>OX244039.2:7234200-7834200 GCA_945859785.2 Tridacna gigas
TTCCAAACCCTATATTGTGGGTACTCATTAGAATCGTCTTGATGAGACCATTCAAATGAGTGCCCATAACATAGGGTTTCGTTGAGAGTAATTAATATTTTCAATTTTGAAATCAAAATCACTCCCTCAGTCTGGAGGTCTGTATTATATTGTTTTGTGTTAACTTGCTTAAGAGCAAATTATATGCAATAAATTTCAAGAGGCGACAAGTTTTGTTATCAAAGTCATAATACAGGCAAAGAAACAGTAATAAGCTGATAACGACTAAACTATATTGACATATAATACAAGAACAAAGAGTAGGACCAAAAAAAAGTCAATCGGGATAGTGTCTGCATCAGAGTCCGAAGAAATCAGAGACACTAAGACAACATAAAATATCACGAAAAACAAATAGTAGATAAAAGATTACCCCAGCATGTTTTATACTGAACTGTATCAACTTTATAATTACTAAAATACACAGCACGATGTTTATATCCAGAATTACCAAATGAAAGAAGAAAAAAGCAGAAGACAGAAAATATCAGCGATATAACATAATTAAAGAAAGGAACAGAAGATACAGGATTTTTTTTTTTTTTTTTTTTTCTGTGAAAGATAGAAATGTATCTCATCGAGTGAACATCATTGGTAATATTTTCACGAGTGGCGCAGCCACGAGTGAAAATATTTCCCTATGATGTTCTTGAGATTTTTTTTTTTTTTTTTCTTTCACCGAAAAACAAATCTATTTATTTTATGCTTTTAACTCCTTTTTTGTCGGTACTTGCGAAATACATAGGAGCCCTCGGTATTTTCGTACCAGTGAGTTACCAATCGGTAAATTAACTGGTCGAAACAGTAAAATTATCAATCCATAATCCACCATTATTACCCGATAAACTACCGAAAAGCATGAAATAAGCAATCATTTTATATGAAATTTAAATGGGGTATAAATATTACAGATGGAATCGAACTACTAAAGTATCTGCAAATGTTGTAATATAAGGTATGGGACTTGCACAGCCAATTTTGTTGCCAGTGAAAATCACGCCTTAGTACTTTTCATCCTTTTTGAAATCCTGTTCAGGGAGGCAGGGAGGGGGTATAACTAAACTTTTATAGGTATATCGTCCGTTTGCCTATCCATTCGTTAAGATTCAATCTCTGGTGGTTACTTGTATAGAGTATTTGTAAACATTCCGTAGATAGTTAAGCATCCGTGTGATAGATTTTCATCCATTAGTCAAGTGTGGAAGGGTTTTAGATATATGATTCTAAACAAAAAATATAAATTTAAATTTCAGCATATGTCGCAGAACTCAAGTATCTGGAAGGATGCACTTTATTTGCCCCCCCCCCCCCCGCCCCCAAGAGGTTCATGCATTATTACAAAACTTTGAATGTCAGTTCAAATTTCAGAAAATTCAATGACTTTGAAGGAAGTCCACAGACTTTGGTCTTTATGTTTGCATATGCATATTGCTGATTTCGACAACTATCTTCTCTTCTGTTAAATTTTGCCTTTAGTATATAGTAACAACTAGTTCAACTAAGTAAAAAATATTTAACTTTCATTTTAATCGTTTTGACTCAAAGTTGATTATTTGTTAAAGGCCTATTAGTCGCCAAAAACAATGTAGGTGTTACATTCATTCATATGTTGTGAAAGCTTGTTAATAGACCTAGATCTATAAGACTTTTTTATTCACAAACCATACAGATCTATCTAGATCTACCTAGTTTGGAAACAAATATCTTTCCTATAACTGATGATTAAACTAGTCATTGCTACAGGATCCATTCCTCCCTCACCACTGATCTACTTTCAAAGATTGACGTGAGAGAAAGAAGAAGAAGGAGAAGAAGAAGAAGAAGGAGGAGGAGGTGGAGGTGGAAAATAAAGAGCAACAGATATTCTAATTTTGGCACTCTACGCACGCTGATTATAGAAACTCCAGGTAAATACGTAAATGTGCACTGGCCGCAATGAAACATCTATAAGCGAAATAATGTCGAAAAATGCAATGCATGGATTCGAAGTCAAAGCCCAGTGATTTTAAGATCTAGCTTGTCGCTTGAATTATAAGATATTTATTCCACAAGTTATTTATGTCACTCGTTTTGATACTTTGCCTCCTTATATTACCATAGGCGACTGAAATTCTATTAGTCTATCACGGGATAATTAAATTTTCCTTTGGGGACAACGTTACTATAAATAGCACATCGGCGACTGCCTCTACATCGTATATAGTAGGAAAAGGTATGCAACGAAATGGGAGAAATTGTTAACCCTGTTCCCTTTCAGAGGTAATATCTAACCGAAAACGGAAAACGAAACCTATGTTCACAAATGATTTTTCTTATCTACTTCGACCTTAAAAAGTTCCAAATGGCTCTTGCCATCAAGCAGTAGCTCTGATCTAAATTTTTCTAAAAAACTTCCACATTTTCCGGATCGCCAAGCTCTGACGTCACACAAATTATTATCCCGCAGCGAATTATAACTAAAATATTTTTTTCAAACAACGATCTAATTGTTCTTTTTTTTTTTTTTTTTTTTTTGTTGATATATTGATGAAATTATTAAATTAATATTTCGTCTGTTATAATGTATCTTTTCATCTAATCCAGTATCACAATTTTCATCTTCCATTTTGCATTTCCAAATGTGTATTTAACGTTCATTGGTCAAGGACTTTGGCGCGTCTTTTGATAATAAATTCAGGTGAGTTATAATTCACTGCGTCAAAATGAATTATGTGACGTCAGCACATGGCGATCCAGAAAATGTAGAATCTTTTTAATTTTTTTTTAAGATCAAAGCTATTGCTTGATCGCAAAGAGCCGTTTGGAACATTCGAAGGTCAGGGTACACAAGAAAAATCATTTGTCAACCCATCTGCAACGGTAACTTTTTGTACTTTTTCGTTTTTGGTAAAATATTATTTCTGAAAGGGAACAGGGGTAAAATTTTCTTCGATTTCGTTGCACACCTTGTCTTATATACAATGTAGAGGCGGTCGCCAATGTACTATTTATAGTAACGGTGTAAATGGATATTTGAATGTTCCGTGATATACAGGTGATGCACCAATGTGCAAATGTGTTCGGTGATCGAGCAAGGAAAATGTTAGTGTTCCGTGATAGACCAATTGAGTTTCAAAGGCCTGTGATATTACCCATTACCAATTTTACACATTGGAGATTAACATTGTGTGACGTCAATGTGACGTCATTTTATACTTCTTTCGGAGAAATGAATCGGGTCTTTTTCATGAACACTACCAGGTGTGTATCAGTATGGTTTTGCTATTCTAATATATGATTAGCGAGATGGACATTGCCATGTGATAAAAAGAATCTGACAGACGTTGTCTTTTAAAATAGAATTTATTTGGCTCGTTTACAAGTGTTATAAAGCTAGCCAGAACTGCGCTTTGTAACATTTTCATAGACGCGTTGGATAAAATTTTATCGCAAACGCTAACTTATGTCAGATCTTGTGTTTTTCCCCTATAACGAGACAAACCCTTGAAAAATCAAAACTTTCGATACTTTTGTAGCCTGTGTAGATCAAGATCAGACCGAACAGAACATACATTCTAGATCTGTCTAGGGTTATAAATCTAGATGTAAATGTTAGCAAGTCTTATAGGTATTGTTATAACTGGTCGGTGATAATCGGCGTTTATGACTATGTTTTGAGGTGGCAAGTCTAAGTTAACGCTTTACCAAACTATCTTGAATTTTGACAACCCCGAGGTAGAAAACAATTTCAGATTCAAACAAACTGAAAGCATCAGTAAACAACAAATTTCATGTGCCATGTGTCTTTGGAAAGATAGAAAACATTTTGTGAACAGGAGAAACTCCTAGTTACCATTTAGTATCTCCTTTTCCTACAAAGTTTTCAAACATTTTGAACTTCAGGGTTGTCAAAATTCAATATAGTGTGGTAAAGCGTCAACTTAGACTATTGCTACTCACAAAGATAGTCGTAAACCCAGATTATCCCTGGCCAGCTGTAACAATACCTATAAGACTTGCTCATTATTTACATCTAGATCTATATATAGATTTAGCTAGCATATATGTACTGGTCAATCTGATCTTGATTTACACTGGTTACATAAGTAACGAAAGTTGTGATTTGCACTTTAAGGGTCTCGTTATAGGAGAAAAACACATGATCTGACATGGAGTTTGCGTTTCAGATAAACTTTTATAAAACGAGTCTATGAAAATGTTACAAAGCGCGCTCTGTCTATCTTTATAAGGCTTGTAAACGAGTTTGGTAAAATTTTGTATTCAAAAGACCAACGTCTGACAGATTCTTTTTATCACATAACAATATCTCGCAAAGCATATATCAGAATAGCAAAACCATACATGCACACCTGGTAATGTTAAAAAATAAAACCGGATTCGGTTCCCTGAACGAAGTATAAAATGGCGCAACACAATGTTTATCCCCAACGTGTGTACGATGACAAAATTGGTAATGGGTATAATACACTGAAAACAAGAGAGGTTGGTATTTTTACCAAATGTGAATACCATTATTCCAATTTGTTTCCATTCTTTTTAATGTAGACCATTTTGGTCAGCATGACAAAGAACATCAAAAATTCACTTAGGTGTCTACTTCTTTAGATGAAATACACAATTATTCTTTAGATGAAAAACATTATTGCCTAGCTGCTGATCACCTTTGAGTGTGGCAAATGATAACAATTCTCATGAAGAGCAGTTTTCTCTGTTTGTCACGATGTTTTTCACATGTATCCATGGAGGAAAGCTCACGTCCTATGAATCATTATTGCTATAACCTGGATCTTTTCAAAGTCGTCTGGTGCAAATTTGTTTCCGCAAGTGGCTGATTATAACATATACATGACTAAATTAACACATAACAAACACTCGTACATAACTGAATTAACACATACTCAATGAATGAACACATACTTAATTAAAGGTTAGTTGCTATTTGTACGGTTCTTTACGTTGGTTATAATGTATACATGACTGAAGATTAGCTGCTGTGTTTGCTGTACGATAACATGTATACATGATAAAGAGGATACTTGTTTTTTTTTTTCCAAGAAAGATCGAAATTTATTTCATTGAGTGAACATCATCGGTAATATTTCACGAGTGGCGCAGCCACAAGTGAAAATGTTACCGATGATGTGCACGAGATGAAATAAATTTCGATCTTTCACCGAAAAAAAAAAAATCTATTTATTTCATGCTTTTAACCCCTATTTTGTTGGAACCTTCATCAAAATCTAGTACAGTTGTTTTCGGTTATTCCCCGTGGCGTACCCCTCTCACATAACAACACATTGCAATATTACGTAAAGCGCGAGAAATATAGCGTAAATTACGTCATATTTCCCTGCATTTGAATGGCACGCGCTGATTACTAGTGCGTGGGACCTACTGTTTTCGCCTTCAATTGAAGAGTTAGAAAATATGAAATCATTATTTTCACTGGTCGTGACCATGAAGTATCAAACCATAATCCAAAATTATTTCTCGATAAACCACCCAAAAAGCATGAAATAAGGAGAGGATTTTTTTTTTTTTTTTTTTTTTTTTCCGGTGAAAGTGCGAAATTTATTTCCGCAAGTGAACATCATCGGTAATATTTTCACGAGTGATGTTTACGAGATGAAATAAATTTCCATCTTTCACACACACACACACAAAAAAAAAATATATATATATATATATATCCCATTTATTTCATGCTTCTAACCCCTTTTTTGTTGGTGCTTTCTCCAGAATCCTGTACAGTTTTTTTCGGTTATTCCCTGTGACGTATTTAATCACAAAGCAACGCATTACAATGTTACGTAAAGCACGAGAAATATAGCGTAAACAACGACATATTTCCCTCAGGTTGAATGCGATTCAATTTATTTCATGCTTCTAACCCCTTTTTTGATCTTTTTACCAAGAAAGTCATCACATGATCATGGATCTTTAAAGTCCAATTTGTTTAACAACCGACTGAATCATGAGGTATAGTGATCCTTTGATTTACAGAAAATCGACTAATAGCAAATGGTTTCAGCCCAGGACAGCCTGCGTAGACTGTGCAGGTTAACCTTGTTCGATACTTTTCTGAGATGCATTAAGCCTCCTTTTCATAAAGCATTGTTCTTTTATTCTTATGCTGCAAAAGAATTTTTCGCTGTCTTATTAGATAATATGCTCCGAACGTTTTATTGCTGTACACTGGCAAGCGTCAGGGAAAAGCAGTTTCCCTGTCGGGAGTCCGGTAGAACTGACTGGTTCGAAAGCCAGGATGGCGGTGTCGATACGTGTCGCCCACAAGACAAATACGGAGTAAACAATACTATTACTAGCCTCCTTTGATGGTTGTCATTAAAATGGAAAGAACTGACTATTTTCTAAAACTAAAACAGATGAATATGGTAAGATATATTATAGTTTGCTGTCATTCTTGGGCAAATACACAGGGTTATCACAAGCAATCTCTTCGTCATGTGAACAAACCGTGAAGTGTCAAAAGTCATACATTATAATGTAACGTCAAAAAATAAACTAATGGTAGTTTGCAGCAACTACTAGTCGTTTTCACTTTTGCAAAAATAAAAGAAAAAAAATCATGAAACGAATGCTAGGCAGTTACTTATTTGAAGTTGTTTAAATCCAATGTTTAAATGAAAATACACCGAATGTCTACCGCAGTGACCTGATGCATCAAACGGCTTTTTAACTTAGTTTTTCAGCGACGTAAGTTTTCAGTGTTTTCACTCAGAATAAGGGGAGAACTTTGCAATATAACAAATTCGTTGTCCCCTCAGGTGGTAGGGCCCTTGAAAACTTGTTCACGGCTGCGGCGAATCATATCACTACCTTGCTTTCGGCTCGGGGCGGCATGATTCGCCACAGCCGTAAACGAGTTTCCAAATGACCGGTCACCTGAGCGGAAAACTAAAACTGTACGTTTCTTTGTGTTGATTATAGCATATACATACCTGACCAAAGGTGTGTTGCTGTATTTACTGTTTGTCTCTTTACGTTGATTATAACATGTACATACATGACTAAAGGTTTGTTGCTATATTTACTTTACGTTTCTTTGTGTTGATTATAACACGTACATACACGACTAAAGGCGTGTTGCTGTATTACTTATGGTGATTATAACATGTTTATACTTGACCAAAGGTTTGTTGCTATATTTACTTTACATTTCTTTGTGTTGATTATAATACGTATATACATGACTAAAGGCTTGTTGCTGTATCTACTGTACGGTTCTTTACTTTGAGTATAACATGTACATATATGACTAAAGGTTAGTTGCTATATTTGCTGTACGATTCTTAATAGCCATTTTAACATCCTCCATCCATGTAGATACAATCTTTTTTAGTCTGTCGTCAAGAAGGCTTCCTCTAGACATCCACTTCGGTTTCTCTCCACGATGAAAATAACCTTCTTGATTATTTAGCGTACACCATAGTGTTTTCAAGTTTACCTCTGACTGGCAAAATGCAGCCAATTTTGTTAAAGAGTTGAGTAGATCCGTCTTCAAGTTGTTGTAAAATATAACAAACATGTCACCATTAAACTTCTCGATCCATTTAACACACGCATTATTTTCTCTAGTAGAATGAACGATTTTGGACCTGAAAGCTAAGAAGAAAGTACGACGGAGTTATTTCTTTTGTGATCAATCAGCTATAAAATAGGTCTTTATAATGTTTCGTTGCAAAAGGGAACAATGAACTTTATATAAGAATAAAACATGTAAGTAGACAGACGGTAGCGAAATACCAACCACTTCAAAATAACCAGCTTATAAATAGAGGATATTTTTTTCTTTGAAAGATCGAAATTTATTTCATCGAGTGAACATCATCGGTAATATTTTCACGAGTGGCTGCTCCATAATGATGTTCTCGATGAAATAAATTTCGATCTTTCACCGAAAAAAAAAAAAAAAAAATCTATTAATTTCATGCTTTTAATACTTTTTTTTTTTTTTTTTTTGTTGGGACTTTCATCAAAATCCAGAACAGTTGTTTTCGGTAATTCCCCGTGGCGTATCTTCCCCCCCCCACCCACATAACAATGCATTACAATATTACGTAAAGCTTGGGAAATATAGGGTAAATGCGCACAATATTTCCTTCTGTTTGAATAAAGGGTTAAATAACTACAACAACACGTATTAAAATTTTGAAGTTTATGTACTGTACGACGTTTCGGCATTTGCCTTCTTCAGGAGTACATAATAAATTAAATTGCTATAAACATACGTGACGTCATAAACGTTACGTTACACAGAGAATTGCGAAAAAAAAAAAAAAAAAAAGCATAAGAAAGCGTGCAATTTAGCGTAAATGAGTAAGACATATCAATAAGCATACCTTAGATTCACCGCAAAAACATCGCAACTGCAGCCTGATTCAAGCTGTAGTTACGAGGTCTCCACAGCAAACAGGCGATATATGAACCCCATAATAAAGCAAAGATATGATTACGTAACATAATGAGATGGCACCAAAAACAGTTAAGGGTGCAATACAAGTCAATACAATTGTGCACAGACGTGTTGCCTGTAATGAATCTATAATGTACAAAAAAAAAAAAACGTAATAAGTGAAGGAGAGAGCGTAACCGGATAATAAGTATACTTTAATTCCTATATAAAAAAATAGTCATTTAAAAAAAAATGTGAAATAGGAAAAAACGGTTAGCGCTCCTATGACCAAAAGGAAAAGTAATGCTTGTATATGTCAATTAAACTTCATATAAATGCTTAGTATTTAAGCCGTTTGGGTTCATTGTCTTCAGCTTATGTATCCAAAAAGTTTCTTTACAAAGTCGATCCATATCATTTTTCACAATTTTTTTTTTTTTTTTAAACTTCTGTTTGAATGGCACGCCCTGTTCACCTAGGTAGGCCTAACTAGTGCGCGGGAACTATTGTTTCCGCCTTCAATTTAAGAGTTAGAAAATATGAAATCGTTATTTTTCACTGGTCGTATTTATGAAATATCAAACCATCATCCACATTATTTCTCGATAAACTACCGGAAAGCATGAAATATTTTTATAAAACTTTTTAGTAACTTCAAGTTTAAATGTAGTAATTGTGAATAAGAGCGAACAGTCAAGAAACTTCGAGAAATGTAATAACTAGTGCACAATTAACCCTGTTGAGATCCATAAAATCCATGTAGTCTCACAACTGACTGGATCTGGAGGTAGAATGTCCTTGGATATGCAGAAAATTAACAAGTAGCAGAAAGTTGCAACGCATGTCAGCCTCCGCAAACTGCACAGGCTGACATGGGTCGATACTTTTTTGTTGATGCATTAAGCCCCTTTTTCACAGAACATGGCTCAAATAAATTTGGCCTTTCCGACGGCCGAGTAAAGTTCTTTTTTTAAATAGTATAGGTGTGATTAAACAAGAGGATGGCGTAGATCTTTTATTTGGCCATCGAAAAAGGTCGAGCGAGACGTAAAAATTTTCGTACACAGCGAGAATAAAATACAAGCCCCAAGAAAACTTACTGTAAATTTTAACAAAAAGATATTGCAATTATCAACTATCAAAAGATGGTACGAAACTAAAATGAAAGGCCAGTATGTTAAGGTTTAGGGGTTAGGGTTAGACTCCCTTTTTTATTAATGGGTTTGACGTTTATATTTCGGGCATGCTTTGTGAAAAGAAGGTTTACATTTGCAAAAATGTGTCGACCCCAGGTCAGCCTGCGGAGTTCGCAGAGGCTAACATAGGTTGGAACTTTTTGCTATTGGTGTCAATTTTCTGCGTGCCAGAGGACCATTCTACCTCACGATTTAGTCGATTGTTCAACAAAATTGATTTTATTGATCCATAATTATGCGATGACTTACTTGATATAATGCATTACGGGGATGCACTAAACCCTATTTTGCTTGCGCGTGGCTCATTTCTTAATGGAAGAGCTTTAGCGAAAGTTGTTAAAGCAATATGGAGGATATTCGTTCTCTAATGCCAAGCCCAGTAGCTCTGTAAATTATAGGGTCTGAAACCAGGAGATAATGTGGTACCCTGCCGTACTTCAAGGGTACGTCTGGCAAAGAGCAATAATGGCGGCCCCAACTGGTAATATGTAGAGATAACGGGGTATTGTTATTTCACTTGATTAAAGCGGATCATAGGCTGAATTCAAAACAGATCGCTTGTAATACAGTAATGGCAGTGAGTTTTTTTTTTTTTTTTTTTTATCTTTAACTGTCGTCCTTATTTAGCGAGAAAAACTACATATCAGGAAGGCTTTAAGTATCCGAAATGTCAAGGGACCCATGTAACGTCCGAAAATAGGGCTACTTTTAAAATGATCCATGGTCAAAATTATATTTAAACCATACCCCAACAGCACGTTTTAGATTTGGTTATGTCTACTTTGTACAAAATTGATCTCATTTTTTTCACTGATCTCTAACTGGATAATATGATATTGAGAAAAACAGGAAAGCATGTGGGGCTAACGCTTGAGGTCGCCTTGGAGGCCGCCATTATTGCGCTTTGCGACCCGATAACGTAGTGGTAGGGGCAGATAATCAAAACTAACCAGGGATTCCTGGTTCAATCCAAAACTCGGACAATTTCTTACGAGGATTCATGATATTCATTGCAAACAGGATTCATTCTTCTATTGCTTCGACGACGTTTATGCTTGAAAGCTGCCAATGGTTTGAGTAGAGTATTGTGTGGGGTACTGGTAACAGAAAAATCAGGAAAGCATGTATAGGTTCACTGGTCCCCGCGTTGTAACTGAAATAATCTTGAAAACGACGTTAAACAAACAAACAGACAAACACACAAACAAACAAACACACAAACAAACAAAGTCATGAACATCTTTCCAGAGTTTGGTAAAAAAAAAAAAATAGTTTATATTTTACAATGAAGTTGTCTCGTACACAAATGGACGTACACAGGTCCATTACATATACCTGTCCACCTTGGGATCGTAGAGCTTTAAACCAGACAGTCAATCACTATCCTTACAAGCCAAAAACTAAGATGCATTATACCAAGCGACCATCATATATTATTTTATTGATATATAAAATCCATTTTGTCTTACAAGCGGCTGAATAATGATGTAGGACGGTCCTTTGACATGCAGAAAATTGACCACTAGCAAAAATTTTCGACATGGGTCAGCCTGCGCGGAATGCGCAGGCTGGCATGGGTCGATACTTTATGCACATGCATTAAACCCCCATTTTTACAGAGCATGGTCACGTAATGATGAATTAAGAAATGCTTGTTACTGACTTTGGAAATGTGACCCGGCTCGAATTCACCAACCATTCAAAATAGTGTTCTCGTGAATTTTCTAACTTTCAAAGTAACACGATATCTGACTGGCTTACTTTAATCGTTTAGCCAATAAAAATTGTGTTGCTATTTAAATTTTGATCTTGACTATAAATGCAGTGTGTCAGGGCCCTGACATTACCTCTTATTCCTGATATAGATAAGGAAAATATAATTAAATTACCTTCCTTGTTGAACTGAGCTTTGGATAAGATTTTAGTTTTGTTTTTCATTTTAGATCTGTTGTACTCGGCAAGCTTGAAATCAAATAGGTCTCGAACGATAAGGATTGCTCGTTCAAACTTTATTCCACGTTTGGTTCCAAAGAGTTGATGCGTTTTAATTGCTACGACATTGTGCGTTGTATGTTCACCTTTGAACACTTGGTCAAGTAAACGACTACCGTAAATACTTCCGGTATAGATCCCTGAAAGAGAAAAAGAAGCCAACAGGACGTGTAATATTTACATAGTAGAAAAGTGTTGTTCCTCCTATGTTTTACCGGGTTTGATTTTCTGGCGTGAATGATATGAAATGGGTTGAAAATTAGAATCTGGCTGCTGCATACACCAATAAACCAGTCTGTTGCCTCTGAAATGAACTGAACTGGGCTATCCCTTGACCTCATGGCAGCGGCCACTGATCGAGCTGTTTCAACCTCTTGTGAGAGGTATATGACGAAGACAACAAGCTGTGCTCTAAGCCCTGGGCGGAAGTACACAATATTGGCTGATTGCGTGTGCCCATTCTGCAAGTATGCAATATTGACTGATTGTGTGTTCCCATTCTGTGCAGGTCACTTTCAACCTGTCGTAAGTTTTATTTCGACACTAAATTCCCAATTTACAAAGCTTAAAAGCTTCTCAGTTTTATTTTAATTGAAAGCAATATCTGTTATAATTCCTACTTACCGTGAGATCAAGAGATACCTCAGTTCAGTTCAGTTCATGGGCAAAAGACTGGTTTATTGGTATATGCAGCAGTCAGATCTAATTTCTACCCCATTTTATATTAGTCACGTCAGAAAATCAAACCCGGTAAAAAACACAGGGGTACAAAACCTACTTTACTATGTATACATTTTAACCCCTAACCTGCTAAATATCTTAAATGAAACTTTCAAACCGATAGTAAAAACCTGTATTTGGCTATTTCAGATTGTTTTTGAGGGGAAATATCGATATCAGACAGTGTAGATTCAAGATCAGGTTGCACGTTCTTTGTCCGGAAAAGGCCACTGAGTCGCGCTTAGCAGCCTAAGGATTAAGACTCTCACGCCTTTATCTTTACCGAACGATTTTTATTTTTACCCTAGAGGAAGTAGGACCCTGAAAATATAGTGGAAAGAGGAGAAAATGCTAGTAAACAACATTTTCTCCTTTACCCGCAATATTTTCTACCCTCCCAAGGACAAATTGAATTATTTGAGACATTTTTTTTTGCATACAAAAAGGCTCCCTTTAATATGGACGAGTCTAAAATTTTGTCCTACAAGGTCTTTGGATAATCAAAGGCCCAAATTCACCACGAATTGACAAATTTTAGTCTTGCCCAAATTGAAAGCACTTGCAGACGACAAATAACATGTGACTCAATTGATAAGATTTGTTTTAAGAATAATAGGAAACATTGTAAGAAAAGGAGAAAATGCTGTTTACCATAGTACAAACTACTAGAAGTATATTACACTGAAGTACATGTAAGAACTCTTCCGTTTTTGAAACTCGGCCAAATCTTCCAATCTTCGCAAAGAACGCTTGACATGTTTTGCATATCATTATCACATACTTCTCAGTAGTATAGGAGGTCAGATTCGGGCATTTTAGCCGAAAATGCCCGAATCTGACCTCCCTGGAGCCAAATTTGCCCGAAATTGACTTCCCTAGGGAGGTGGATTTGGGGCAAATTGGTCCAAATTGGGTCGAAAAATCGTCATTTACCCTTATCTCTCCCTTAACCCTTCTAAAACCCTTTTGTTTCCTTCTAAAACCTTCTAAAACCCTTATCCCTTAACGGTCGGTTGTAACCCTTAACGTTTTGACACAACCCTTAACTTTTACACAGGCAATCACCTTGCTCGACTTAGTCTTTTCCGCACGATATGACTTATAAACCGGATCAGACTAGTTCAAGCAGAGACTCTGTTGGACTTAGTCTTTTTCTTCGTCTTTGTTCGCCTTGGTCGATCATCGTTCGCCTCTGTAGGACTTAGCCAATTCTCTATAACCGTTGAACTTAGTCTTTTTTCCACGTTATGGGCTATATTCCCTCCTCAGCTTGGTTCAGGCAGAGAGTATCGTTGGACTTAGTCTTTTTCTTCGTCTTTCGTTCAACTTAACCATTTCTCTATTATCGTTGGACTTAGTCTTTTTTGGAGATCTGTTCTTTCTCTCTATTAGGATAAAGTTGGGGTTGGACTTTTTTCTTTTCCATGATATGGGTTATTTCACCATCTCACGCTGGGTCAGGGCAAAGGCCATTGTTGAACTTAGTCTTTTTTCACGATATGGTTATTTCCCCTTCTCAACTTGGGCCAAGGCAAAGATCATCGTTGGACTTAGTCTTTTTTCCGTCTTCGTTCGCCTCAGGTTTTCTCTATCGCCGTGTTGGACTTAATCTGTTCGGCTTGGTCGATCATTGTTCGCCTCTGTAGGACTTAGTCTTTCTCTCCGTCTTTGTTCGGCTTAGGTTTTCTCTGTCATTGTTGGACTTAGTCTTTTCTCCACGATAGGTCTATATGGGTACTGTCAGATCTGTATGGGTGCTCGGGAAAGTCTTTTTCTTCGTCTTCATTTTTCTCTGCTTTCGTCGGACTTAGGCTTTTCTCCATGATAGGGCTATATGGGTACTGTCAGGTCTGTATGGGTGTTCGGGAAAGCCTTTTTACTTCATCTTCGATCGACTTGGGCTTTCTCTATCATCGTTGGACTTAGTCTTTTCTCCACGATATAGGCTATATACCATCTCACGCTGGTTCAGCCAGAGAGTATCGTTGGACTTAGACTTTTTTCCGTCTTCGTTCGCCTCAGGTTTTCTCTATCACCGTGTTGGACTTAGTCTTTTCTTCGTTTTCGTTCAACTTAACCATTTCTCTGCTTTCGTTCGATTTAGTTTTTCTCTACCATTGTTGGACTTAGTCTTTTTCTCCATCTTCGATTAGGCATTGTAGAACATCATATTCTATGTGAAATAGAACGTGATGTTCTATCTACATGGTTTCGCCCACGTTCGCGCTCTTAATTTTAATGGAATTAACATTAGCCAATCGTTAGTTTCGTTACATTTTTGGAGATAAGGCTCTTAGGTATTGTAGATAGAGTATAATATTCTATATTCTATCTACATGCTTTCGCCCATGGTCGCGCTCTTAATTCTGTATCAAAGTAGGTCAATCCTCCTACCAAGCTATAAAGCCAGCAGATTTCTCTATAGACCATTTCATTTCCACGATGAAGTTGTCTGAATTCTGTTCTCCATGGTGAGTCTTTTTGGAGGTACTTAGTAATGCTTGTACTAAGTTATACTGCTAATACCAAGCTGTTGTGGGTTATTTGATGGAAGTTCGAGAAGGAAGTGAAGGAAGCTATAGTCTTTTCAGAAGATTATGAGTGGGCTAACCAAGACCAAGAAAGTTCTATCTTTCAAATTGTCAAAACAAATTGTCAAAGAAACAAAGTCAAGTCCTATACATTTTATATCTTTATTTAAAACTTTTTATTTAAACTTTTGTACAATAATCATTACAATGAAACATTTGAACTGTAGAAATATATACAATGATACATTGAACTGTGAAAATAAATCATTTCCATAAGATATATATTCTGGGTCATTATCTAACTTATAGCCTTGACTCACAACCAGCCCTAAAACCATGTCTAAGGGATGACTTACCATCAACCCTAAAACAATGTTAAAACCCTAGTAGACTAGTTAGTATCCTAGTTAGTATCCTATTCAGACAGTACAAGTAGCGAATAGATAATTCAGTCCATGTCGAATTTTGAGTATGAAAAAATATATATACAATTGTAAGAATGAAAAATTATTACCGGCATTTGAAACAGTTCTTTTGAAACAATTCTTTGAAAATGTTTTTTTGCTACCACATCTTTTACAACTCACTGTTTTGCTGTCACATTTTTCTTTTTTTTCTTCGGGATGTCAGGCTCACAGTCACTCTTGCGTTTCTTTTCATTGTTTTCATTAATGTTTTTATCCTTGTTATTTTTCAACACAATATTTGGACAGATTTTTGCCCCATGCTTTTTTGATTTGTGAAGGAAACTGTTCTTCTTTTTCTTGTTTTCTCTTTTCTCGTTGATTTTCTCAACATCGGATCTCCATCTACGTCTCAATTCCATATCTGAACAGATCTTCTTTCCTTCTCGTCGAATAGGCTTTACTGGTGGGGCTTTTTTGTTTTCGCCCTCTCCAGGCACTGAAGAAATCTTGTTGATTTGATTCTCTCCAGATAACTTTTCTGAAGAAGGTTTCTTGATTTGGTTCTTTCCACTCACTGAGAAAATATCGTTGATTTTATCGTTGATTTTCTTTTCTTCAAACCGTGAAGAAAGTTTCCCTGAAGAGGGTTTCTTGTTTCCAATCGCTGAAGATTTCTGGGACCTCTGTTCGTTGTTTTGGTCTTCTCCAGATTTCTGATCGAGTATAAGAGTATCCTCTGAAGAAAGTTTATTTTTTTGGGAGTTTTGTTGCAAGCTTTGTTGTGATTTATCATGTATATTTATCTGAATTCTACAGATTTCTGTATCGCTGATTTCTGTGTTATCATGCTCCATATTTTCGATCTGCTTCTTCGATCTGATTTTCGATCTGATTTTCAGTCGATGATTCGTTGATTTTCTTTTCTTCAGATCCTGAAGAAACCTTGCTGTTTTGGTTCTTTCCAGACGTTGAAGAAATCTTGTTGATTTTCTTTTCTTCAGATAACTTTTCTGAAGAAGATTTCTTGTTTTGGGAACTCTTCCCCTTTCCAGGCTGTGACGGTTTTGTCTGTGACGGGTTTGTCTTCCATTTATTCTCGTCTACTTTATAGGATAATAGAGACCCAACGTATTTCATATGCTGGGATTCACGACCCGTTTCCTTTATTGGTGAAATTTTGACATCGTGGTTATAGGGGTCCACGAAGACAAAAACGAATCTCCACATCTGATTTTCTTTCTCTGGGCATTGGCTGGCCCAATGTCCTGATCTGTCGCATGTAAAACAAATATTCGTTGTCATATCACCCACTCCATGGCGTTTATCGAATGTCGCTTGATCTAGGACTCTGGTGATACGATAGACGCCTTTTTCTGCAAAATGCTGGTGGGATAGAAATGATCCCACGTAGTTCCCAGTATGGTAGACTTGATATCTTGGCGGTATATTGGTGATCTCATAATCGTGGGTGTATGGGTTAACATACAGATACATTCTCTTTGGTGTTGTGCTTTGTAGCTTGAACTCACTCATTTTTTCTATCGACTGCTCTGTTTGAAATCTTTCCGAGGAATGATGGAGATTTCAGTCGTAACGTCTCTTTTTATACCCGTTCAGCCTGAAAAAAGATATAAAAAACTAGGTTTCTTGAGTTCTGGGACATTGTCTAACTCACAAGCAGTCATAAAACCATGTCTAAAAGGTTAGTACCGTATTCGGACAGTACAAGCGACGATGAGGCTATTCAATCCATGTCGAAAAAGAGAAATAAATTGCTACCGGCCAAAAAAAGAAAAAGAATCCTAGTCTATCCAGACAGCAGCAGTAATAATGAAAGCGACGATGAGAAATTTTCAACCAAAAAGAGAAAAAGTTTGAAAGAAGAAAGTCCTACTGGACCATTTTCACCCAAGGAAGAAAAAAGTGAAGACAAAAAATCTTTGAAAGTCTCAACAAAGAAAAAATCTTTGAAAGAAGAAAACGATGGTAATTTCACCTCAACGAAGGAGAAATCTGTACAAATGAATGTGGGCTGTACCAGTGAAGACGAGAAATCTTTGAAAGAAGAAGAAGACAAAAAATCTTTGAATCATGCTGGGTTATTTTCACCCAAGAAAGAAGTATATTCTTCAGAGAGAAAATCTTTGAAAGAAGAAGACAGAAAATCTTTGAATCATGCTGGGTCGTTTTCACCCAAGGAAGAAAAAAGTGAAGAGAAAAAATCTTTGGATATGAGAAGTCTATACGACTTAACAGAAGTGGGAAAAAAGAAGTCAAGAAAATTCAAAACAGAATCCCATCTACTGGAGGCGTCTTTTAACAAATTCGATGAGCTACAACCACAACAGTTGACCGTCTTATTTGACGATGTTATCCAACAAATCGTTCAAAAGTTAAAGGCTGAATCGAGGGATATGATTAGAATTAGCATCAATCACCCTTCATTGGATGTGGGAATTCATATTCCCTTTCTATATGTGGAGGACTTAGAGAGTCATACTATGTTGGACGAGATTGAAAAAGTTCTACAATCGAATGAAGAATTCGTCTTGAACGATGGTCGCATGACATTCGATATCACACATACGGTACCCCCAAGTGGAAGTGGTAAAAATCTTAGGGCCTCAGAAGTATTGGATTCAAAAGTTTTTGCAAAGAAGAAATATTCGATTGTTGAAATTAACAATCGTGATCATCTATGTTTTGCAAGAGCAATTGTTGTGGGGATTTGTTACCATGAACGTGAAAACACCCAAGCATGGAACCGAAGATGGGATAACATTAAAAGATCAAACAGATTACTTCAAAAGACTGAAGCCGAGAAGTTGATGAATGAAGTTGGAGTTTCATCGACACAACCTGTAGGCTTTGAAGAATACAAAAAAATTCAAGAGTTCCTGTATGAAAAAGGCTATGTTATTAAAGTCCATCAACAGCAGTCGAGAGTGGAAAAAGTATTTGAACATCCAGAAGTGAAAGACGATAGTAAAATCATACATTTGTACTTTCATCAAAATCACTATGATTACATCAAATCCATCACAGGATTTCTTGATAGTGTTTATTATTGTGAGTTCTGTGACATACGTTACAGGAATCGGGAAGACCATGCTTGCTCAAAGATCTGTAAAGGTTGTTTCCGTGCTGGAAAATGTCCATCAGAATCAAAAGAGTATGTCTGCTCCAAGTGTCATAGACGATTTTTCAGTGCAGAATGCTTGAAAAATCACAAAACGCTTCAAGGTAAAGAGAAGAAAACCATTTGTGAATTAGTGAAACTTTGTTCAAAATGTGGAGGCCAGGTTTTTGACAGAAAGAGAAATCATATCTGTAAGGGAAAGAAAAAGTGTCACCTTTGCAAGAAAATAGTTGACTTTTCTCATCGCTGTTTTATTCAGCCTTATCAGAGTAAAATGAAACACGACAGCGACGATGAGACGAGTTCTTCTCTAGTCAAAAAGCCTTTGTTCATTTTCTTTGATTTCGAATGCCAGCAAGACACGGGGGTACACATTCCGAATTACTGTATTGCACACCGAGCCTGTGCTGAATGTATCGATAAACCACTTGATTTTCATTGTTCCACATGCAGTGAATTCGAAGAAGGAAGAGAAGTTATTTTTCAAGGAAAAGAAACTTTGAGTCAATTTTGCAGCTGGCTCTTTACAAAGCATCATAAAGGAATCATAGCTATTGCCCATAATCTCAAAGGCTATGATGGACAATTTATTCTCAACCACATTATCAACGTTGGGATGAAAGAACCAGAACTAACCATGAATGGAAATAATATTTTGAAGTTAGAACTGAACGGTGTGTGTTTGATCGACTCCTTCAGTTTCATGAACTTTGGGCTGGCGAAATTTCCGACTACGTTTGGACTTCAAGAAATGAAAAAAGGCTACTTTCCTCACTGGGCAAATACAGACGAATTTTGGGATTACGTCGGCCCGTACCTGGATATGTCTTATTACAAGCCCGATTCAATGTCCGAAGAGGCTCGATCGAAATTCATAGTCTGGTATAATGACAAAGTTCAAAACGGAGAGGAATTCAATTTTCAAAAAGAGATGGAGATGTACTGTCGATCGGATGTTGATATTCTAAGACGAGGATGTGGTGAATTCAGAAAGTTGTTCATCGAACAGAGTGGAATTTGTCCATTTACAGAATCGTTTACCATTGCCGGAGCCTGTAACAAAATTTGGCGAAAAGATTATTTACCAAAAGATCAGATAGCCATCATTTCAAGCAAAGATCCAGTCAGGCGTCGGTTTTCTATGAAAGCAATACGCTGGATTCAAAGTATCGCTATGGAAAAAAGGATTCATATTCAACATGCCAGAAATGGTGGTGAATTTCGAATAGGAAAATACACTGTAGACGGTTTTCACCACAAATCAAGGACTGTCTATGAATTCCTCGGGGATTTATTTCATGGTTGCCAGAAATGTTTTAAGGATCGAAAATATATCAACCCCATCAATGGAAAAACAATGGATGAATTGTACAACAGTACTATCGAACGATTAGAAACCATCAAAAGAATGGGATATAACGTCGTGACCATATGGGAGCATGAATTCGACGTCAAGATGAAGAAGGACAAAGAGTACAAAAAAACCATTGAAAGTCTATACCCGAACTGCGACCCCATCGAACCAAGAGAGGGACTGGCTGGAGGCAGATGCAATGCAATAAAAATTGCCTATGATGTTGAGGAAAGCAGTGAGAAGGAAATCAAGTATATCGACATTTGCTCTCTGTATCCTTACGTCTGCAAACATAAATTTTACCCTGTAGGCCATCCCACAATCCTGACTACTGAGAACATTGACATGGAGAATATTCGTCAGTACGAAGGACTCATTAAATGCAAAGTTCTACCCCCAACTGATTTGTTTCACCCCGTTCTCCCAGTTCACTGTAACAACAAGATGATGTTTCCACTTTGTATGAAATGTGCACAAGAAAGCTCAAACGTCTGTAACCATGAAAAAGAAGAGAGAGTCTTGGTTGGAACTTGGGTTACATTCGAACTGTTCAAAGCTCTCGACTGTGGCTATCGGCTAATGCATGTGTATGAAATCTGGCATTTCGACTCTGTTTCGGACCAATTCTTTAAAGGCTATGTGGACAATTTCTTGAAAATCAAGCAAGAAGCCAGTGGATATCCCGGCTGGTGTCAGACAGACTCGGAAAAGAACCAGTTCATTCGCGAGTATGAGGAAGCCGAAGGGATTCGTCTCGATCCCAAATGTATTAAAAAAAAACCCTGGGAAAAGATCATTTGCTAAGATTATGCTGAACTGCCTTTGGGGAAAATTAGCACAGCGTGAAAACATGAGCAAGACGAAATACATCAGAGAACCGTCTAAATATTTCGAGTTGATTACCGACCCGAAATACACGGTAAAACATGTGGAAATATTTGACAATGAGTGTCCATTCATTTTGGTGAACTATGAAGAAAAGATGGACTTTGTCGAAACGCATGCTACAGCCAATGTTATTGTAGCGTCTTACGTAACAGCTTATGCAAGGTTGGAACTGTACAGTGTTCTTGAAAGATTGGGAGATAGAGTTCTGTATTTCGATACAGATAGTTGTATGTACATTCATGATCCTGAATTGTGGAACCCTCCCATCATTAACAGCAGACTAGGAAAATGGACCGATGAAGAGCCTGATTGCAGAATTACCCACTTCAGAGGTTTAGGTCCCAAGAATTACGCCTATAAAATGAGAACAAAAGATGGAAAAGAAAAAAGCAAATGCAAAGTCAAGGGAATTACTCTGGATTACAATACAAATCAGCTGGTGAATTTCGACACCTATTCAAATTGTGCTTTGGATCGTACAATAGAAATTAAAGTTCAGTATGACTGTAGAATCAAAAGACATAGAGACAGAACAGTGACCAGCGAACCACAGTCAAAAACGTTTCGCTCTGTATACACCAAAAGAGTAATTGTAAACGATACTGATACTGTTCCCTATGGATATAAAAGTTTGAGGGTATAAATAACTGTAAGAAACAATATCGTGTTACATTGAAGTGAACGATCAAAGTAAGACGTTTTTTTAAAAACAGTGGAAAATCAAAAGTGGAAATCATGTCAAGTGAAATGCTGACTTTGCCGATAGAACTACGTGAAAATGTTTATAGAGATTTCAGCCATCAGCAAACGCTCGATGAACAAGTACAGTTTGATATTAAATTCAAATGTGTGAAACTTTGGATAAACAAATTGCATAAGGGAGTTGTAAAAGGAGAAAGATCCTGCAAACTGTATGGTATACACAGCTTTATTGTGATGATAGGGGATGACACAGATTTCGATCTTCCTCTCAAAGCTTATTTAGCAATCTGTCTGTTGAAAGACAACTATATTGCTAAACAAATGCATTCCACAAGTTGATGGGTATTCATCATCGTAGGAAGAACAGAAGAAAGTTTTCTGAACGTCCTGAAAATGAAATCAGTTCTGTTTAACTTTTACTTACGTTACAAAAAGGGATCTATTCAAATGAGGAAACAGTGGATACCCTGGAAGGCTATATTCTATTTGATAGAGATGTCACAGAAGAAATCGTATATTCAACTCTTTCGACAAAAGATATTTCAAAATATGTTTTTCCATTTAGTGGAGTACGTGAATATAGTGAAATGGACAGCAAATTCCCATTGTTTTTGGGTAATGACCAGCTGCATAAAGTTATTGTGGAACATAAAGACAAGTGGAAAAATCGAGGTATCTGTGAATTTGCATTGTAAGAATTGTTTTGCTATTGTTGTAGATAAAAAACTGTATTGTTAAAAACTGTATTGTAAAAATGTTATAGTGTTTTTTAACGATAATATTGTTAAAAACTGTGTTGTCAGAAACTTTGAATGAATAAATGAATCATATATTGTAAGTTGAATAAAGTTAAAAACTTTGAATAAAGAAAATGATTTAAAAAAGTCGTCTGTTTTTGATTTCTTCCCAAAAACTTGAATAAAGAAAAGTTCAGACTTGGAAAAATGTAGATAGAAAATAACATTCTATATAAATGAATTTTCTATCTACAATACCTACAGAAAAGTCTAAGTCTACGTCCCAAGACAAACCCTCTCTACCAAAAACTATAAATTGCTGGAGAACTTTCTCTCTATAATCATTCGACTCTCGAGTAGTACGAATAAAACAAACTGTTAACTAGTGCGAATAACGGAAAAATGGATTCCAACTTAGGCGCCTTAGACAACTCCTTACCACAAGAAAATCCCGTCCTAGACAACTCCTCACCACAGCCTGAAAACAGTAGAGATATTCTATCGACAGCTATGAATTCAACATTCATTGAGCCGATGACAGGATCGGTAAATAAAATCGAAGAAGAAATAAGCCAAATGATTTCAATCCAAAATTCTGTGATAACTCAGATTTTAGACGAAGTGAAAATATTAAACACAAATATGAATCAATTCAACAAAAACATCGAGACATTATGCCTACAAAATCAACAGAGTCGACAGGGCCAACAGAGTCAACAAGATTCATCTATAACGATCCCAGCCCAGGTTAACTTTGATAAAACCAGTTTTCAAAAGTTAACAGCTTCTATCGTCACTCCTGTAGAACATCAGTCAAATCAGACAGAAGAAGCCAAGCCAAGAAGAAGAGGAAGAAAACGAAAATCAGAGAAAGCAGAGAAAGACGATAACCAACTTCACAAAAAACAACGATTCGATCCCAGCTATGTAACACCACCAAAAACGGGGTTGGGTAAATATGGAAAAAACATTGATAACTTCAAGGAGTTCAAGATCCCGATGATCCCAAAAGAACCAGAAGAAAAGCTGTCATCAGAAGAAAAGCTGTCATCAGAGGAAAGCTCTCAATAGAGGAAAGTTCTCAATAGAGGAGAAAAAACCACAGAAATCAAAAAAAGATAGCAAAAAAGAATCAAAGGAAAGCTGTCGATAAAAGCAGAAAGCTATACCAAAAAACAAAACAGTCCTTTTCAGGACTAACCAATACCCAGGAAGTCTATCTTTTGAGAATTGTCAATTTCGCAGATGTATTCTAAGAGTTGTACTCTTGCAGAGAGAGAAAAACTTTTTTAGTGATAGAAAAACTTACAGACAGAAAAAGTTGTAGACAAATTTTTTTCAAATAAAAAATCTCACAGAGAGAAAAAAAGTTGTAGACAAAACTTGAAGAGAAGAATTTTTATCGACAGAAAAAAATTTTTACGATTAAAAAATCTTGCAGAGAAAAATTCGAATAAAACTTTTTTAACGATAGAAATTTTTACAGACAAAAATTTTTCGATTAAAAATCTCGGATAAAAATTTTTACAATTAAAAAAAAGTTTTGCAGATAAAAACTAGGGACGAATAAGACTAAGATCGGATAAGTCTAGATGATCCGATTCCTGGGAAATGTCGGAAAAACCCAGTAAACATGATTTGGTTACATTTTCGGAAAATGACGTCATGTTTGATTTCCGGGAAAGTCACGTATAGCATAAAGGGAGACAAATCTTGTCTGACTAATTCAACCATAATACGGTATATAGCTCATATAACCCATATCGTGGAGAAAAAGACTAAGTCCAACCCCAACTTTATCCTAATAGAGAGAAAGACCAGCTCTCCAATGCCCCAGAGAGACCGCCACGTAGGTCTCTCTGGGGCAAGCCTAAGTCCGACGAAGACAGAAAAATAGTCTAAGTCCGACGGTGCTAGGGAAAGACTGAGGCGAACAAAGCCGGAAAAAAGACTAAGTCCTACATATAGAGAAAGCCTAAGCCGAACAATAATAGAGAAAAAACCAAGACGAACAGTGTAGATCAAGATCAGACTAAGTCCAACAGAGTCTCTGCTTGAACTAGTCTGATCCGGTTTATAAGTCATATCGTGGGGAAAAGACTAAGTCGAACAAGGTGATTGCCTGTGTAAAAGTTAAGGGTTGTATCAAAACGTTAAGGGTTACAACCGACCGTTAAGGGATAAGGGTTTTAGAAGGTTTTAGAAGGAAACAAAAGGGTTTTAGAAGGGTTAAGGGAGAGATAAGGGTAAATGACGATTTTTCGACCCAATTTGGACCAATTTGCCCCAAATCCACCTCCCTAGGGAGGTCAATTTCGGGCAAATTTGGCTCCAGGGAGGTCAGATTCGGGCATTTTCGGCTAAAATGCCCGAATCTGACCTCCTATACTACTCTTCTCCTGTAGTCCAGTCAACGTAGGCCTATCAGATGGGTTCGAACTAACTGCAAACATTTTTTATTTTTGCATTCCAGGTAAGAAAATGATCATATTGATCTAAAGAAAAAAGTTGCACCGAAAATTCATCGCCCGAAAAAAGATACTTGTAATTTAAATTTGCAAATTTTGGAAAAAAAAAAAAAAAAAACATACGAGCTCGACGACGGCCTGATTAACCGCCGTATTGAATACTCTGTCCAACCTACGCCAAAGTTATCACGTACCACTCTGCGAGTCAAATATAAGCACAGAGGATGATGACCAGCAAAATGTATTTCGACAAGGAATTTTAAACTACCGATGTATCAACGAAACTTCGATGATTACTTAAAAGGTATTCCTCTTTCACTTACCGGTATCTTTCATTTCAGGTGGTCTTTTGAATTCGAATATAGACTTCCAGATCTGTTTGTTCGTCCATCATTTCACGGACGTCGATGATCATCTGACGAGTGTCAGATCATAAAAATAACCATTTTTGTGTATCAATTATTGTATATCAGTTTTATGCATCGGCGAAGTATCTTTTTAATAGATAATGAGATAGATATCTGAGCCAACTGTTGTGTGTATGCTAAGTGTGAAATAAATCTAAGGATCAATAAAATTTGATGACGTCCGGACAAGCGACATCGTTGCAAAAAGTACGGAAGCTATGTAGTGCCTAAATTTCACCATATCGGTAGTAATTACGATATAATTTCTTTTATTTTATAAATTTTGTTTTTGTTGTTGTTTCAGTACTTTATATAATGTTTAACCATACTTTTCAATTTATTTGTACTTCATTCATCTCTTTCATATTGTTGAATATTATTGGCGCTGAAGACAGATTGAGAGAATAAATTAATTTTAAGCCCAAGTAGTTAAGTAAACATTTAATAAGTTGAATGACAAATTAGCTCATATCATTTTTACAACAGAAGTGTTAGCATGTTTGAACTTTTATTCAGTGTTAGTTGAATGATTTACTATCTTTCACTATGTTTCACTCATATCACAGCGAACCTCACTTGTTCATGGGTTTCACCAATACTAAGCTGCCTTGCAACAAGACGCTTTCATGTTACCAATGATGCCAGTGGAATTCCAGGTCCCCTGGATAACAAATCCAGTGCTTAAGCAATGAACCAAAGAGGGTTTCATGTTAGTGCTAAGAGACAAGTTATACTTGTAGAACAAAAACATGCTTGTTTTCTTAAAAATCACAATCTTTATCTTCCTTCATTCCCAGTAAATAAGAAACACAAAATAAGATGCTACATAGACATAACATACTAATAAACAGATTTGGTTAATACGAATATGTTGTATTTCCCCCTTTATTTTGGGAGCATGGCCTATGACATTCAAATGGAGAATTTTACTGGCCATTTCATTACCATTGAGAAAACTAATGGATAGAAAATTCTGAAATTTCGTAGCTTATATCTGGGGGAAAAAAGGATACTTTAGGCAGAAAAAATAAATTCAAATGACGACTTTTGTTTCATCAAAATTAAAACAATGAAATGTTAACAATGAACAAGAACAAGAGGGTCATGATGGCCCTGGATCGCTCACCTGAGTCAATAGGCCAAACATTCTGACCAAATTTCACAAGTATCTGACTGAAAATGTGGCCTCTATAGCGTGCACAAGGTTTTTCAATGATTTGACCTAGTGACCTAGTTTTTGACCCCACATGACCCAATTTTGAACTTGTGTGATATTTTATCAAGCCAAACATTCTGACCAAGTTTCATAAGTATTTGACTAATGCGGCCTCTAGAGCGTACACAAGGTTTTTCCAACATCTGACCTAGTGACCTAGTTTTTGACTCCACATGACCCAATTTCGAACTCGTCCGAGATTTTATCAAGACAAACATTCTGACCAAGTTTCATGAGGATCGGACTGAAAATGTGGCCTCTAGAGCGTACACAAGGTTTTTTGAAGATTTGACCTAGTGACCTAGTTTTTGACTCCACATGACCCAATTTCGAACTCGTCCCAGATTTTATCAAGACAAACACTCTGACCAAGTTTCACGAGTATCTGACTGAAAATGTGGCCTCTAGAGCATACACAAGGTTTTTCCAAGATCTGACCTAGTGACCTAGTTTTCGACTCCACATGACCCAATTTCGAACTCGTCCGAGATTTTATCAAGATTAACTTTTTATGACCAAATTTCACTAGTATCTGACTGAAAATGCGGCCTCTGGAGCGTACACAAGGTTTTTCCAACATCTGACCTAGTTACCTAGTTTTTGACCCCACATGACCCAATTTCGAACTCGTCCCAGATTTCATCAAGACAAACATTCTAACCAAGTTTAATGAGGATTGGACTGAAAATGTGGCCTCTAGAGCGTACACAAGGTTTTTCGAAGATTTGACCTAGTGACCTAGTTTTTAACCCCACGTGACCCAGTTTCGAACTCGTCCGAGATTTTATCAAGACAAACATTCTGACCAAGTTTCACGAGTATCTGACTGAAAATGTGGCCTCTAGAGCATACACAAGGTTTTTGGATGATTTGACCTAGTGACCTAGTTTTTGACCCCACATGACCCAATTTCGAAGTCGTCCGAGATTTTATCAAGACAAACTTTCTGACCAAATTTCACTAGTATCTGACAGAAAATGTGGCCTCTAGACCGTACACAATGTTTTTCGAAGATTTGACCTAGTGACCTAGTTTTTGACCCCACATGACCCAATTTCAAACTCGTCCCAGATTTTATCAAGACAAACATTCTGACAAAGTTTCATGAGAATTGAACTGAAAATGTGGCCTCTAGAACGTACACAAGTTTTTTTTTTTTTTTAAGATTTGACCTAGTGACGTAGTTATTGACCCCACCTGACCCAATTTTTGAAGTCGTCCGAGATTTTATCAAGACAAACATTCTGACCAAGTTTCATAAGGATCGGACTGAAAATGTGGCCTCTAGAGCGTACACAAGGTAAAAAGTTGACGACACACGACGGACGACGCACGACGCACCACGGACGACGCACCACGGACACAGCACGATCACAATAGCTCATCATGAGCACTTCGTGCTCAGGTGAGCTAAAAAGCATCTAGCATCGAAAAGACAAATGCCTTACTCATTTCAAAGCTAGCATTTTATGCAGCAATTAATCTGTTAACTGGTATTGCTTGAAAAATTATGAAAATGATGTGAACTGAAGGTGTGTTTGTTTCTGTACTGTGTACTTTCAAAGGAAACAAAGTGCAGCATAAGTTTTACGAAAAAACAAAACATTTTCATGTTATCTCTTTCTTTATTGCAGATGAAGTCGCAACACTGTGCTATTTGTATGAACTAATTTGATGACACCAGAGCAGCACCAACAATGAAACTCACAATATGGCTCTTCTAACCAGATCTTTTTTATTCATTTGACTTTCAAAAATAAATATGTTCTGTGGAAAAGACATAGAAATAAATTTGAAATAGCGATGGATGATGGTAACCCTATTTTATTGCCAATAAATGAGAGAAGGACACAATCACATACGTTAAAAAGCCTTTTTGGTGGCGATTTTCAGACACCCTCAACATCTTGTGATTTTAGAAGTTATCTTATAAGAAGTCTACATTTGTACAAATTCAGTCATTATCACGTACTTCAGTAAAAACTCGCCTTCCCTTGCCCCAGATTATGTATATCAAACATAGACAGTTTAAAATAAACCATGATACAAAGAAATGTAAAATTGTAATAACCGTGGTACAAACAAATGCAAAATTGAGAGAGACATGGTTCAGATTGTTCAGTTGTCTCGAAGAATTTCATTTGCGCAAAACGGCATATCATTTATGGAATTTGTTTTTTTCATTGCGGAAATGATTTATATATCGTCCGCGGAAATTTTAGAAACATGGTTACCTCTTCCGTGAGCCAGTCAGTGTTAAACATCCATGCTAGATTACCTTGCTAGATGTTTACTTGTACTGGCTAGATAGTCCAAGACCTTAAATTGTTCGCCACCAACCTTGCCCAAGATAAAATCCTCAGCACTGTAGAAGCGTCATGGTGAAGGTTTCCGTAATGACATTATGCATTACCTTAAGTTATCACGTGCAATGGCTTCAAAATGGTGGTCCACACAAAGGGAAATGATAGCATCCCACACGTTTTTATATGTAGTGTGTGCCTTGACGCAGAGTAAGATGAACAGAAGCGGTATGTAATGTCAATTCTTTAGACCATGGATACTGTATAACTGGTGAAAGAACTTTTGACAACACTTGAATCTTCCAACAATTAAAAAGGTCTGTTGCAGAACAAAGACAATCCAAGTTCTTGCTACATGAAAATACTACTATTCCTTCGATAAGATTTTAAATAACGTGACACTTATTGATTTGCGATATTGCGCTTTTTAAATAAATGTATGTGCGCTAGTGAAAGGGTAGTTTTTCCCGCTTTCGATATGCCTTTAATTCCGCAAACGAGATTCGCCAAGTTGGCTATTGGCCATGTCGCCATTGATGCATAAATTAAGACGTGTAAAACTGATTAGGAAAGAAGGGTTACTACTGATAGATATCTGTCTGGTAGATCAAAAATGAATTGTTGTGTCACATGAATGCACCGGAAGTAAGAGAACTTGGTCGTTAAGAGCAATTTCTGCTTCTCTGAAATATTTCATTTTAAACGCTTTTAATTAAATGACAATAAACATTGGGTCGTTCATAAAGGGTTAAAACGTGAAATTACAAAGGTAAATGTAGCGAGAATTAGCAACTCGAGTACTGTAAAAAATCTACTAAATTTGCTTTCTTGCAATCATTTACATTACATATACCTACTTGTACTTGGGTTATGACAAAGACTCAGATGTGCTATTTACATCTATAGGCCCCGCCCCCTCACTCTCACTCTGGATATGCATATGCATTGCATATGGACATAATGATGATGTTTTGCCATAATATTATCTTATTTCAAAAAGATTTGTGTATCAAAAGTATTTAATGTATTGCACTTCATTAACTAACAAAAAGAAAAAATGCATTTCTGAGCTATGTTGGTGGGGTAATTCAATACAGAACTGCAACAAATACCTTATATTTTTGTTATTGTTTTGATCACAAAACAAAAGATTTTTTTAGCTTAATCTTTCCTGCAAAACAGTTTTACAAATATGGTAAAAAAAAAAAAAAAAAAAAAAATCATTTTCCATTGAATATCTTGTATATAATGGTATTTTGTTGAAAAATTAGATAATGTTGGAAAAATTATAGTGGACCTATTTGAGGGCATTTTTTGGTAACTGCCCCACGTAGTTCAGACTGAAACTTTTTTTTTTCTTGTGATTACTGAGGTATCACACGAAATGAAAATGAAATAATTTCTTTTGCAATTAGTTCCAAATTTGGTACTGTCTTCGGATAGGTTGACTGGCCTGTTGGCATTTTCGGCAAATCATCATCACAGATTTCTTTCGCCGCGGCATGTTTCGAACATGATTATCTCCGACTTCTTTCGGCATTTTCCGCACATTATCGTTTCCGACCTTTTTCGGCATTTTCCTCCCATGATCGCTACCGACCTCGTCTGGCATTTTCCTCACATGATCATTATCGACTTCTTATTGCACTTTCTGCAGATGATCGTTACCAACCTTTTTCGGCATTTTTTTTTTTTTTTTTTTTTTTTTTTTAATGATCATTATTGACCTCTTTCGGCATTTTCCTCACATGATCGTAACCGACCTTTTTCGGCATTTTTTGCACATGGTCATTACTGACTTCCTGCGGCATTTCCTGCACATGATTGTTACCAACCTTTTTCGGAATTTTTTGCAAATGATCGCTTCCGACTTCTTTCGGCATTTTCCGCACATGATCATTACCGACTTTTTTTCATCATTTTCCGCACATGATCATTCCACACTTCTTTCGGCATTTGTCGCATGTGATCATTACCGCCCCCCTCTGGCATTTTTCGCATATGATCATTACCGACTTCTTTCAGCATTTTCCTCACTTTATCATTATCAACTTCTTTTAGCATTTTTCACACATTATCATCAGCGACATTTTTCGGCATTTTCAACACATAATCATTACCGACTCCTTTCGGCATTTTCCGAACATGATCATTGCCGACTTCTTTCGGCATTTTCCACTCATGATCATTACAGACTTCTTTCAGCATTTTTCCCACATAATCATTACCGACTTTTTTCGCCTTTTTCGACTTCTCGGCATTTTTCTCAAATGGTCATTACCGACTTCTTTCAGTATTTTACGCACATGATCGCCTCGAACAAAACGTTACGAGAGTAGTGCTTGCGAAGAGCCAATATCTACCGATTTAATTTTCCACAAGCACCTTTACGCTTTAATAACATTTCGTTTCGTACTTGAAACATTTTGGAAAAAAAAAAGAAAAAAAAAAAAAAAAAAAAACAATGCTGGTAATCAGCAGGTTCTCATTTCGTTCCAATATGTTGTACCATTTTCAATGGCAAATCCCATCATTTAGGCCGCATTCAGTTTGTCGCCTGCAAATACTTGCAATGTGGACAAGTCTAAATCTTTCCGTCGACCAAAGAACTTACCTAGATTTCTCTATTTGACCCCTTCAGCGACAGGGGCAAAAACATTTGAGCCATGCTCTGAAAAGAAGGGGCTTAACCCTTATCCTGCTAAATAAGATTTTAAAAAAAAAGTAATAATAATAAAAAAAAAAAATAATAATAAATAAATAAATAAATAAATAAATAAATAAATCAAGCCCATAGTAAGACCAGAATACCGTCATTTCAAACTTATCTCCTTACCGGACAATGTAGATCCAAGGTAAGACTGCACGTTCTGTGCATTTTTATCTTGATCTAAACTGTCCACAAAAGGTCAGTGAGTTGCGCTTAGCAGTTTAAGGGTTAATGCATCTCCGTGATGCATTGTACTAAAGCAAGCCATCACATAACTATGGATACATAATATCCATTTTGCCCTAGAACAAACGGAATCATGAGGTACACTGTTCCTTTGAATAAACAAAACTAGCCAGTAGTGGACGAAATATATGAATATTAGACTGCACAGAACGTGCAGCCTGGTTTGATTCTACACTGTCCGCTACATTTGTCAATTCTGTGAGATAAAAATTGTTCAGAATTTCAATGGATTGTATTTTTAGAATTCAATAAATATACATTTGGAAAGATTTAAAATGAATGTGACAAATATGGATGAACTGCGTGAAAAGATGGTTTCAAATACCCGTTAGTTCCTCCATTAGGTGGCGCACCCAGGTATTACCCGATCCAGGTATACTGGCCAGGGCTGTCTGAAATTGAGTAGGAAAGACAATCAGAGATTAAATAATTTCTCTAAGATGATTGCAAATTAGCTTTTGATTTTATAAGGAAATAAGCATTTTTGGGGGGATTTCACATTTTAAAAACCCGCATAGAATATTTGAATTATTCACAGTTGTACCAAAGGCCTTTGAAGGCCAATTTGTCCATCATGGACCACCGAAACTTCCATTTGTCGATCGATTAACACTGTTATTGAAATAGCTCATTGGCGCATCACCTCTATATGGCTTATAGTAATATTATATGACATTATCTTCTGCCGGATGGAATTTTTCATATACATACCTATCTGATATGGGCATCCTGGGTACACAACCCAACTACTTTTCAAGGCGGCAATTAATGCAGCGAATATAAAAATAAAATACGTTTACACACTAAAACCTACCCTGAATGATTCATCCAGCCATGGTTAGCTAGCACATACCCTATGCACCAGGCATTTATAATTAGTATTATTTATTGCGATTTTCCCCTTGCTATTTTTAGCGTCAATTTACGCATCGCATATTAATATTTATCTTGTACACGATAGTGATGCGTTTAGTCGAAGAATATTGACATGCGCAGACAACGCACCATATGATATAGAGGTAATGCGCCAATGTACTGTTTTAGTAACAGTGTTCGATGATCGACTAATGAAAATTTCGGTGTTCCATGATAGACCAAATGGAGCTTCAAAGGCCTGAGGTAATACCCTTGAATCCAGTGTAATATAGATGGACATTACCCTGTTTCAATCTTACGCACATATGAGAGACCCCCAATGTGAGATTCTCATATTTTAATAAAACCCATATTGCATATTGTATCCCTGACATAAAAAGGAAAAGCATGCTCTGTGAAGAGGGGGGTTAATGCACTATGAAAAGGACCGACTCAGATCAGCCTGTGTGAGGATTACCTGGGGTAAAACTTTTTGTTATTTGTCAATTCTCTGCATGACAAAAGATCATTCTTCCCCGTGCTTCTGTCAGTTGTTTGACAAAATGAATTTTATGGATCCATAGTTCTATAATAAAATGCTTGGTATAATGTGTCACGGAGAGGTATTAAACCCCCCCCCCCCCCCATTCTGCCAGACCACCGTTTAACCCCTTCCCAAACGACAAATTTTGGACTGGTCCAAATTGAAAGAGTTTGCCGACGACAATTCTAAATATGAAAATGGCAGAAAGTTCTCAAAAAGGGTAGAAAACACTGTGGGAAAAGGAGAAATTGCTCGTTACGAGCAATTTCTCCTTTTACCACAGTGTTTTCAAAAGACTTGTACTGCAGACACGTGAAAACCAGGGCTTGTTTGGGAAAGGGTTAAATCGTTGTCCAAGAGTAGAAAATCCTTGAGTTTTCCTCGTATAACTTGGTAGCCCCCCAAAAATCTTGTTTCATAAAGGGCTCAAAGGTAAATCTTTAGTCACCATTTAATTAAAATAGAAAACGAAGCCAAAACTATTCTGCATAAATTATAAATTTAAGCAATCCTCTGTGAAAAGGGGATTTAATGCATCTGCAAAAAAAATATCGACCAAAGTCAGCCTGAGCAATCCGCGTAGGCTGTGCTTGTCAAAATCTTTTCCTTTCGGTAAATTTTAGAACCGCATATCCAAGGACCATTCTTCGTCCACATTCAGCCTGTTGTCAGACAACATGTATTTTATGGATCCGTAATTATATGATGACTTGCTTGGTTTAACCCTTTACCTTACAATGCCGCTTTTTGACGCCCCTGGGAAAGAAGCCTTCTGAAAACATTGTGGGAAAAAGAGAAAATGCTGGTAACCAGCATTTTCTCCTTTTCCCACAATGTTTTCTACCCTATCAAAGAAAAGTTGCATCGTTTGAGCCACACTGAAATTGTCGTCTGCAGATGCTTTCAGTTTGGACAATGCTAAAATTTTGTTGTCTGGTAAAGGGTTAATGCATCACGGATCCACACACAGGTACTTTTTGCAGATGCATTAAACCCTCTTTACAGAGAGCATGGCTCAATTAGCTTTGTCTTTGAAATGATGATACAAATTGAGGGACAAACGTGAAAATGCTAGTTACCAGCATTCTCTCCTTTTTCAAAGATGTTTTCAAAAGGTTTCCTCACCGGCCTCGTCAAACACGAGTTGTTTTGGTAAAGTGTTTACTTAGCACTAGAATTGTACGTACAGGTATTTCTTTTGTATGGGCTGGAAAGAACTTCTTTTGTGTCGTGTTACAAATAACCTGTGCAAAATTCCTTTCATGCACTATTCTGTAGAGTCCGGATTTCTTGTTATCTATTGCAAAACAACCGGATAGCTCAAGAGCAGTGACATCTACATTGTCGTGGAGCGAGATTGGTAGAAGGGAGTTTATCAGGTGATGCATAGTCTCACTGGAACATGATGAAAATGTCTGAGTCTCTATTCTCGCTGGGAGAGCTGTCAGTTTCAAACTAGTCTTATCTCCAAATACTCCAATTACTCTATTCTTCAGCATTACAACCATAACATTTACTGACAAAAGAAGTAGAACGCATGGTATGACAACCTGTCTGTTTTTTATCTTTTTCCAACCTGTTTGAAGTAGAAAAAAATAAATAGCAAAATGCTTGTTGAAGAGTGTTCCAATTATTCATTGCAGTAAAATTGTCCAAAGAATAGCACACAGGGCCCGGTTTCACGAAGAGATCTAAGTCTCTTACTGTGCTCAACTCAACTAAAGGTCTCAAATTCTTACTTGAGTTGAGTTCGTTATTTGGGACGCATTTAAGGAGCATTAGCAGACTTTGGGAACGTTCTCAAATCTTAAGTTGACACTACTTTTCGGAGGCAACTAAGCAAAATGACTGGACTTAAGTTAATTAAGAAACTTAAGTCCAAATAACGCCCAGTTAAGTCTGAGACGTTGTGTCAACACAGGACTTGAGAATGTTACACAAGTCTGTTAATGCTGGTGAAATACGTCCAGAATAAAAAAAAAAAAAAAAAAACTCAACCTAAGTCGGGAAGTAAGTCTGGCGGTCCACTTGAGTAAAAAATAGAGACTTAGGTTTTTAACTTGGCCCAGTATTTTCATATGGAGTCGAAACAGTTTTCAGACTTGGTGAGGGTCTAATTGTGAAAACTAAAGACTACAAATTTACGGAAGCCTCGTAGCGCTGTGGATGTTGATTCGAAGATACCACGTAACATACCTATTTAACTCTTTACCAAACAAGAAAATATTAGACTGGTTCAAATTCAAAGCTATGCAGACGACAAAATGAACGTGATTGAAAATCTGAAACTTGTTTTGGGAAGGATGGAAAACATTGTGGGAAAAGGAGAAAATGCTGGTCGCAAGCATTTTCTCCTTTTCCCACAATGTTTTCAAAAGCCTTCTTCCTCAGGGGCGTTAAAACTCGGGATTGTGTGGTAGAGTTAACAGGGCCCTTCGCTAGCAGTACAACAACAGTTTACTAACATCCTAAACAATACGGGCATACCATTAGTAAATGCGCCTTACTCTGTCAATGCGTCTGCAAAAAGTATCGGCTCATGTCAATTTGCGCAGCCCGCGCAGCCTGACATGTGTCGAAATATTTTGCCTATGGTAAATATTCTGCATGTCCAAGGACCACTCTACCTCATAATTCAGTTGTTTGTAAGACAAACTGAATTTTATTGATCTTTAATTATGTAATGACTTGTTTAGTATAATACATCAGGGAGGTGCATGAAACCCCCTTTTCCCAAAACGCCGCTCAAATGCAAGCAACATGAATGAGAAACAATTGCAGGAACGGAAAGAGAATATACTCATATTCGGTCACTTCAAAAAATATCATGTTTCTTCATCTTATACAAGTAATGAACATATTCTCTTACGTCCCAATCGGCTTTTCTAAAAAATTAGTAATGGCGATAATTAGTAACCTCGCGGAGACAGACTTGAACTATGGTCTGTTACAAGGGGGCTTACTTAATCTGCAAAAAAGTATCGACCGAGGTCACCCTGTGCCGTCTGCGCTGACTGACCTGAATCGAAACGTTTTGCTTTTGGTCAATTTTCCACATTTCAAAGGACCAATGTGCCTCATGATTCAGTCGGTTGTTATAGAAAAAAGGATTTTACCGATCTATAACCACATGATAATTTGTTTGGTATCATCCCTCACAGAGATGCATTAAGCCCCCTTTTGCCAGAGCACGACTCATATTTATAATTGATAAGAATGTCGCAATTTAGAGGAAAGGTTAAATTCTTACCCCACGTGGGTATCTTCTCCTTCTCAGCCATACTTTTAGCAAATTCCGCTTCTATGAACAGTTTCATAAATATGAAAAGTGTCCTGTTTAAAACCAAAATCGATTCATAATGACATCTTTAACAATAGTAGACGGAGTTTTAACTGGACACCTCTATAAATCAAGATTAAATTGCAGACATTAGAACCGTTATCATTTATTGGCTTATGAAAATAATACGCATTTTTGAAAGGAAACCTGTGGGCCTGCCTGTTAAAGGCCGTGCTATAACAGAGCTTTTGCCACGTATGAACAATGGAAATCAATCGCTGATACTAGCACGGCTTTCGGTTCCCGCTTCCCTTAACCCTTAAGTTGCTTATCGCGACCCACTGACCTTTTGCGGACAGTGTAGATCAAAATCAGACTGCACAGAACGTGCAGTCTGATCTTTGATCTACACTGTCCGTTACGGTATTTTGTTTCCGGTGAAATCAACTTGGAAAACGCAATGTTTGGGCTTCTAGTATTAAGTGGAGATTTTTGTTTCATTTATTCAGCAGCTTAAGTGTTAACCAAAGCGAGTTGAAAGGTACGGGAAAGATAGACAAAATCCGATTTTCTACAATGTTTAGCACTATTAAAGTCTTCAGCGCCAGGGTAAGTTGACCTTGCCAGATACTACATTAATATGAGCCATGCTCTGGCAAAAGGGGGTTTAATGCATCTCCGTGACCCATGATATCAAACAAGTCAGTGCATAATTGTGGATCCATAAAATCCATTTTTGTATAATAACTGACTGACTTATGAGGTACACTGGTCCTCGGACATGCAGATTTCGAAAGCCAATTTTAGCGTATAAAACAGCAACAACTGGGTATGCATTCACCAACCATTCTTAAGAATGTTCGGAGTCTTGTGCTCCAAGAGCTTCCAAATTTGAAGGCAACACAACCTCTGATTGACGAAACCTTTTGGTTTAGCCAATCAGAAATTATGATTCTTTTACATTTGGAAAGTCTTGGAGAATAAGACTTAGGTCTATCCTAAGAAATGGTGGTGAATGCAGACCCAAGAAAAGTATTGTAAACCTTGTCAACCATGTAAAGGTTTTTTTGTTTTTTTTTCTTTTTTTTTTTCTGTAAGGTTGTTGTAACGTAATCACCTCCAATGGCACACATAATGATCCGAAAAGTCAAAAACACTTGTGCAATGCTGTGTGAAAAGAAAGGTTTAATACATCCGCAAAAAAGTATTGATCTAAATCAGCCTATGCAGTCCAAGCAGGCTGACCTTGGTCGAAAATTTTTGCTACTGGTCAATGTTCTACACTTCAAAGGACCATTCTGCCTCCAGAATTAGACGGTTGTTTGACAAATTGGAATTTATGTATACATCCATAATTATGTGATGACTTGCTATGTACAATACATCAAGGAGATGCATTAAGCACCCTTTTGCCAGAATGCACCTCACTTGTAAACGTGTGATCTCTGAAAACGTCAATAACTCGTTAACTTGTCAAGCTGTTGATATTCACAACAAAAAATATATTCATACTATTTCAGAAAACAAAGAGACCTGTGTGATCAACTTGATTCATTTCTTAATTCAAGTGTCTAAAATGTCACCCATGACACAGCTGTAGAGGTAATTAAAACATAATTATAAACAGATCTAATGGTAGATTCTGCAGAGACAGACGAAGATGGCACGTAAAATGATACAACATCAAAACAAAATTCGGCTAATCGACAATTTTGATGCTGCATAAACTTTTTATTCGTTATCAAACTGTTTCAATCAAAATTCCTTCATGTTTTAAGAATTACGATTTTACTTGATAGCTCATAGATGTCACATCATGAAACATCACGTTTTAGATATGGGCAATCTAAAAAAAAAAAAAAGTGACGCAAAAGTGTGACATTGATAGTAAAAAATTCAAGTTGATTATAAGCCATTAGTTTTCATATCATTGTGTTACATATAAATTAATACATATATATTAACCTTTAATACAAAATCCCGAGTTTTAACGACCCTGTAGGACAGAACTTTTGAAAACATTGTGTGAAAAGGAGAAAATGCCGGTGACCAGCATTTTCTCCTCTTCACACAATATTTTCTACCCAATCAAATACAGTTATCATCATTTGCACAACAGTTAATTTGTCGCCTGCAAAAGCATTCAGTTTGGTCAGGGCCATTTTTTTTTTTTTTTTTTTAATCTTTTTTTTTCGTTTGGTAAAGAGTTGAATAGTAAAGGTTTTGAAAACAAAACACACAGTGTTGATTTCTTTGAGTTTTTACAACGATCGCTACAGTTTCATCATCCCAAGCTTATGTAGGCTACGGTTATAAATGGCTGATGTACAGGTTATATGCTATTTGGATGAATCGTACAAGGTAGGTTTTAGTAAGTATATTTTATTTTGAAATTCGTTGCATTGATTGCCGCCCTGAAAAGCAGTCCGCTTCTGTACCCAGAATGCTCATATCAGATCTCGTAACAGGATCTCTTTTCATGTTTATGAAACTGTTCATAGAAGCGGCGTTGGTGCGTAGGATACGTCTATATCAGGATTTGTAAAAAGTATGGCAGAGAGGGGGAAGCTACACACGTGTGTGAGAGTTTAAAGAGCAAATCAACAGGTTTCAGAAAATGTTAATTTTCAAAACTACTTTTACCAGTTGGTACTCTGGTAATATTGTAATTCGAAAATAAATTCAGTATAAGTACTTTATTCCAATTTATATTTCTGCTTATTACTTTTAATGACATCGCTTATTTCCCTATTTGTTGCGTCGGGTTGCGTCCCTTGATTTATGACGTCATAGGCGTTGTTGTTTCAATATGGACGTTGTTTACCATAGCGATTTGAGCGATATTGAAGACGAAGAAATAGACTATTCTGGTCTATTAAGAACTTACATATTCGAGCCAGTTTGTGAAGAAAATAATACAGTTTCGGAGGATAAGAGGGTCGATGACAGTAATTTTTCGTCTGTTGATGACCATGAAAATGATAATGTGGTGTCGGACGTTTCAAATTGGTGAGTAGCGTGCGTTGTCCTAGAAAGTACGACGAGGCGGCTATTGCTCACGAAAAAATTGATTTATAAATGGTAGAATTGTACATGTTGCGTAAAATTTCATTCGAAGCAGTTTCTGTGGGTCGAGGGTAGATTTAAAAAAAAAAAAAAAAAAAAAAAAAGGGGGGGGGGTTGTTACACTTTCACATTTTGTGGATTGTTAATTACTTAAGTATACGTGGATATACATAACGATTTCTTTACTGTAACATATGTATCGCTAGTAAGTAGGAAAGGAAAGAAGAAATTAAGCCAAATGTTAATGATCTGTATTGTAATAAATGTGTTTAAAACGGCAATGCCAAACAAAATATCAAGTGACTGCAAAAGAGGACAACGTGTTGGTTAATTATTTACTGGCATTAATGGATTTACATAATTAAAATAGGCTTGGTATGTCTGCTAGAATAATTTTGATTAATACACTAAAACTTTTGTCCTTATTCCCAAAGTCATATATGTATTTTTACAGGTGCCAGCATAATAACTGTGTAGTTGTTGATGGGTAGATTAAGGCTTAAGGTTTAGTCTGTATTATACAACATAAATGATTCAGGGCGAAATGTCTGAATATCCAAGTGTTTGAAGTGGCCTTGTGAAATGATCTTGTACCGCAGTCAGGTCCACCTGAGGAAGACCAAAGAATTCAGGGGCAAGTGAATTTGCAAGTCTCAATTTATCATTTATTCATCATGCTATATTCATTGACATTGAGCAACCTCTGCTGTTTCTGTGAATGAATCCAGAATGTAGTGTAAAGGTTACAGGCACCTTGCTACTAAGCTAGTATTTTCAGCAACACAAAAGAGTGCTTACTTTATGCTTTACCCGCTGCGGGTTCAATCATGAGGTAGGTTATTTGTTCGATGACCATGTGACAAAACGTTCTTTTCTTAATTGATTAGTGCATGAAAGGCAGTATTATTACAATATTTAGATGAATGGACAAGACAATCTCCAAAGCATGCTTGAAAGATTCAAATACCAAATACTGGTGCATTGTTATATAATTTAAACCATAAATAAAATGATTCAAGTGTGAACACTGTTTTGTAAAATTCTTTTTGCCAGAATTGAACAAGTTGACAGATATTGCCTAAAATACTAAACATCAAGCTCTTAAATCTTCAAAAGACAACAAAATGTTAGACTTGTCTACACTGAAAGCATTTGCATATAACACAATTTAAGTGGGTAAACTGAGAAGATAATTATGTCCTTACAAAGTTAAATAACACTGTTTAAATAGGAGAAAATGCTGGTAACCAACATTGTCTCCTTTTGTCTACAAAGCTTTCAAATTGTCACAATCCTTTCAAATCGCCGGAAATAGCATGAATTGTGTTAATACCAAATTGTAATATGACATAGATGACGTCACTTTGAACATTGTGTATTGTTATGTTCTCTGGATTAATGATTAGATAGAAACCCCTACAAGCTAGATGGGCTTTTTCGTTATGTAGAAATCTCCCAAACACAAGTGTTTTACTCTGTCTTTCTGAAATTATTTGAACATATTGTGGGAAAAGAAAGAAAGAAAGAAAGAAAAAAAAAAAAAAAATATATATATATATATATATATATATAATATATATATATATATATATATATATTATATATATATATATATATATATATATATATTGCTTGTACATGCAACAATCAATTTATCCCTTTCCTACTGTTTCCTACTATTCACTCTTTACCTTACGACAACATTTTGGCCTTGTCAAAATTGAAAGCATTTGCAGACAACAATTTCAGTGGTGCAAATTTTTGTTTGATGGAGCAGAATACTTTATGGGAAATGCTGGTTACCGGCGTTTTATCTTTTTCCCACAATGTTTCCAAAGGGGTGCTTTTCGAAGGTCGTTGAAAGGAGTCATTGTGCGGTAAAGGGTAAAGGGCCTGAATGGCTCTACTAGGAGTGAATGACCAGTAAAACCTAAATGCAAAGGAAGCAGTCATAACAAGAGCCATCAGAGATGGGCGATACTCCCAAAATGTGTGTGTGTGTGTGTGTGTGTTTTCACTTAAGCAAAAGTTGTTAAGTATGGTATACTCTCTCTACATGGGTTAACTGTTCATATATGGAAAACATTTAAATGGGCCCGAATTTTGCCATCCCTGAGACAGATGGCTTTGGAAAGCATTGTGTGAAAAAGAGAAAATGGTGGTTACCAGCATTTTCTACTTTTTGGTCTGGGCTTGGCAAGCCAAGCCCAATGCCATAGGAATCATATACCAAAATCTCAACCCCATCCAAGCATTTACGGAAAAACTCGAGTAAAAGTGAAAAGTACCGCCTTCAATCCATCTCACTACGCTGAAAGTAACGACCCTTTAAGATAATAAAAATAGTTCGATTTGAACATCATAGTAAGGGTTAATTTCACAACATGCTTTGATGTGAGATATTAATCGTACGAAAGTGTTGCCTGATTATTTTTGGCCCTGATGAGCTTATTTATAACTGCAAATTCGTGCGCTTAACAGTAAAAGAAACAATTGGCAAATCTCGGGTGATCGTTGATCAAATGTTTCTATGTAGGTACGCAATCGACCGAGTTGTGACGAGTGCTGTTGCCGAACACTATCGGGATCGATTACCTGTCCTTTTTTCTAGGCACCATGTTAATATCAAATAATGAAAGCGTATTTTACGCAGACGGTGTGCTCTTTTTCTGAAAAACCCCGGTAAGATTGTAACATTTGTAAATTACTGTGCACCTCATGTCTGAAGTTATAACTGTATTTGATTGAAACATGTATGTATGCCTTATTTCTTCTTGTGAGAGTTGTCCAGGTACGACATCTCGGCCCATAACCATTACGACCTATAAAAAACTCGGCGCATACAATATCAAAATATGTAACATTACACAGTGCATTAAAGCTTGTAACATGAGCCATTGAGAACCGGTTAATCTTTATAAAACGATGAAATTTTCGACTTATCTTAATCGAAAACATTTGCGGACGGCAAGTTAGATTTAGCTGAAATGTTGGTTATTGGCTGTGAAAGTGCAGAAATCGTTGTAGGAAAAGACAGTGCATTTTCTTCTTTCTTCAAAAGGTTTTCATAATGCTATATCCTTAGAGTCCTTAAAACTCGGGATTATGTGGTAAAGAGAAAAGTAACTGGTAGGCGTTCTTGATCACCATAGGTATTTAGGCTGATCTGGCAAATTTTCTGCATGTCAAAGGACCAGTGTACCTCATGATTCAGTCGATTGTTCAACAATATGGATATGGATCCATAAAGATATGACGGCTCGTTTGGAATGATGGATCACAGAGATGCATTAAACCCCCTTTTGCCAGAGCATGGCTCATTTGTTTTACATAATCACAACCAGGAGCTCTTCAAACTTATCAATCCTAGATGACTTTTCTCAGATTAGGGCTTTGGGTCCAACGGCCCTCCTGTTTATGAAAATCGGCTTTCCAACTTGGTTGATCATGGCAACTTATAGATTCCATAGATTTTAAATGGGGAAAATTGAAAAGTGGCATTTACTGCGGATATTTCACTGAACTTTTATAGAAATGTTCCTTGAATAGTCTTGTATCATCCATATGATTTTATTCAACTGGTAGTCTTTAGCTCATCTGCTTACGAAGAAAACGTCAAGCTATTGTCAAAGCTTATGCGTCATTGCCGTCGTGCGAAAACTTTGACATTTTATAATATCTCTGTTATTCGTGAAGATATATACTTCAAACTTGGACAAGTTGTTTACTGTCGAAATGGGTACCCATATAACAGGGGCAGGTAACCATCAAAATATTTTCACACAAATAGGTAACTTTTTAATATTTTATTACTTTGAATTTTCACAACCTTTGACATTTGATCATATCTGTCATTAATGAAGATACTTACTTCAAACTTGGACTTCTTGTTGACTTTTAAAAGGGGAACTTATATCAGTACAACAGAGGCAGGTAACTACCAAAATATTTTTGGCAAAGTAATTATGTATGCCCTTTTTCCGACTAAGAACATGCAGCTCAGCTGTTTTTAGCCCTAGTGTCATCATCTTCCTCGTTTGTCATGCAAAATCTTTGACATTTTACAATATCTTTGTTATTACTGAAGATGTTTACTTCAAACTTGAACTAGTTGTTAACTGTCAAACGGGAAGCATAAACAATAAGGGTAAATAACTATCAAGTTATGCCCTTTTTTTCAACTTTGTGTTTTCACAGCAAATCAAGCAACGACAGCCAAGCGTTGGCATCCACATATGGTGCTCTTTTTACCAAACACAACTGTTGCATTGGCGCCCTTTTTATTTGTTGCCATAGAAACCAAAATGCAAAAATAAAAAGAAATACCTAAAAAAATGTCTTCTCAGACACCAAATCATGCTCTGTGACATTAGCCTTTAAAGACTTTGTGTTTTTCCTGGTCATTGCTCAAAGGACATGGTTACTTACTATTTCAACTTATATACTGAGTATGGTAAAATGAAAGAAAAATATAATTCATTGCTTGGCTATTGTGGATTTTTTGCACTTTCCAGAAATGTTCCCAGGAGTTGTCCTCTTTTAGCAGTTTCATGTTTGCTCATTTTGGTTTGTTACCATTTCGATTTGTTGCTAAAGCAAAGTAAAGGGAGAAAACAGGAAACAAAAAACTCATTTGAAAATTATCTCCTTTCAATCCATAAAGACCATGAGGCCAAGGCTATGCAAAAATATTCATTATATTGGCCTTTACAAATTTATGTTTTTCCATTTTAATGTCAACTCCACAGACTGTCAGTGTGAGACATGTAGATATTTCTTATTAGTCTGAGCAAATGTGATAGCAGATTTTCAGCCTGTACAAATGTGTTGCAAGTTTGAGCTTCTGGGTCTCATCTTTCTATCTCTTCACCCTTTCTGATGCCAAGGCCTCCAGCTTTTTGATTCCACAATGTTTTTTAATTTTATTAATGACAAATTCCATGTTTTGAGCCAACAGCAAATATCTATAAATCAAAAGAAAAGTATCATAATAAATGAAATGGTAAATCATAAACAAATTTTCAGACTGTTTCAAATGCCTCTTTTCAGGTATTAATAGTTGTACAAAAACTATTTTGGAAAATTCAGAATGGAAAATTAACTCTTTACCCAACAAAATTTTAGACTAGTCTAAATTGAAATCATTTGCAGACGACAAATCAAATGTGACTCAACAATTGATATTTGTTTTGGAAAGGGTAAAACATTGTTGGAAAAGGAGAAAATGCTGGCTACCAGTATTTCTCCTTTTTCCACAATGTTTTGAAAGGTTTCTTTCTCAGGGTCGCTGAAAGTCAGGATTGTGGGTAAAGGGTAAACTTAGATAATTAAAAGTAGCATCACATGCTTCAGGGAATGTCCAGACATGCAGTCTGATCTTGGAAGCTGACCACCTGATACACTGAGAGTTCACTGGGGAAAAAAATTGAAATAACATTAATCAGCTTTATCGCTTTGGCTGCTCTACCAGGTGACATTAAATCATAATGGAAGTATATTTATCAAGTCACAAGTTTGCTGCATTGCCACAACCTTAGACTCCATCCACAGTTACTTTTTTTTTTTTTTTTTATTCTACAGGTAGAAGCTCATAAGTCAAGAAGCAGATATTCAAGATACTTTAAAATAGTTAAGATTAATCCTTTACCCTGGCAGACCTATACATTTTTCAGCAGGTGACTTTTCAAACACAAATGCAATGTAAAAGAAAGAGCATTTGCTTGTAAATATGGAATATTTTTGTGAGTATCAATTATTCCTACCATTTACAGACAGTGTAATGCGGCAATTCTGCACTGTCTGATCCAGCCTCTCATTGTGCTTGACAAACCTACTAAAGAATCTTTTAGTATCTTCTTTTTTCATAAAGCAATTCTGTTCAAATTATATGTTTGCACACTCAAATTGTAATTGAGGAAAGGTTGAACTTTCTAGAAAAAGAGGACTGCTGGTTATCCTTTTCAAACAATGTATTCAATAGCTTTCCTCATCAGGGTTGTACAAGAACATACAGATTGTCAAGTGGTAAATGGTTAAGCTTTCCAGATAAAGGACATGTTTCTGAAGACATCAGGGGAAGGTTGAACCCTTTACCACACAATTCCAGATTTTAAAAAACCACAAGTAGGAGGCGTAATTTAAAAACATTGTAAGAAAAGAAAATGCTTGATATCAGAATATTAGTTGTTCTATTTTCCCATGGTATTTTCATCAAATTATCTGAACTACATTTGTCATCTGCGAAGGCTTTTTGTATGGTCAAATCTTAAATTCTGTTGTTTATCCAACACATGATGTAGGTTGTTAGGTTTTCTATGGAATGGAAAACATTAGGTCCTCCACATGTGTTTTAAACATAAAATTGGTATGGAAAAAAACAAGATTGTTTTCATTAAAAAATTATTAAAGCCTTAATAGCAGCCAAAAGTGTACAATGCAGGTGTTAGAATGTATTTGATTTGAATAATATGGTTTAAAAGTATGGAAATTATTGAGTAAGTGACAATCTGTTATTGTACCGTCAGCTCAAGTGTAAATTGCTGACAGGAAAAATGTATGTTAAAGCTAGGCCAGGTCACTCTATATTTTGTTTACTTTTGACCTGGTTTTGAAATTCATTTTTCTGCCAGCGACAGACACTTGGACCAACTGTTATATAGCAAATTATCATCTTTACAATTATTTCCATCCTTTAAATGGTATGATTAAAATTCAAATGCATTTTAACATCTGTATTATTGACTTTCGGCTGCTACTGGGCCTTAAAAAGCCTATTATCATGTTGGTTTTTGCAATTAAGTGAGACTATCCAAAAAGCAATAATTTGATGTATCATTTCAATGAACATTATGTATCAAAATGTAACTTCATACACGAATAAAACAGATTGTATCAGTAAAATTTTGTCAGCTCCTACAGCCCAAAATGAACATGAAGGACTTCTATGAACTATTCACCATACAAAATTTTAGACTTGTTCAAAATGAAAGCACATGCAGAATTTAATCTTATTCTGCAAATAATGCATTTTGCCTTTGGAAGGGTAGAAAACATTGTGGAAAAATGAAAAATGACGGTTCCTTGCATATCTCTTTCTACTACAATGTTTTAAAATTCTTTTCCACAAAATCCTATTTTAAGAACCCCAAGAAAGATTCTCTCTGAAAACATTGTCGAAAAAGGAGAAAATGCTGGTAACTAGCATTTTCTCCTTTTTCCCACAATGTTTTCTACCATTCCCAAAACAAAGTTCAATTTTTCAGTCTTTTTTCTTTCTAACGGCAGTAAAAACTCTTTACCACAAAAGATCTATACAAAAGATCCAAAATCAATGCTGCTACTCCACTTTTTTTTTTTTTTTTTTAATGCAGGACAGTGTAAATCAGATCAGACTTTAAATCTTAAAGATGGATAGGACACGCTAACTATTCCCAAAGGGAGCAGCCATCTTGATTTTTGACGATAAAGTAGGTCAACGGCAAACAACAGTTAGGTCAATATCTAGAACGATAGTCGTCGACCCCCCAAAAAAATGCCTGCAGAGTACAGACATGCTTAATACAATATTATGATGTATTCATAGACAAATTTCATCTACAATTACAAGAATAAATTCTGCGAATTCTATACCACCGGAGAGCATTTTTTTTTTTTTTTTTTTTGTTCGCCAGAATATACGAACTTATAAGTCTTCGCTAAGGGTCCAGGATGCCGTCACTGCTGTGTCAACCGTAGCCTACCCCACCGTACTAATCAATAGACGTATCAAAAATGTTAAAAGTAAAGTTAGATAAAGATAATACGTTACCACAAGATATATCTTACCTTTGAATCATCCGATATAAACATAACCGTGCTACTTGGAAAACACAAACTGTCGTAGGACATGTATGTATTATTGCTAAAAAGGTAGCACGAATGTTAGTTGCGTCATGCTCTGCATGATTACTTGGCGAAATTTACGAAGAATTTTTACTGTTTTAAGTATTGTTATTTAAATTTCATTATGCAAACAAACACCGTAAAAAAAAAAAAAAAAAAAAAAAACTTTCGCTTCGAAAATATTTTCTTTGGCACTTTCTTGATAAATGTAGACACCGACCCCTCCACCTTTCCATTTCTATTTTACATCAAAGATGAATAACTCGTGAGGTGTAAGACGGGTTTCTTTAAAGCTAATCAGAAACGGCAGTTGCAGTTCAAGCCAATCAGAGACGGTTGCAGCTTTCTAGCAAAAGTCTGAAAAGCCGTTACTATGGCTAGAGGTCGTTGGCCCCTGGCCAAAAATCATGGGTACATTTTGCCTTCACATTGGCAAAAAAATTTTGACTTCACTTGTACATGTATGTTTCTACTCTACTTAGGTACGTTTTGAATTGGGTCTTCGTTTGGGTACGCTTCTCGGGTTACTTTTCTGTACTTGGGTCTTCGTTTGGGTACGCTTCTCGGGTTACTTTTCTGTAAAATTTTGACTTCACGTGTATATGTATGTTTCTACTCCACCTAGGTACATTTTGACTTGGTTCTTCGTTCGGGTGCGCATAATCGGGTTATTTTTCTGTAAAATATATATCTACACGTGCAGAACCTGACGAGATGATGCAGATAAGGGTTTAAAAAGTACGAATATCAATTCAAAGTATTCACATTTCAAGAAAAAAGACTTTTACCTCATGTTGAAGTTTCTTTTTGGGAATGGCTCTCGCGGAGTGTCTGCCTCGCGGTTTTACCTCTCTCAGACTTGGAGTATCGAATAATGTTGGCACAGCGCCATGTTTTAATGGCAGCCTATAATTTTTTAACCCCACTTCATTTGCGACTGTTGGATATATTAAAAACTGACAGTCCTCAAAATGTTTCAGACAGTTTAGAATGATTCGGTGGCACAAAATCCGTCGTTACTGTCCGGTTTTGAATGTTGAATTCAGTTTTCTCCTTTGTAATTCTCTTTTTTTTTTCGTTTGTATTGGAGTTTAACGCCAATTTAACAGCTAAGGTCAAATCATGGCGGTCAGTGACGCACCCATGTGTTTCCTGGCTTTCTTACACTAATACCGACCCAACTTTCTTTCCAAAGCCACTGACTACTTTTCCCGCATGCATCAGAGATGAGAGGCGAAAAATCGCCGGAAAAAAGTTTGTCTCAACCGGTTATCGAACTCGCAACCACCAGGTCACGAGTCATACGCTAACCACTGAGCTACCCGTGCGGACTTGTAATTCTCTAGGAATATATACTGACTTTATAAATCTCCTAATCTACGTTGCAGCCGTAGGCAGCACAAATTGTCTGTTTTTTACTGAATTTTCATTAAACCCTTAGATAACTGAGCTCGATCAACAGAATCCCTATGCAACGGAAGACCGACTACTTCACCTATGACGTCACACAAGGACGTAAGGTAAGCGAATCAGGGGAAGTAAGCGATGCACCATTTTTTAGGACTGCGAAACATCGTGACAATTCAACGGCGATTTATGGCATGTAAGCGGGTGCCAATTGTGGAAAATGAGTTATAGATGTTTTACTGACACCATTTGCAGATGATTAAAAAAAAAAAAAAAAAACAGTTGGGTCAAGAAATTTTCGGATTTGCCCTTTAACCTTTCCTCTAAATTGCGACAATTTTTATCTATTATACATTTATGCATATGAGCCGTTCTCTGGCAAAAGGGGGCTGAATGCATCTCCGTGAGGGATTATATCAAATCAAGCGAAGTATCATGTGATTATAGATCCTTAAAATCCCGTTGTTTATAACAACTGACTGAATCATGAGGTAAAATGGTCCTTTGAAATGCAGATAATTGACCGAAAGTAAAAAGTTTCGACCAAGGTCAGCCGGCGCAGACTTTCTTTCTCACTTTCTTTCCAAGGTACCGACAAGTTAGATCTGACCTCCGTCTGTATGGTATTGTGACAAGTACTAGAAGATTTGACTTTATTTTTTCCTTTTTTACGACTGATCCTGTACAGAGTGTATCATGTGATTTTTAATGAGCATATTTTCAGTCATCATACAATTTCAAACTTGCAGTTTCACGTTCGTTTTCATCGGAATATTTCTGAAACGTGGGACAGTACAGATTAGGATCAGGCAGCCCGTTCTGAGCAGTCTGATCTTAATTTACTTTGTAGGCAAAAGGCACTATGAAAGTTGTATTTTTATTATTGTATTTTTTATTGTTCTTTCCACGTCTCATTTATTTGTTAAAGTTTCGCTTACAGTAAGTAGTAATTATCTACAGTATTATACAAACAAAAGCCATTACTCATGTAAACTGTACTAAGATATATCCGCCCCTCTTGAATTGCTGCCTTTTCAACCCATGAAAAAGTTAACTTTCATTTATTACTGAAACTACTAAACAGCGTTGAATTTCATTACTTAACCAGTCAAACATTTGTAAATAATGTTTATATGAATACGCGTATGTCTATACATGAAGATGTACGTCATCTGTTTAAATTCAAGCTCTGTGCATTTTTTTTTTTTTTTTTTTTCTTTTAGTTTTCTATGTCCATGCTGTACATTTAATAGCATCCTATGTAATAATGACCGCAGTTTAAATAATAACTTGTTATTGTTTGATAAAAATGAGGCCTTTATATATATATAAAGAATTTGAACAGATGAGACAAGAACGTAGAAGAAACATTACAATAACAAATGATTTAACAAGTAACGTTATTGACGAACCTTACAATGAGCCTTTTTTAGGTCCCAGCTACAGTACATCAACCCTAACCTGACTGAAACAGAAAAATCTAACAAACATGTAAATATATTTAATCTCTCAAACAGAAAACTCACCGATACTGAAATCTGTCTACTTTCAAAGGGCTTCAAATTCAAAAGGAAGAAACTTAGCTCTGGATACTTTTATAAATTTTACTAAAATCATACCAGTCAACAAACATATCTTCAAGCCCAATATTTCAAAAAAAGAGCGCGAGGCCATTAACTCTTTACGTGATGATCAAACTATTGTAATTAAAGAGGCTGACAAAGGTGGGGGCATTGTCATAATGAACAGGGAATTTTATAAAACACGGATCTTGTACATGTTACAAGATAAGAATTTCTACGAAGAAGTCCCACACGATTGCTCCAAAATAACTATGGAGAAAATACAAAATGTAATACGAACAGCTCATGAGATAACTCGAAACGAAATCGATTATTTGTTGAATTTTGAATTCAAACCAAGTTCATTTTATGGCCTGCCAAAAATTCACAAAAGTAATCTAATCAAAAGTGTTTGCTCTGAGAAACCTGACAAATACGTTGAAATGAGTAATCCCGAAGATTTAAAATTCAGACCTATTGTGGCAGGACCAGTATGTGAAACACATAGATTAAGCAACTTTGTGGATATACTACTGAAGCCATTTCTCAAACACGTCAAAAGTTATGTAAGAGATGACATAGATTTCCTCCAATATATTCCCAAAAGAATCAGGGAAGACACAATTTTAGTATCGTTTAATGTGATAAGTTTATATACCAGCATATCACATGAGCTTGGGGTGGAAGCAATAACATTTTGGCTAGACAAGTATCCAAAGTTAATCAACGGTAGGTTCACAAAATAATTCTTGATAGAAAGTATGAAAATTATTCTAGAGAATAATAATTTCTCCTTTAATGACAAATTCTACAATCGAAAAAGAGGCACAGCAATGGGAACAAAGTTTGCACCAACATACGCAACTCTAGTCTTAGGGTTTTTAGAGGAAAAATTGTATCATCAAGCAGAAGAAATTTTTGAAAACGGCTTTGGCGAGATGCTTAAAGCCGACTGGAGAAGATTTCTAGATGACTGCTTTGTCTTCTGGAAAAAATCCAGACAAGATTTAAACCTCTTTTTTGATCTTCTGAATAATCTTCACCAAGACACTAAATTCACCATGGAAATGAGTGAAAAATCTCTACCGTTCCTCGATATTCTGATAATTAAAGAACATAATGAAATAATTACAGACATATATTTTAAAGAAACAGACACTAAACAATATCTTAATTATTTTTCTTGCCATCCTAAACACACAAAGAATAGTATTCCGTATAATCTAGCCCGTAGAATATGCACAATTGTTTCTAATTCAGAAATCAGAATGACACGACTACAAGAACTTAAACACTCACTAATCTCAAGAAAATACCCGATATCGCTTATTGAATCGGGTATAAAGAAGGCTCTTAGTATCCCAAGGGATACCCTAATACAAGTCAAGGCCCACTCCAAAGAAAATACCATCCCTTATGTCTCAACCTTCAACGCAAATAATGCAGAAATGTTTGGCATGTTCACAAATAACTTACATATTCTTTATTCTGATGATAAAATGAAAGATGTTTTAAATGGAACCAAATTAATGAAAAGTAAAAGACAACCACCTAACTTAAAGAAACTATTAACATGTGCAAAATTCACAGAAGAGAGTAAAGATCAGAGAAAAGTTACAAATTGTGGTCGTCCAAATTGCAGTTTATGCTTATATATGCCAAGTGGTAGTTCATACAATTTCAATGGAAAAGTCTTCCAAGTTAATGCAGACATGACCTGTGATGTACAAAATGTGATATATGTTATCACGTGCAATGGGTGTGGAGAATACTACATTGGTCAAACAGGTGACAAACTAAGACCCCGTAGAACAATTCATGCACAACAAATAAGAGATCCCTCAACCAGACAAATTCCACTCAGCCATCATTTAGACTTATGCAGTAAAGACGAATTAAAGTTTAAAATATTCCCATTCTATAAAGTTAATTCCGAAAGTATTTCAGTCAGGTTAGCCAAAGAGAAATACTTCATAAATTGCTTTAAGCCCAAATTAAACCGTCTTCGTTGAAATGATTAGTTATCTCCCCTGAGTGCTCGTCAATAACGTTGCTAACGTCATGTAATTATCTCCCTTCCGATTACAAGACGTCACTCCATAGTTACATACCACTGATGAGGCGTTAGCCGAAACATGTTTGGTGTTTTATACAGTTTATTAAATTAAAAATAGTGAGAGGCGTGTGACGTTTTAATAACACAGTTCACCTACTAAACCTTGTGTCGGACCGGCATTTGCCGATTTTTCTGTTTCCGTTTATATCTTTGTACACCTGTTTTACTATTTCATTTATTTGCTTTCATCATTTCAATTTGCTACTTACATGTATTGCAGAATTGACTATTGGACGTATGCTGTGCCTTGTGTTATTTCAGAAGGGACAAAACAAAACCAGACTAAAAGGCATGTATCTTTTTAAATAGTAATTTAGTACTTTTGTTTTTTAATGTTGGCATAAATTGGGCCCGGCTCGACAATCAATATTTGGGCCGCCGACAACAAGTAATTGGCAGGCCCCAACAACAACAACAATAACATACAAATTCTTAAGCAAAGAAAGGTACAATGTGTTGACCCTGGGTAACAGAGATCAACAGCAGTACCACAATTAGTATATCATCAACATATACATAACATCATCTCCACAGGATTGTCCGCGATCACTGAATCCTCAACGTTCAGGAAATGTCACAGAATTAGAAATGATCCACACTTGATTCAGGGCTCAAAAGTCTTTCACAACGCGCTTATTTGAATCTTTTTGGGGCAATCCATGGACCAAGTTCCGCAGAGTGGAATGGTAGCACTTTTCATTCGATGAGCCGTACCGGTGAATGGTTACACACGAATCCAAACCTGCAAATAAATAAAGAACTCGGCAGCAAACAAGTCATAAATGAAGGGAATAGGGGTGGGTGGGAAATTTTTTCTCCACTATCGATGACTCATTTACCGAAAACGGTGCGTGATAAATACCCATCCATAAGAATAGGTACCCCTGAAATAACCGGATTTATTTTTTAACAATAAATCCCATTATTTCTGTCGATTATTGATCACATAACATGAGACAAAGTAGGGATTTTTCTCTTATGATGCCAGCATACCGTTAAATCTCAGATTTAGTCTTGCAATAATTGTCTTTGTTCTTGCACCAATCCAGATTTCTCTAGTCTATCTCCATTCCATGGTCTTAAGTATTGAGTCAACAGCTTGTCTGACCGAACAAGTTATGCAAAAAAAACAAAAAAACCCTCTGATTAGCGATAGACAGGCCCAAAAGGTAAGATTCTCACTTGTATCACACTTTTTTTCGTTTTGTCACTCTGTTTTTCGTTTTATGGATTGGATCGCTCATTTTACTATCTGGTGATATTCACCCTAATCCAGGGCCAGTTAGTAGATCATTCGTCAAGCTCGACGGATTTGTACAATTTCCTAAATCTTCCAAATCACTTGTCTACCGTACACTATAACGTGCAAAGTCTAGCAAACAAAGTTGATGTGCTGATATCAGAATTCTCTTATTTCTATATTTTATCTTTTCCTGAAACTTGGTTACATAAATCAGTGTCATCACTAGATTTGCTTTTCCCAACCATTTATCCACCAGAACGTAAGGACAGAGTCAGTGATAGATATGGAGGTATAATCCTTTATGTAAAGGATACGTTAAAATATACAGGGAAATATGACATGGAATTAAATCGACTCGGGTGTATCTGGATCCAGATCAAATTGCATAACATAAGAAATGTTTTTTTTTTTTTTTTTTTTTAGAGACACTGAGTTCAGATTCAATCTACAATTCGTAAGTTGAAGATTCTGTTGGTCTTGTAATAAGTTCAGATATTTCTAACGTAATAGTCACCGGAGATTTTAACCTGAACACATTAAATCCAAGTCAATCTAGAAAAGTAGAATCACTTTGCAACCAGTTTGATATGACTCAATGTATTGACGAACCTACCCATTTCACCGAAAATTCTGAAAATTAATCGACCTACTTTTTGTAACAAAGATTCCATTCTAACAACTGGCGCTGGTGAACTATGCCTTGATCTGTAACAAGTTGAGTAATATTCTTGAAAATGTTAACTGGGATCAGTTACAAGACGAAGACATTGCTACTTTTACACAAAATGTAAAAGAATCAAAGCTTTGCATTCCAAATAAGGTGATAGTTATTAACCCCCGTAAACCTCCATGGATTAATAGTTTGATAAAAAAAAAAAAGTAACGAAAAAGAGCATATCAGACAGGTAAACGCACAAACAATCCGCATCATTGGTCCAAATTTAAAGCTTTAAGAAAAGCAAGATCATTCAGATCCAATGGAACTGAAATAACGTTAGTAGTATAGTATTTACATGTTCTGGGGCATTTACCATTTTCGTGGTTTTATCTATAACTCCGGCCAGTAAATGGTTTGTATACTCAGTAAAACCACGAACAAGTTAAAAAGCCCAGTGTTTGTATTATGCAACTCTCAAAAGATTATGAACCAAAAAACTGTTTTAATGGCTCAAACTAAGCACAAAACATACAAACAAGTGAATCAGTGAACCGATGAACCGATGCACCAGTGAAACAGTGAACGGGTGACCAATGAACCTACTTAAAGGGGTGGTGAATCAGACAGAGAAGTGAATCAGTAAACGGGCAAACCTACTTAAAGGGGCAGCGATGCGTCACTAAAAATTTTTTTCTTTGAATTTTTTTAAAGAATTGATTTTAAATTTAAGTAATTATAAATATTATGTAAAATGGCAATGTTTGAAAGAAGAACTAATACTCCAGATTTAAAAAAAAAAAAAAAAAAAAAGACGTTAAAAAATAAGTTAATGTTTAAACCTGTTTATTTTAATACCCACTATACAAAAGTAGTGAAATTCCTTGATGTTAAATACACTAATAACTATTTGAAAACATTAGTAAGGGCAAAACCTGCTCTTTATTATGAATTTAGTAATAAACTAACGAAAACAAATGAAGATTTAATTCTTGATTATAACACCATGGATATTTGTTTAGGAAATTTTAGTGAAAATGGATTTCCAATAAGAGATACATTCTGTTTAAGTATATATTTAGTGCATAATAATAATGACTTTTTAGGTAGGTTTGTTGAAAAATTTGAAATGATTAATGGAAAAAAGTTAAATAGATATATACGTGAACCTAATGATAGATTTTTTTGTCTTTATTTAAATTTTAACAATGAGCCCAATTGGAATGAACTAAGGTTAGAATCGGGTATAATGAATGGAGAAGTTTATGATGAATATTATGTATCAGATGAAGATGAAGATATACCACACGAACCAATTAGGTCAATTGAAGATATACCACACGAACCAACACATATTAATGGAATTGAAACGTTTCAGGCAGAAGAATGTATAATTTGTGATGAAAATAAACCAAACATAATTTTTTGTAATTGTGGACATATATGTATGTGTGATAGTTGTGATGATTTGAATCCTTTAGATAAATGCCCAATGTCAAACGTAAAATATAACTTTTTTTTTTAAATTTAACCTCTTTGTAAGGTTAAATATATTCATAAGTCCAATTCTATCAGTATTGATAAATAAGCATTTCTTGCGTCAGGGTTGTCTGACCTAGTTATAAAATTTATGACGTCGCATTGGTTTACTTCTAAAGGTTGAGGAAAAACGACGCAACTGCAATCTTCTAGTTTTTTTTTTTTTTTTTTTTTTTTGTATGGAGTAGTCAACCTGTTCAATCCCGTTTAAGACAATGTTGACTTTTACATCTTCTCTCAAAAACTTATTGCCTTTACCAACCATTAAAGAACCCCTTATAATTCTACCCGAAGCCGCCATACAATAGCCACCTATTCCATGATCCTTTCTCATGCTTCCATTACCGAAAGAAAACTCGTAAGTGCCGTTTACTAAGGACCCTTGTTCCTCGGCGTGAACACTTATAATTGGTTTAGGACCCATGAGAGAAGGAAGTGATACTTTTTTATCCACGTAGGATTTTGTTTCCAAATCTCTTTCTTCTACCGGTGCTGCAGCGTTTTTTATAGAAAAACCTTGGAGATCCACGTTGGCTATTGCAGAGAAACTTCCTTCCGGATTTTTTACAACAGCACCACTACTATCCACGTAATTTTTAGTAGCAGCATCATTTGGTTCTTCAGGTTCATGTAGATTATGTATTTTTTTAAAAGCCATATTGATAGCAGTAGCAAGAAAATTTCCATTTTCTTTTAATAGAGGTGATTCAGCATTACCTATTGCTACATTATCCACATAATTCTTTGTGGCAACGTCTTGAGGATTTACCGGATTACTAACCCTCGTTAATGTATTACCGGCCATATTTATAGAACCGGTAACGGTGGTTGTTCCATCTTTTCGTAAAAAAAATATTACTTATGTAAGCAAGTGACACACCATCACCGGTTGTTTTAACATCGTCCATTCTTCCAAATTTATCAACGGGCATTTTTTATATTGCTAAAAAAGTTTATTTAAAATATTTTGAAATTTATTGCCTAAACCCAGCTCTTTAAGAACGTATAAACATAAATGGCCACAAAATACTGCTCCAGCATGTTGTAATTGATCACTATTGTAATGTATTGGAATTTTTAAATAATCTCTAACTTCAATAGGTGGTTGTATACCATAACTGTCAAAATAAATTTTACTTTTACCGTTTTTATACCAAGCAACCCAATGTGTACCAGACCCACTCGTGTCATCAAGGTTTAGTATACCACATTCCTTTTTGCTACACTTTTTAGGTAGAGTGTTTCGTAAAAATACTCCCCTAAAATTCCTTATTTTTAATGTTTTTGCTGTATCTTCCAGTTCTAAATTGTTTAACGGTTTGTTTGGTAAAATTATGTTATCAACTGCAATATCTAGCATTTTTTTTTTTTATATTTAAATATTTACAATGGCATTATTATCAACCCATGAATTAAACTCGTCAGGGTAACCTTTCCACTTTACTAGAGATTTCTTTTTTCCTTTTTTAATAACCTTTTCTATCCTATACAACTCTTGACTAGTTTTTGTAGTTCAGGTTCATAAAGGTGCCTTTTATTTCTTCTCCATTAAGATCTACAATTTTATATGTTACAGGCAATGTATGTTTTACTTCAGAAACTGTAAAAACCTCTTCAGTCCATCTTGTGGTATAAGATAATATAAGACTTTCTCAAAAGTCTTTTTCTTTTTAGTTATCCTTACTTTGTCTCCAACAGAAAACTTAGGTTTTATATCTTTTATTTCAAGATGATCAGGGTAAAGATTTCTCCAAACTTTGGTTTCATTTTCTTTTTTACTAGCATTTACTGGCGTCATCTTAATGGATGAGTGTCTCGTGTTATTAAATTTTTTAACAAGATCCGGTAAAACGCCAATGTAAAGGTTTGTTGAGTGGGTAGAAAAATACTTCCACATTTTTTCTTTCATTGTTCTAATCCATCTCTCAACCACACTAGATTTTTCCTCGTTTTCAGTGGAATATAATTCAATCAAGTCTTTAACTTCTTTGTTATAAAACTCTTTACCCTTGTCCACCCACATTTTATCAGGTTTTCTTTCCTTAAAAATACTCTTTAATGCTATAGCAACAGATAATCCTGTTTTGTCTTTTAATGGTACCAACCAACCATATTTTGGAAAGATGTCAATGACAGTAAGAAGATATTTAACACCACGATTAAACTTAGAAAATGCTTGCATGTCTACTAAATCTGCAGCCCATATCCTATCAATACCGTTTACTCTAACTCTCCTTTTCTTAAATTTTCTTTTTACGGGTTTGTGTAATTCTTTCGATAAATTTATGATTTTTTTTTTTTTTTTTTTTTTTTTTTTTTTAACCCCCATTCTAAATTTCATTTTTGTTCCAATGAGTTTACTAACGATGGACTTATGCAGTTTTTCACTAACCATTGGATTATAGATCCCCTCTAACTCTTTTAACATATTTTTATCACACACAGCGTTTCTAACTTCAGTAGTAGGATTTTGTAAATAGTAAACATCATGATGCTTTATCAACACGGTTTATTGGTTTTGACCATTCTTTTGGGGTTAAATCAGGGTTGAGTCTTTTTTTTAATTTAGTACCGGGTCCTGTAAAATTATGCCCAAGGAGATGCATTTCAACGGGTAAATTATTTATAACTTCACGTAGTAATGAACCACCTTCTTGTTTTTTAATAAACCGAGTCTTAGTTGTTCCACAGTCTACACATTTTCCACTTTTCATATTTATACCATTTTTACTAACCTTATATTCTATATCGGTTGTATCAGTAAATTTTTTACATTTAACGCAGTACATTTTTTTTTATATAATATTATAAAAAAAACTTATATAAAATGGACATTGTAAACTTATCATGGAATGAAGTAGTATCAAAGAAATTTAATCACCCTCTTTTACCAAAAAGTATTAGAGGGGTAATAGTGGGTAAATCAAGATGTGGTAAAACCACTCTTTTACTTAACCTTTTGTTAAGACCCGAATGGCTTGACTATGATAATCTATGAGTTTTTGGCAAAAGTCTGTTTCAACCAGAATATCGTATACTTAAAAAAGCCTTCGAGGAGAAATTACCAAAATCACTTATCTTAAGGTTGTTTAATATTCGAGATGAGATACAAGATTTAAATGTTTCTTCGGTGGCACTGATTGAAGAATGGGTTAAAACGATTAAAAACAAATCTGATATAAATTGTATTTTTTTTTAAAGTGCTGGAGATGTACCTGATCCGAGAGAGTTAAACTCAGCAAACAAAAATTTAATGGTTTTTGATGATTTACTTAATAAGACTGAGTGCTACTACATTCGTGGAAGACATAGTAATGTTGACTGCTTTTACCTATCACAAAATTATTTTAGGTTACCAAGGCAGACTATTAGAGAGAACGCAAATTAGAGAGAACGCAAATTTTATTTGTTTATTCCATCAAGATCTTAAAAACATTAATAATATCTATAGCGATCATGTAGGGGATGATATGTCTAAAGAGGAGTTTTGTGAATTTTATAAAACGGGTTGTCATTGATTTAACCAGTAAAAAACATAATGGGGAGTATAGAAAAGGCTTTGACAACTTTTATATACCCAAATCAGTAAAAAAAAATTGAAAATAACTTTAAAAAATATTAGATATAAAATGAATAATATTAATAATTTATGGCAATTTAAATATAATTTAAGTGGTTTAGATGGTTTAAATATAAATGAGATTATAGGCATGGTTAAATATGTAGTAGAAAATGATTTACCAGAAAATCTTGAATGTTGTACAGTAAGATTTTTTAAGAAAAGAACCCAGATGCTAAAACTAAAAAAAAGAGTTTCTTTCTTTTGCCAAAAAACATAATATTAGTGAAAAAGAATTATACATTTCTTTTACAAAAAAAGCATGTTTCAGACTTATTTTCTTATGTTAATCAGTGGGGAGAGATTTTTGAAAATGAAGAGGAAGATAAAAGTAATAAAAAGCATAGAAAACATGTAAAAGAAATGTTACAATATGTAAATGTGTTATTTAGCAAAGTAACTAAAAATATGGTAAAAGTGAGTTAAATTTAAAAGGGGTAAGGCGTTCGGATTATTTCAGGCATTATTAATCCTTTTTTTAAATTTATTGTATTTTGAAAAATATATTTTGGTGTAAAATATATTTTCACACACATAAATAATATTTTTAGTAAATAAAAAAAAAAAAAAAAAAAAAATGGAAGACCTTTTAAGACAGATTGTAAAAAATACGGAACATAAAACGTCATTTCAGATTATAGTAAGTGACAACAAAACACACTTTAGAACTGGGTTTAATCCACCACCTCAACTTGAAAAGGATAAAAAAATATGAAATAGCATTAGTAAACCTTGAAACTTACTATTCTTTTCCAAATATTGTTTAAAATATATATTTTAGTTAAAACTTAAAAAAAGTTAATAGACGCTTTTTTATTTCTTTTAAACGTTTGTTTTCATTTATTAGTTTACTTTTTATCTTATTATTATTACTTCTTTTTCTAGCATTAATTATAGCTTGTTTACATTTTTCGTTCCTACGATTAATATCATTTTCGTCAATAATCAACCGTAAAGACTTATTTACTTCTTTTAACGCTTTAATACGATCCTTATTTTTCAAGATTTTATCGTTATAAAACGATTCTGTACGTTTATGGTCTATTACGCGATAATCCATTTTTAAAAAAAAACAAAAAAAAAAAAAAATATTTTACTCGCTTAAAATTCAGTATTTATCAATATTTAAGAAAAAAAAAAATTTTTTTTTTCATATAAAAAAGATGAATAGTTCATATTGCAGATTTATTTCGCATTTAACTAAAGTACAAGAAGATAAAATTTATTTCGGCAAAGTAAAATATTGTTTTCCGAATATAATAGCTTTACCACCATGCATGGACGTGAACTATTTCTTATCGATGCAAAGATTAAAACCGGTTATTTACTATCAATATAGTAAGATAGATTATATTTACAAAAATGTATTAACTAGCATAACGTTAGTATTGGTAGATCCTAAAAATTTTATTGCGGAAGAGGATTTGAATAATCTACGAATCTACAATGTGTTACGGTTATATAATAATTTTGCTAGCGTTTATGAATGGAATAAAAATATAGGATCGTTTTTCGTAAATCTTCTTATGCATCGTGTCTGTTTTAATCCGACAGATTTTCCTCATTCGTGGGAAGAAGGTATCCTTACTCAACGGGATAATTGGTTCCATTTTCCTATAGAATTGGATGATGACTCCTCATCGTCGGAAGAAGAAGAATCTAGCGATAACGAATTACTCGATATAGAAACTCACACAGAAACCACATCAGTAACGGATCCTTCCGAAATTAGAATAATAAACGAAGTACAAAATGTTGAAGCAACAACGTCAGTTTGTTATCTAGGCGGAGTTTACGAAGAAGAAGAATGCGTTATATGCGGAGATAAGGAACCGAACCTATTATTTTGTAATTGTGGCCACAAAGTAGTATGTTTGGATTGTTTCGATGATAGTGAAAAGAAAAAACGGAAGATAACTAAATGTCCAATCTGCAGACTAAAATTCGACGTGGCAAGGATATTTTAATAAATTTATAACTTTTTTTAAGTTATAAATTTTTGTTCAACTTATAATGCCCCAAAGCTAATGTATTTATACTATCTTTTAATATAACTCTTTTATCATCGTCGTGACTTAACGCTATTTTGTTTATCTTTTCCGTATACATTTCGTGTCCACGACTTCTTAGTACACGCATTTGCCTATACTGATCTTTTTTCGTAAATAAACAATCTTTATAATTCGCGAAATGTAATTCGTTTTTGACGACCGACTTTTTAATCCCCTTGCATCTTTTATCCTCCTTATTATCCAAAGTTTTATAAGCGTACATTTTGGCTTTTAATCCCGCAAATTCCGTCATAATTTTACCTCCCAATTCGTCTTTAAACTTTCCTATTACTTTCTTGTTCCCACTATAATAACATGGATGATCGGCCGGATAGTTACTCGTGTCAAATATTTTAGGTATGTCCGGACGAATATCTTCGTAAAGGTCATACGTTTCTATTTTGAGTATAAAACTATCGGTATCCGTATAACATAATTTAACTTTATCGTTATACTTTTTCTTAAAATAATTATAATAAGTGTTATACATACGCGTTTTACTAATATCTAAAATGCTCATACCCAAATAAACGGGCTTGTCATATTTCATTAAGGTTTTTTTCATGTGTAAAGCTACTAAATTCTCGTCGAATATAGTCGTATGATCGTAGTTCGGTTTTGCTACCTGCTTTTTATAAAAAGAATAAGATTGATCAGCAGAAAGTAATTTTATATCTACTCTGTTTCTTAAGTTTTCCATCGTCTTACCAAAAACGGAATTATTCATCAACTTAAAAATATCTTTTTCGAAGTCATTTTTGGCTTTAGTTCTTAAACTGTTGTTAAGATCGATGTAAGATTTTAACCAATTACTTTCTTTAAATTTAAATCCGCGGGTAACGTTTTTTAATTTAAGACCCGAGTCAATATATGTTTTTAAAGCCCGATAATGCAGAACATATTTTTCTTTATTGTATAAATTGGGAATTAATTTTTTTACCGTTTCTACTTTTAAATGTTCAGGCGCTAAAGGAAAGTCGTTGTGAAAATCGTGTAATGTTTTAGGGTATTCCAATTCTACCTCTAAGATACAACCTTCTCCTTTTTTACTGCAATATTTTTCCCAATTTTTTAATTCGTTTTCCGTCATCGATTTAAAATCATGCGTGGGCAAAGGCTCGCTCATTGCTCCGGAATAAAGACTATTTGCGTCTACGTATATTAAATACTTCGAAGGCTCGCTCGTCACATATTGATCCCCCATGTATTTGTTGTTCGCTTTCGAGTATCTCATCGTACACACGCTAACTCCGCCTCTTAACCCATTTTCTACCATTAAAAGCATGTCAGTTTCCGATAAAAGTTCTAACTGTACCTCGGTTATTTTTTTAACCGTGTGTAGGTAAAGGCTCGCTCATTGCTCCGGAGTAAAGACTATTTGCGTCTACGTACATTAAATACTTCGAAGGTTCGTTCATCACATATTGATCCCCCATGTATTTATTATTCGCTTTCGAGTATCTCGTTGTGCACATACTAACTCCGCCCCTTAGTCCATTTTCTACCATTAAAAGCGCTTCAGTTTCCATAAAAGTTCTAACTTTACCTCGGTTACTTTTAACGCGGTGTCCCAAGCTAAACCCGGAGCGGTATAATACCAACTAGGGTCTAAGTCATAGTTTTTGCGGCAAACGTTTCTAAAGTTTTCGTAAACATCGGCTAAAAGTAATATGTCCGTTTTGTTGTATAATTTTAAGTAATCTTCTAGCGTGCTCGCGTTAAAAGTTTCCCAAACATTTTTCGCGTGAGCGTAGTCCTTATCGGTAATATGTTCCTCGTTTAAACCGGAGTAAAATGCTTCCTTAGGCGGTAACTGTGTTTCTCTAAGCCTTTTAAAAGAGTCTAAGTATTCATATGGAAAAACTCCTTTTTTTCTAACTAATGGCAACTCTTCTTTCGTAAAAAATTGCGATAAAATTTTTACTTGGTCTTCATTTAAATTGCTCGAAAGATTATCTAAACTCGTACTCATAAACTTAAAGGTGTCGATAAATCTAAGTTTATGCCATATCGTTTTTTTCTTATCTTCTTCTTTTACCTCGTCAACGACAATATCTTTACAAAAGCTGATGTATTTTTCCTCGTTTTTCGGGATGCAATTAATTTTACCGTAATGTTTACCGAGACTTTTAATAAAAAGGTGAGCGTCATAACCACTAAGATTATGAAAATACACGGGGATAAAGTCCGGCGTTTTAGCTTCTACGTTACACGAATTATGCGCGGCACCCCTATATTTACCCGTAAAATGGCAATGATCTCTTACTTTATCATTATTAAATTCTTTACCGCAAAACCCACAATGCGTTCGATTTTCGTAATCCATCTCTTCTTCCTTAGTCATGATAATAGGCTTTTTATCTCGGTAGTACTTTCAGTAAATTTCTCGCGTGTCAGATATTAGCCATTCTATAAACTTTTCCCCCGCATCTTCTCCGACATAACTTCTCGTAATAGGCTGGCAAACATTATCCTCGAAACATTTTATGAGATAGTAAAAACTACAAGGGAGATGATGATATTTGTTGTATAGTAAAACTATTTTCCGGGTTTAATTCGCAAGTATGTATAGGTTTCAAAATACTCTCAAAATCGGCATACACAACAAAAGGAACCGGTAGTTTCCTATAATGGTTTTTAAAACTTATCATAGTACCTTTTTCCGGCATCTCTAATCTAATACTCTCGTGATCGTTACAAAATTTTCGGTGTTTTTCTAAAAGATCTTCGTTTCCAAAATGGTTTAAACACTGCTTACAAAATTTAATATTTCCGCTATGATTTCTCGTTACCTGGCTTCTTAGTAACCTATTAAAAATTTTTTATGAGAGCATAGTGCGTTTTTCCTCCGTCTTTAATATATAACAAGTCCGCGTGATTGCTTTTTTCGAAGCTCGCATTCCTAAGAGAATATTTTTTTTTATTTTTGTAACCAAACACATTGACGCTAATTTCCGGATTTTGTTTCTTGAACTTATTTATGTCTTTAATCGAGACGGGGTATTCGATCCCATCCATGTTTAAATTGCGTTCTCTCGATCGTAAATCTCCATCAATTATTTCCACGTTCTTATTTTTAGGATAAAGATGTCTTAAAACGCACCACAAAAAAACATTTATTATCCTTATTTTTTATATTAATAACGGCCTTTTTATTTTTAATCCAATCCGGCAAATCTAACCACCCATTAGCCCCCAAAGGTTCGTAAACGACTGTATGCATTTCTAATACCGTTATACGTACAAAAGCCCAACCACTGCCTTCTCGTTCAAACTTATCCATTTTTGCCGTAATTTCGTCCCACAGATCCCGTAACATATCATTTACTTCTTCCCCATTTAAGTTTAAATGTTGATTCGAGTGAAAAGCAAATTCTTTTTCTTCCTTATCGGGGTCCGTTATATAATAATATCTACTTCTAAGAACTAGTTTTACCTTTTTTCGTAGGTTACTTCTAAGAACGCCTCGAATAAGCTCTTCCGTTTCGTTAAAAAATTCGTCCGGCAAATAACCCCTTTTTCCATCTATTTTATACACTCTAGTATAATTTTGAAATGCGGATTGTTTTAAACTAATATTAAATCGTTCCCTAATAGAGGGAGCCCGCGGTACTAAGGGTACCTGGGCAGAAGGTCTAGTACGCAACCTAATTCTTGACTGAGTCGGAGCTCTAACGCCCGGCGTAGCTGGTACTATGGATCTTCTAACGTGCAATCTAAAGTCATCCAGTACTTGCGGTATGTCCGTGGAATCTACATTATTGACCAGCCAATTATTGAAATTAGTTATTCTTCTCTGTATAGGTTCGGGGACAAACGCGGAGTAGGTCCTAGATGCGGCCCGTTTCGCCGTCGAAGATAAATTCGAAATATATCGCGACATTTTTTTTTATATTATAATAAAAAATATTTAAGTTGGTAATCAATTTTATTACGATTTAATCATAATAAAATTAAGTTATAGTTATTTTATATTTATCTTCCCAAACTCTGCCATTCCAATTACAAACCGTTTGAGGACTACTCCCGATAAATTTGCTCGCTTTATAAATCGAAGGAAAATCGCGTATTTCTCCCGTTTTAACGTCTTCTACGCGAACTTTCCTCGGATTTTTTCTAATATCTTTTAATCTATCGAATCTAGGATCCATCGTTTTTTCCGGTTTAGGAGACTCTTCCGGTAATACCCCGTGCTCTTTCGCTAAATCGATCAATTGTTTTTTATCCAAATAAGAAAAGAATTTTATATTATTTTCTTTAAGAATATCTTTTAAACCCGATTTGCTTATCATTTTTAATATTAAAGAAAAAATCTTAATACACCACGCTCATTTTATTTCCGTCAGACTGGAAGTTTATTCGCCTATCGCTAATAATAACGGCATACGCTTTTGTGTTTGCGTCAACATTAGCGCCAAAATTTGCCTTAACATGAATATCAGTTACGGAATATTTTATCCTTTCACTCTGTTTGCTGACATCGAACAAAAACAAAGGATACAGATCTTTGTACTCTAACGGGGTAAAGTTAGGATTTGACGCTAAATCATCCATAAGAAAAAACTTAGATCTAAACATAGCGACATCGCCATACACTCTACTAAATCGTTGTTGGGGAAACGAAAGATTGTAGTCAGTTCTAGGGTATTTATAAGAATTTAGCGTAACGTGAATATCCGTAACATTAACGTGGTCAAATATAGCAGGATTTTCGATTTGAGCATTTTCTTTGTTCGTCTGAAAACCGATAATGATGTAACGCGGAAACTCTGGCGCCGTTTTAACGGCGAGCCTCCATGTAAATGATGTTGTTTGAGGAACATCGGCTTTATCGCATTGTAGCATTCTATAATTAACCGGAAAACTTTCTTTATTTTGAATATGTTTATAAAGTTCCATTTTATACTTATCCGAGGGTAACACGTGCGGCATATACCACGCTATTTTATTCAACGTAACTTTACCAACATCGTGCCTAACAGGGGGTCCGCCAGCCCGAGCAACTTTATAAATAGCGTCATTATCACCAGTTCTTGTCAAGTAAATAGTTTGCTTCATTCCGTACAAGACTTTATCGTAATCTTCGCAAAAACCAAAAATATGTTTTAATGGAACTACAAAACTAAATGTACCCTTTGGGTTAGGATCCCTAATATTATTAATAAGGAGATTTTTTCTCGCCGTCCAGCCATCATTATTATCTACTGTCGTGTTTGTATCCTTAAACCACAATTGATTTAATCCCCGCGATTTAGAAAAATCGTCGGAATATTTTAAAAATCCGAGCATAGTGGTAGCCCACCCCGGATGCGTTATTCTTTCGATCTCTTTACCCGAAAGGTCGTATCTAATATTACTAAAAAGATACATTAGACGGTTGTTCGTTAAAGCAAGGTTGTCTGCATCTTCATAAACGCCATCATTAGTCCTTGTAAATCGACCTTCTATAAGTAAATAACTTTTGCTAGGATGCGTAAAAATATCTTGAGTTTCGATGTTAATCGCGATATCTCCGGCATTGTTAAGATTATTAACGGCACCTACAATCGGTAAATACTCGAAGTATTCGTACTCTTCGATACTATCGTCGTTAAAATCCGTTTCAGTAATGTTTGAAATGCTCATTTTTTATTATATCATAATAATCTTAAATTATTATAATTTTTTTACGTCGTTTTAATACCAGCCCCGCTATTTAATTTTTTTAACTAATTCTTCTATAGCAATTGCGTCGTTACCACTTCCAGCTATTAAATCGTTCACGTTTTGCGAAACGGGCGTTGTCGCGGGTATAGCGGTATACTTTTTCAAAATTTTCTTAGATTTCGGCGTTAAAGCCTTTTCAACTAACTTTTTTCCCGCATCTATAGCGGCGATTTTTCCAGCCTCTAAAGCCTTTTTCGCTCCTTCCTTAGCGACGTTCTTTCCCACATCAACGGCGGAGGACACGATTTGTTTAGCCGCGCTACTACTAAAAAGTCTCACGAGAAAGTTAGCTAAGCTGTCAAAAATTCCGGCTCCCCCGTATCTATTTCTTCTTACAAATCCTCGTTTCTTATAGATGATCATATTTTTATAATACGGACATTATATTTTTATAGCTTTTACTATCGAAAACGCCTTGCCTTTTTAATTCGTTGCATACGCTCACCAACTCGTTTCTCACGCCCGTATTACCCGCCGCTTTACTAGCCGTAAGTAAGTCGAGTTTTTCTAGTAACGCGTTAGGGTCACTGGGGATAACAACTTTTTTAAGGCCAGAACCAGTTTTTCCTTTAAGCTTATCCTAAATAGGTTTAACAAATTTTTTTCCATTTTGGCGATCTAGAGGCTTTAGGATAGGGACTGCGGGGATTATTGTCTCGATGCATAGTATTACTATAATCTAAAATAAAAGAATATGCTTCCGAATCACCTTTTGTAATTAATTCTTCTTTGGGGTTTTTATGTGTAAGAAGTACCCACAAGCCCGGTGTCATTTCAAACTTTTTTTCGCCAATAATAATATCTTTATTTTTAGTTATGTAAACTTGTTTATCACCAATAAAAAGATTATTATCTTTTTTTATAAAGACCAAAGGTAGTATCAGAACCAGGAAGAGCCCCTTCTTTCTCTTCTCCCTCTTCTTCCTCTTCTCCCTCTTCTTCCTCTTCTTCCTCTTCTCCTAATGTTGATGGTAACGGACTTGTTGTCCTATAACTAGGAGGAGCCGTGCTAAGAGGATAACCTATTTGTTGGGGCAATTGTTGTGGCAACCTTTGGGGTAACTGTTCGATAGCCGTTTTAATACCTTTAAGACCCTTAATAGGTTTAAGACCCTTTTTAATAGGCCTAAGACCGGACGTAATTGCCCTTTGTGTTTCTTTTTGCGTTTCTTTTTGGGTTTCTGTAACGGGCTTAAAAAACTCTGAAAGATCCGTTTGTAATTCTATTTTACCCGTTTTCTCCGCTAATTCGTTAGTGCGAATATTCTTTTTTATCACGAGAAATTCTTTTACAGTTTGTTCCCTTTTTATCGGATCAGTGATTTTTAAAAAATATATTTTTTATTAGGATTATTTTTTTTATTACAGTTTTTATTACAGTTTTTTTTAACCCGTTTCGTAACTAAAACTGCACGAAAATTTAATTTTAGGTTTTTTAATATTCCAACGGCCCACCGTGATGTTTTTCAACCAACCTCCGAAAGGACTCACGCTGTTCTCTTCTCCCTCTTTCTATTAACGACGCTTCCGTTTCGCTCGTTATCTTTTTCTTGGCTTTAGACCTAATTTCTTCCTTCATCTTCTTATATTTCTCTAATTCCTCCATAATGAGTTGGAACTCTTCGTCCATGACTTTATTATCCGATAAAGCTTTCGAGACGTGCAAGGATACAGTATTTAATTTAGTATCGGCGATGGTTTTAATCTTCTCGTGTTTTTCGGCTTTAGCCGTCGAATTTCTAACGGCGTATTTCCCAACTAAATTTAACAAACCGGTAACAGCCGCGACACTTTCTATCGCTATTACCGCGGGTAACGTGACTACCGTTGATAACAAACTAATACCCTCAGCCCCCGCGGCTAAAGTAACCGTAACTAAAACGGTGTCAACGTTGTCTACTATTCTCGCGGCTCTAAAATATTTTTTACTTAAAGCTTCTCTTTTTGTGACCTCGCCTTCTAAAAAGTTTTGTATCTCGTTAATTTTCTGCAAACGATAACCCTGACCCTCATCCACTGGAGGAGCTGTGGGTAATTTGGGATATTTATTAATCTCTTTCATCTCCATTTTTTTATTAGCGTAATATTTTTTAAAGATGATAATAAACGCGACATAAAAGCTCGTTTTCTTTTATTTTTACTGAGTCCTTCGAATTGTTAGTCATAGTAATTAAAATATTGTCAACGTCTTCGAGACTAATCTCATTTTGTAAACTGCAGTTTTTAAATCTTAGAGAATATGTCAATGAGGTTAAAACTATGCCTTTAGTCGACATAAAGCCTAAACCTAATTGCAACGGAAATACTTGCCTCGGAGTTAACGTAATTTCTTCTTGGCTAAAATTTTTCCAAGTTAACGGATTTTCTTTTATCGGAGGATGTTTTAAATTAGGAGCGAGTCTCCAATGGATCGTTTTCGCTCGAGAAATTTTCGGTTTTATGCTAAATTTGTGAACATTCATCTTTTTTAATTTATAAAATAGCTCCTAAAATGGGAATATTAGCGAAAGGACTATTGGGTCCGAGAATAAGACCTTTTCCGTCGTAAAGCTTTCCATCCTGTTTTAAATATAAACCGTTACCGGCAGACCCTAATCCTTTGCCTTTATAAGGGCTTAAATAAAGACCTTTTCCGTCAGTTTCTACCCGGCAAACGCAACCTCCTTTTTTAAGGTAAAGACCCGAACCCATTGCTTTTTGTACGCCCGATGACGCTAGTTCCGAAAGAGCGCCAACGCCTAATGCCGGCAAAACGGTTCTGGCTATTGCCGGCAAAGCGCTCGCGGCTAAACCGGCTAACATTCAGAGAAAACCTCCCTCTATTTTCGTGTTGTGTTTAAGTTGCTTAGCAGACATTCTAATTGTTACGCCTTTACCTTTTTCGAAGGCTTTGGCTATTTTTCTCTCTTGCGACTGAGTAACAGCTAAAACATCATTGCCGTTTAAGTCCTTATGCGATAAACAAATACTCATTTAACAACCCCCTTTTTTTAATAGCAGATAAAAGTTTTTGCTTTTGCCCCTCCGTTATATTAACTTTAATACTTGTGTAACTCGCCATTTCATGTACGTTTTTATTTTTTTTATGCCTCTCTAATATGAAACCTAATCGTTAGATTTTCGCCTCTTAGATTTAGTAAAGTTCCATTTTGATCCGTAATTTTTACCTCCATATCGTGTATGTCGTACTTTGTTATCGGTACATACACTAAATTATGCGGCGTCTCGATTATCTTATATCCGGGCGCGACATCGGGGAAAAAAGAATAAATTGCGTTTTGCATTGATCCGTTAACGTAACTTCCTGAGATAATATGGATGTTAACGAACACGGAATTTATACTGAGAATGTTTACTACGTTTTCCGACTCGTGAAAACCCGCTTCGTATTTCGCGTGAGTAAAACCTAATACTTTAGAAATGGAGTTTGGATGATTAAAATCTACTTGATAACCGTCTTCGAGAGTAAGAATAGATTTTAGCGTATTTGTGTTTGCCGAAATGTGAATGGGATATTCGTCGTTAATTAACCCATGAAACGCCATTGTCCGAAGAATAAATAAACGCGTTATTCGACGCGTCAATGTTTTGAAAAGAATAGTACGTTTCGAGGTTTACCAAAGCTTTTTCGTATTTTCTATCATATTCCAGTCGGATTGGTGGATTAAACGTCGTCGTAAAACGCGTTTTATTGTTACTTACTATAATTTGCGATGACATTTTATGTTCCGTATTTTTAGCTATTTGTTTTAAAAGATCTTCCATTTTTTATAGTAAAAATTTTTTTTTAAAAATATATCTTTCGTTAAAAGATATATTTTTTTAAAAAATAGGACTAATATCAACTAAGCTTAGTATATTTACTGTAAAATTTTTTGCTAGAACTCTGGTTTAACTTATCCCTTAAAAAGCTGGGTTAGTTTTAGCAAGAGATTGGTCTTCATTTTGCTCAAAAAGTAAACTTATTTTTATTATTTCATTTAAATACGGCAACATTTCTTTTATGTGTTTTCTATGTTTTTTATTCGTTCTATCTTCCTCTTCAGTTTCGAAAATCTTTGCCCAACTACTCGTCATTATGCAATGATTCGGAAACACGTTTTTTTATAAAAGCAACGCGCGCTTCTTCTTCACTAATTTCAGTTTCTTTAGCGAAAGACCGAAACTCTTTTTTTGGAGCGAAAATGGCAATGACTTTTTTTAAAAATGCTTGCCGGGCAACGTTCAAGCTTTACTGGTAATTTATTTTCCACTAAATCTCTAGCACGAACCATAACATGATTTACTGTTAAACTATTTAATTTATAATCGAGTAATGTAAGAGAAGTTTTAAAACTAATTCTAATATCTCCGTGTTCCATTTTTACAATTATTATTTATTTTTAAATTTTCTTACCTTCAATTTTTTACTCTATCGAATTAGGTATATAAAAGTTGTCAAAACCGTCTCTATATTTTCCTTCGTCTTTTTTACTCGATAAATCGATAACGACGAAACCAAAAGGCTTTTCCCATACCTCGTAGCAAAATTTTCTAAACTCTTCTTTCGACATATCTTCGCTGACATGATCGCTATAAATATGATTAATATTTTTATGATCTTGACGAAAAAGGCAGATAAAATTCGCGTTTTCTCTAATAGTTTGCCTCAGCAACCTAAAATAGTTTTGCGAAAGGTAAAAGCAATCAACGTTACTATGTCTTCCTCGAATATAGTAACAGCCGCATTTATTTTGCTTTTCTAAAAGTAAATCGTCGAAGATCATTAAATTTTTGTTTTCCGATTTTAACTCTCTCAGGTCAGGTACATCCTCGGCAGTTTCGAAAAAACTACATTTAATATCCGATTTATTCGCTAGGGTTTCAATCCATTTCTCGATCAAAGCCGCGGGAGAAACGTTTTTATCCTGAACTTCGTCGCGCATGTTAAACAACTTTAATATTGCCTCTTTCGGTAGTTTTTCTTCGAAAGCTTTTTTAAGTATATGATATTCGGGTTGAAAAAGACTTTTTCCAAAAACGCATAAATTATCGTAATCGAGCCAATCCAGTCTTAACAAAAGATTTAGTAAAAGCGTCGTCTTACCGCATCCCGATTTACCCATGATTAGTCCTCTAATGCTTTTAGCTAAAAAAGGATTATTAAGTCTCTTCGATACTACTTTGTTCCATGATAAATCTATGACATCCATTTTTTTATATATGTTTAAATAAGTTTAAATTATATATAAAAAGATGTATTGCGTTAAATGTAGAAAATTCACCAATACTAGTAACGTGAATTACGTTGTTAGTAAAAATGGAAGAAATATGGCGCGCGGAAAATGCGTGGTATGCGGAACGACTAAAACGAAATTCGTTAAAAAAAAGGCGGTTCAATACTAAATAAGTTTATTAATAACTTACCAGTTGAAATGCATCTCCCAGGTCATAATTTTACTGGACCCGGTACTAAGCTAAATAAAAGACTCAATCCCAATTTAATGCCGAAAGAATGGAGTAAACCGATAAACCGGGTTGATAAAGCAGCTTACCATCACGATATTTGCTATCTTAAACATAATGACACGGCTACCAGAAATTCTATTTGCGATGCTAATATGTTAACGGAGCTAAAGGGAATCTATAATCCGACAATTAGAGAAAAAATGGAACGATTTGTCGTTAGTAATATAATTGGAACGAAGAAAAAATTTGGAATGGGGATTAAAAAAAAAAAATTCGACATGACAGCGCTGTCGGAAGAGCTGCATAAACCTGTAAAAAGAAAATTTAAGAAAATGAGAGTCTTAGTAAATGGTATCGATAGGATATGGGCTGCTGATTTAGTAGACATGCAAGCGTTTTCTAAATTTAATCGGGGTATAAAATATCTTCTCGCAGTCATTGATATCTTTTCCAAATATGGTTGGCTGATTCCGTTAAAAGATAAAACGGGAAAATCTGTCGCCGCGGCATTAAAAAGAGTATTTTTAAAGAGAGAAAACCGGAAAAAATGTAGGTGGATAAGGGTAAAGAGTTTTATAACAAGGATGTTAAAGACCTGATAGAGTTGTATTCTACCAAAAATGAGGAGAAATCTAGCGTCGTCGAGAGATGGATTAGAACGATGAAAGAAAAAATGTGGAAATATTTTTCCGCTAATTCCACTAACGTTTACATTAACGCGTTACCGGATCTCGTTAAAGAATATAATAACGCGAAACATTCTTCTATTAAGATGACGTCAGTAAATGCTAGTAAAAAGATTAATGAAACCAAATTTTGGAAAACTCTTTATCCCGAACGTCTCGAAGTAAGAGATATAAATCCTAAGTTTTCCGTAGGCGATAAAGTAAGGATATCTAAAAAGAAAAAGACCTTCGAAAAGGGTTATACCACAAGATGGACTGAAGAGGTTTTTACGATTTCCGAAGTAAAACGTACGTCACCCGTAACGTATAAAATTGTGGATCTTAACGGAGAAGAAATACAAGGTACCTTTTACGAACCCGAACTACAAAAAACTTGTCAGGAGTTGTTTAGGATAGAAAAGGTTATTAAAAAGGGAAAAAACAAATCTTTGGTAAAATAGAAAGGATATTCCGACGAGTTTAATTCTTGGGTTGACAACGAGAACATTAAAAATATTTAGGTATAAAAAAAAATGTCGGATATCGCGATGAAAAACGAAATTTTACCGAACAAACCGTTAAGCAACTTCCAACTAGAAGATGCCGCGAAAAAATTAAAAATTCCTTCTTTTAGGGGGATATTTTTACGAAACGCTTTACCTAGAAGATGTAGAAAAAAGGAATGCAGTATATTAAATCTCGATGACACGAGCGGCCCCGGGATGCATTGGGTCGCTTGGTATAAAAACGGTAAAATAAAAATTTATTTCGACAGTTACAGCGTGCGACCGCCTATCGAACTTCGAGACTATCTGGTAGATCTGATATTTTACAATTCGGACCAATTACAACAAGCCGGGCAAGTATTTTGCGGTCATTTATGTTTGTACGTTCTTAAAGAGCTAACCTCGGGGAATAAATTTCAACGTGTTTTAAATAAACTTTTTTAAATATAAAAAGATGCCCGTTGATAAATTCGTAAGAATGGATGATGTTAAATTGAGCGGCGATGGAGCGTCGTTGACTTACATGAATAATAATTTTTTGCGTAAAGACGGAACGACGGACGTTACCGGTTCTATAAATATGAATGGTAACACCTTAATGAGGGTTAGTAACCCCGCGAATCCTCAAGACGTCGCGACTAAGGATTATGTCGATTCCAATGCAGGATTATTGGACAAAAATGGGGGTTATATCATGAGGGGTTATTTAAACATGAGTTTTAATAAAATAAAAAACTTACACGATCCTACGGAACCGAGCGAAGCTGCTACTAAAAAATATGTGGATGATAGCGGTAGAGCGATAGTTCAACAACACGATGGTAGTTTTTCGGCCATCGTGAATATAGATATGCGAGGTTACCAGTTAACGAATCTTTTAAACCCCTCAGAACCGCAAGATGTTGCGACAAAGAATTACGTGGATTCCGCTAATCAAGCTTTTATTTACGGTCTCGGAGGTTATATAGCGTCTGATGACGTTTCTATAGGTAATCAAAGAATTAACAACCTCGGAACACCTTTAGATAATCAACAGGCTGCAAATAAGTTTTACGTAGATAACATCATTGCAGCCAACGCGGGGCAACTTTTTGAGAAAGACCAGGATGGTGTTTTAGCGCCTGGAAACATAAATATGCGAGGAAATACAATTATAAACTTGCCCGCACCTATCGATTGGCATGAACCTGTGACGTGGGATTTTATTAACTCGCAGTTGTTAGATCCTCAGAGAACGATAAATAAACCTATAATAAGCGTCCATGCTGAGGAACAAGGAAGTTTATTAAGCGGAAATTACGAGTTTTCTTTCGGTAATGGCAGCAGCAGAAGATCGCACGGATTAGGGGGTTATTGTATGTCAGCTCCGGGTAGAATTATAAGAGGTTCTTTAATGGTTTTAAAAGGAAGTAAGTTTTTAGAAGAAGAGGTAAAAATTAACATAGTCGTAAACGGTGACGAAAAAACTGACTACTCCTTAATAAAAGAAACGGGAAAAGGTTGTAGTTGCGTAGTTTTTCCCCAGCCTTTAGAAGTAAAGCAATGCGACGTCATAAACTTTTTAACGAAGACCGACAATCTCAATGTAAAAAATGCTTATTTATCGATACTTACAGAACTCGATTTATAAAAAATTTATAACTTTTAAAAAAAGTTATAAATTTATTTTTTACATTCTTAATCATCTTCGGTTTCGCTTTCATCGTCGGAACCCAATGTTAATTCCGAAGAAGCGGTAAATTGGTTCATACCCGTTCTTATAGGTGGAGGAACATTCTTCTTAATAATAAGAACTTCGGAAACACTAGTAAGTATTTTAATCGTAGTATAATTAATAAAAATATCCGTTATATCCATATAGACGATTACTTTACATCTTATTTTTTCGAAAGAAAGAGGGTCTTTTTTTACGAGTTTGTTATCTTTACCTTTTTCGAAAAAACTAGTAAATATATCGTTTTGTACGTGTTTTTTATTTTCGTCGTATTTTTTAGTTTGTTTTAGTTTCGGGTAAAAAATATCTCTGTTAACAATTTCTAAATCATTAAAATTCTTGTTTTTGATATTTTTATCTTTTATACATTTTTTAGGCGCTTCTTTTCGTAAAAAGTCCGAAATATCATCTAATACTTTTTTTAAATCCAGTTTCTTTCGGCGTCGGTTTTTCTTCGTCGTAAAAAGATAAAATACTCATAAAGTAATCTTTCGAATTAGTTGTATAAGCTTGTATTCCATACGTAAATAAGAGGCCTGAACGTAATCGTAAACCTCTCGTTTTTCCATCCGGATATTCGTATAAGATACCTATTGTTTGATAATTGAAAGCCGTATTTTTTGCGCCATCGCAAATTCTTAGATTATTTATATCGAAGTATTGAAACTCTGTATAATTTTTCTCCATTATACGCTTTTAATATGAAAAAAATTTTACTTAAATCAATTTTTTTTTATTTAACTCTTTAAATAAAAAAATTGAAAAATAAGAATTTTTGTACGATAAACTAATTTTTTTTTTTTTTTTTTTTTTTTTTTTTAAATGAACGAAAAAGTTTCTACCCAAGTATTTATGGCTTACACGAACATAGGTGACCTTAACTTAGAAAAGTTGTTCAATGAGATCATTCGAACGCCCGAATTAATACGTATGTCTTATGGACAAAAAGAAGTAGGAATAAAAAGTAATAAAAAAGTAAAAAACAAACCAAAAAAAATTTTTTTACTTGTATTTTATTTTTCTTTTTCTTCGATGAGAAAAAAATTAACTTAAAACTTTTTAAAAACGGGGTAATACAACTTAGTGGGCTTAAGTCTTACGATCATTGCGTAAAAGGTTTAGTCTTTTTATGGGACGTGCTCAAGAAAACCCCGTCATGTATTTTACTCTATAGTCCAAAGATTTACTTGGTTTCGATAATGAGAAATGTTTCTATTAATTTAGGGTTTTCCGTTGACAAAGAAAAACTGAAAAACTATTTCGTCGACAATAAACGATATAACCTTTTACCATCCATAGGAGATTCTATTGGATCCAAATTTATGTTACCCGTAAAATCCATCGATGATATGCCGGTTTACGAGCTCGATATAAGTAGGGAAAATAATGTTATACATTTAGAAAAGGAAATACCCTACGATAAGTTTCACGAGTTAATTTCGAAGACGCAAAACGCGCGAAAACTATCTAGAAAATACAATACCATAACAGTATTTCACACAGGACGAGTTTTCTTTTCCGGAATACACGAGAAATACCAAAATCCCTCGATAAAATGGTTTTTAGATATCATGTTTAGGATAAAAGATAAGGTCGTGATAGAAGAATTTCCGATTTGTCATTTAAAGGATTACTTGGGTCCAAATTTATAACTTTTTGCAAGTTATAAATTTCTTAATCTTTCGAGAAAAAAAATCTTACTAATCTTTCTGTTATCGTGGGACTACGGTCTTGTTTTATTACGTAGAAATTCTTTATTACCATTCTGCAAATAGCGCATTCGTCTCTTCCCACGTTTTTAGTATTACATTCCTTACACATGCAAACGTGACCGCAAGGGATATTAATTATAGTAGGTTTCTCATCATAACATACGCAACATTTATCGTACATGATTAAAGTTTTTTCTTCGGGTTCTTCACATGCCAGATTACCTCATTTTCTCCATCTAAATCTTCGGGAATATCTTCGGGAATATCTTCGGGAACATCTTCTTCAGAGTCTGGTTCATAAGGAATTTCATCGAATATTTCAATACATTGCTCACTTAAATTTTCCTCCTCCGTTAATAATTCTATTTTCCACGCTTCAAATTCTTCTAACAATCTTTCCAGGTCTTCGTGAAAAGCAACAGTAGCTGATATTTCATTTTCTATATCATTTTTTCGTTCATTTAGATCATTAATTTCGGTTTATATTGCTAGTTTTTCATTTTCTAGTACATGAATACGAGATGATTCTACTGTTTTTGTACGTACTATTTTGTAAATCTGTCCGCCCATAAAATTAATCAATCTGCGAATTTTTTTTCTAATTTTATTTCTTTTTCTTTTAATTGTTTTTCTTTACTATTATTTGCGCCCATTTTTTCCAGCTTCATACGATAAAAAAAAAAATTATTAAAATCATTTTTTTTTTTTTTTTTTTTTTTTTTCTTTTTATAATTTTTTTTTTTTTTTTTTTTTTTTCTCCCGAAAGGTCGCGCGTGCGATTACGAACAAGAATTTATAACTTTACGAGTTATAATTTTTTTTTTTTTTTTTTTTTTTTTTTCGGGAGAGAGACGCGCGAGGGGGATAAAAATTAGATTGGGAAATTATAACTTTATGAGTTATAAATTTTTTCGAGAGACGCGCGAGGGGGATAAGAATTAGCGAAATCGAGAATTTATAACTTCGCCAGTTATATTTTTTTTCGAGAGAGAGAGAGACGCGCGAGGGGGATAAGAATTAGCGAGATCGGGAAATTTTTTAAATTTTATTGCAAAAATGCATGGGCATTCTGACTCAAAAACGGATGGGCATTCTGGCTCGAATATTATGGATGGGAGTTCTGGCTCAATATCGGTCGCGGGCAAGATAAGCGACAAGGAACATAATATACACTACTGACCTCTTTTTCTATTCAAGTGTGACAACGGGAAATTAACCAAACATTTCTTATACAGGCTGCTGTGAATTGCTTTACATCCGCTTGTTTGGGTCATGTTTGTTTATTGATCGGCCCTCATCTCGGTACTTCAGAGACGACCCTCAGATTTTTACCAAACTCTCGAAGCAAAAACAGCGAGTCGTTTTCGTGGTTATTTGTAATTTTTAGACCGTTTGAATAGTAAATATGGCTCTCATTATTTTGAAAGCACTTCGGTGTGAGGTTATATGCTCCTTGTTGAACATCCATTCGACAGGGATCATATTTCACATCGAAGCGTTTTGGATTTGAGACCCTCAGATTTCTTATCAAAGTCTCGAAGCAAAAACAGTGAGTCGTTTTCGTGGTTATTTGTAATTTTTAGACCGTTTGAATAGTAAATATGGCTCTCATTATTTTGAAAGCACTTCGGTGTGAGGTTATATGCTCCTTGTTGAACATCCATTTGACAGGGATCATATTTCACATCGAAGCGTTTTGGATTTGAGACTGTCCTTTTCGCGGCACACGTCAACCACGTAAAGTGTGCTGAGTTTTTGTAAAGAAGAAAAATGGCGTTTTTGTCATGTCAATGAGGCCTTGAGAGATGCAAAGTTATGCAGTGAAATCGCCTTTTATAGAGGTAATTATATCTGATGTTTAGGCTGCACCTTTTAGACCTTAAATCACCAATTTAAGGAAATTTGGATTCGTCACCGAACCCTTTCGTACATAGACCAGTATGAAATCCTATGATAATGTACTTGCAGTGGCATATTGCTTTAATTACCAAGTTAATAGTACATTAATATGGATGTGCCTGTTGTATAATAGTCTACTGACTTCCGTTTTGTGTGTACATTGAAATGAGGTTCTCAGAAGTTATCTCCCTTTAATTGACTGTTGATTGTGTTTAATTGTTTCATACTGAATATGGAAAGCAAGTGTTATATCATTTAGCCGTCGTATAGGGTCGTTGGTCTTGCCATGGGAATGATATGGTTTATGCGGCATTTGTCATGATTTAATTTAAACTGGAAAAACAGTTGTAAATGCAATAGGACAATGATCAGTTAGCAACCTGGTAATAGGGTTTATACTATTTTGTTGCAGATACATGCTAATATGCCTGAGAGTTACTATTGATATTGTACGGATCTGACGACAGGGTGTACGGGTATTCAGTATCTGAAATCCTTATTTAGGGTGAGTGTATTGCAATATGTATTTAGTTTCTCAAAGTACTGTGTCGAAACATAGAGATGGTCATGCTGAAAGCTATCGCATTGGTCAAATTTGTGTTTTAGGGCCTCTCAAGGGCTGACGGTTGTCTCCCTTGTCTGCGGCCACTGCAGCATGTTGAGAAATAAGACACCATATATTGGTCGCATTAGTACTTGAGCAAGTAACAGGCTAATATCCTTGGGTCATAGTCATAAACGTAGAATTATATATGTGTTAGGAATGCTTATGCACTTTTGTCAATCGAATTCTCTTCCAACCACCGGTTGGTTATGTGTATTCAACCCTTGTCGTACCGAGCCCGATTATTGGGTTGCAATCGTTGTGGACCCAGATCGAGTGGCTGCGGAAGCCACCTGGTCTGAATCAGCATTCATTGTAACTTTGATTGTTAATTCTGATATATAAAGCAGTCTATTTGGCTAAGAGCTCAGGTGGGTCTAAATAGCTAATGAAGTTAGTAATTTTGAGGTAAATTACTGTAGCAATTGTGCATTTTGCAAGCAATGCATGCTGGAACCTAATTGTGATATAAATCATTCATTCGGCATAAAAGATTAAGGCGATATACGTGTTGTCGAAAGAGTTGCATAATTTGCCAGGTTTGCAAAATTTGCACATTTTGCAAACCTACAAATTTGCATATTTTGCAGCAAGGTCATTTTTATGTTTCATAAAGGGAATATTTTGCATAATAAGATATTGCTAGGGGAAAGCATTTGTCAGGTGCCAATCTTATATTTGTAATAGAGTAATTACTTTTATTAATTGAATTAATTGATTTAATTTCTTCTTGGGATTTGGACTTTAGTTACTGAAGACGCGTCGAATTGTTCTGGTATTGAAATATGATTTGTCTGGAGGTGGCGACGCTTGATGTCGACATGTGACGACATGTGTCGACATTCGATGTCAACATCTCTTGATTGTGTGTCGATACTTCGTAGGTCGGGCGTGTCATGCTGGGGTGTCTTTGCTTATATACCAATGTTGGGAACACGGATCGACTTGCATACCAGCGCAGACTTATTCGTGCTTCAGCCATTGGTGATATTATTCTACCATATCTGAACTTGCTAAAGTTTTCTACATGCTTTTGTGTCTGAGCAAGTCAGTTTGAACCATGCTTTGGTCGTAGAGTCTTGTAGACCCCTTTTGGCGTGACACACCCCGAATAATGTCATCAATTAATAAACTTGTATTTGTACTAATTATCATTTGTTTGTAACCTCATTTTTTCACTTGTGTATATTCACAGGTTTCAGTTCAGTCATCATCAATGAAATTACAAAAAGATGAAACAGTAGACCTAGTTGTTCCTTACTATCCGGCTTGTCACACAAGTAATCTATACCGGAAGTATTCACGGTAGCCGTCGGATTGACTAAGTGTTCAAAGGTGAACATACAACGCACAATTTCATAGCAATCAAAAAGCATGGTCTCCTTGGAACCCCTAATGTTTGAACGAGCAATAATTATCGTTTTAGACCTATTTGATTTCAGTTTTGCCGAGTACAACAGATCTAAACTACAAAACAAAAGCGGAATCTTATCCAAAGCTCAGTTCAGCCAGGAAGGTAATTTAATCATTTTCGTTCTTCAATTTTCCTTATCTATATCAAAAATAAGAGTTAAGGTCAGGACCCAGATACACCGCATTCTACTTGAAACCTAGATCTAAATAGTAAAACAATTTTTGATTTAGTGTAACCAATCAGATATTGTGTCACTTGGAAACAATTTTGAATGCTTGGTGAATACGAACTTAGGCCACATTTCCTAACCCCAGTCAATAACATGCATTTCTTAGTTCACTATTTCTTGACCCATGCCCTGATTGGATTGTATTGGATTGCATTGGAGTTTAACGCCGTTTTAAGAGCTTAGGTCATATTATGGCGGTCAGTGCACCTACGAATGTGTTTCCTGGCTTTCTCACACCGGTACTGACACAACTTTCTTTTCAAGTCACTGACTACTTTTTTTCACATGCAGCAGAGTTGAGAGGCAAAAAATCGCCGAAAAGAAAGTTTGCCTCAACTTGGTATCGAAGTCACAACCACCAGGTCACGGACAAGATACGCTAACCACTGAGTTATCCCGAAAGGCGACCTATCTTGTGCGAAAATGGGGTTTAATGCATCTGCAAAAAGTAACTGAGTCACGTTGGAACCCCTTTTTTAAACTGTCATTTTACAACTTAGTAGTTGAACGGAATGGTTATAATACATTTTTGCCAGTCATCAGCAATAGAACGTAAAAGACACGGGACAATTCTGATTAGCAATACCTATTATTAAGCCTTAGATATTATCCTTACATGAATAGCATTGCCTACGAACATTTTATTTTAGAAAAGGACATAAAACACTCGTGTTCTTTTGTGTAAGTTTAGAAACTTTAATTCTAGTTTTTAGACTCACTTTTCTATCGGCGACTGGAACATAGACAGACTGTACTCTAACAAATTGTCAGTCATAATAACATCCATACTTTTTTAAATGGTATGAATAAATCGCATAGAATTTGCCTGCTTTTTGACTTCAGAATTGTGGACTTTTGGCCGCTAGTGGGCCTTTTTTTTATTTTCCAATTTTTACAAGCCATCTCATTTATCTATGCGCTAGGCAAATTGTCCTACCTTATATTTTTGCCTGGCTAAATCGTTCTGGGCCAAATCTTCCAAGCCAAAACGTCTGCTGACCAAATTCTCTCAAATAACTTTCAAAGGATGTAGATACTCAAGAACTTCTTAATCCTTAACTTTTTACCAAACGACAAAATTTTAGACTTGTCCAAATTCAAAGATTTTGAACATGAATTAAATGTAGCCAAAGTGATGATTTGAATCGTTATAAAGTTAGACAACGTTGTGGGAATATGAGAAAATGACGGCTACCAGCATTTTCACCGTTTTCCCACTATGTTTTCAACAGCCTTCTTCTTCAGGATCGTAGAAAACGTGATCGTTTGGAAGAGTTAAAATACTTTATTAACCTCATGGCCTTCCCAAATCAGAAAAACAATATCCAAACATTACAGTTTCATGGTGTTTTTTTTTTTTTTTTTCATGTATATCCGATATATACAGACAATTGAGGTCTGTGATATGTACGTCTGTGATATTGATCTGCATTGCGCCCAAAGGAGAGTATGATCTTGGCTGTTTAATGTCTACGAAAAAAACTTTACTTTTCCTTGTTATGTATTTGAGTCATTCTAATAGGCAAGGAGCATAACTACAGTAAACCCTGTGCTCTTTATCTGAAATACAGGAACATGCGGAAAGGACGATAATCGACCAATATGAAATAGCTGATGAGACACACATGTTGCTGAGAGTTTTACCCTTAGAGCGCTGAACTAATGAAAAAGACATGTTATGCCTGGAAAAGCAGCCTGTTGCAGGGCTACTGCTGTCTTGAATGTCTTGCATGAATACAGTTCATATAATATTGAAGATTAGTTTTGCTAACAAGGAAAAGGCAGTGTCCAAGCAATGAATCCTATTTTTCTTTCATTTTTCCATACTCAGTCTATGGCAACTTTTAAGTTGATATAGTAACCATGTCCTTTAAGTAATAACAGGGAAAATACAAAATCTTTAAAGGCTAACATCACAGAGCATATGGTACCTGAGGTGATATTTTTTAAGCATGTCTTTCTATTTTTGTATTTGGGTTTCTATAACTAATTAAAAGACCGCCGCATTCAGGCCCAAATGCTAGGCAACAGTTGCGTTTGGTAACAAGAGGACCACATGCGGGTGCGAAGGCTCGGCTCTGATTGCTTGATTTTCAGAAAAAATAAAAAGTTCAAAAGGGGCATAACTTGATTTTTTTTTTTTTTTTTTTTTCGCTTATTGATGATTAACAACTTGACCAAGTTTAAAGTAAAATGTCAAAGGTTTTGCACGATGACGACGAAGACGACAGAGACAATGGCACAAAAGTTATGAAAATACCTCGTCTCTAAAAACAGCCGAAATGTCTTAGCCGAAAACTAATTTTAATTCAGTACTATAAAAACAATAGTGATTGTAATCTGTCTAGACTTCTGTCACCTATTTATTTTACCAAATTTTAAACTTGTGAACATTATAATAAGGAAACAAACTTGCTTACCCAATTTCCATTTTCAAAATTATCTTAATTCTTTATTAAACATTATAGACTTCTCCAAATTGAAACCTATTGCAGACATCAAATCAGATGTGATGCTAATCCTGACAGGGGAGAGTGTAGAAAACAATGAGGACAAAGGAGAAAATAATGATTACCATGATTCTATCCCCCAGCCCCTACAGTGTTTTCAAAACCCTCCTTGATTAGGGTCGTTAAAACGCGGGATTGTGTGGTAAAGGGTTAAATTTGGCCAAAACTGTTGTCTTCCGATAATTGGCGTTAGCTACAGTCTTACTTAGTTTTTACATTCATCTTTATCCAAGACATAGTGCATAAAAGTGATATGCTGATGGTCAATATGTTACATTATTCTTAGTCACAGTGCGGATTTATACAGGTGAGTACTACAGGTATGACTGACAGGCTTGAATTACCCCGCACTCCACACCTTCAAAAAGTCACCAGCTTTGAAATATGTTGCTATCGTGTTGGGTGTGTGTTTCATCTGCATGCAGTAACTTTACTAATGAAATAACACGAAGTATGTCTACAAAAACTGCCAGCAGAATACCTATCAGAAATGTGTTTATCTAACGCTAAAATCATTGCCTAATGAGACTTAAATATACTGTATTGACAGCGTAGATCGAGATCAGATTGCGCTAAGTAAGAAGTCTGATCTTCGATATAAAACGTCCTCCACCTGATGCTAGACTCGGGTCAAATTAGTCAGCAATTAGATCTAAATACCTATCGAGATCAAGATCAGATCGTACTTATTGTCAAGTCTGATCTTCAATATAAAGGCTCACCAGTTACTTAACTTTTTACCACATAATCCCTACGTTTAAGGACTATAAGGACAAAGCCTCACGAAAACCTTTTGGGAAAAGAAGAAAATGCTGGTAACCAGCATTTTCTCTTTTTTCCCACGAGGTTCTCTACACTTTCAAGTCAATCCCCAACATTTCAGCTAAATTTAACTTGCCGTCTGCAAATGTTTTCAATTTGGACAAGTCTAAAATTTCATCGTTTGGTAAGGAGTTAAAAGGTTTTTCAATGGCTCATGTTACATGCTTAAATACACTCTAACGTAACATATTCGATATTGTATGCGCTGAGTTTGTTATGGGTCGGAATGGTTATGGGCCGAGGTGTCATAGCTGGAATACTGACAAATAAGAAGTACATACAAATCAAATACAGTTATAACTTCAGACACGAGATGCACAGTAATTTTAAGAAAATTAAAATCTGACAGAGGTTTTGAAAGAGCTTTTTTCAGAGAAAGAACCGTCTGCATAAAATACGCTATCATTATTCATCATTCGCATGGTGTCTAAAAAAGGGAACAACGAACGATCCCGGTTAGTGCTAGGCAACATCACTCATTACAACTCGAACGATTGGGAACCTACATCTAAACATTTGATCAACGATTGCCGAATGTTTCTTTCAGTGCTACAGCGCACTAATTTGCAGTTATGAATAAGCTCATCATGGCTGAAAATGCTTGGATAGGGCCTGAACTTTTGGTATACGATTACTATGGCTTTCGGCTTGGCAAGCCAAGCCAAGCCTAGGCCAATTATTTAAACATTTTGCCTTTTAACATTGAGCACATTTTGGCTTTATCATGGTAAATTTTGACCGCACTTTGTTATGTTTTGTTTGCGTACATTTTGACTGTTAACCAATGAGAACTGAAGAACTGTTGAAAAAGAAAAGACTGGTGAAGAAACACAATAATTGTTTGTTTCAGAAACGTTTTAACATAACCACCAGCAGATTTTAACATTTGTCATCTAGAGTCACACATTTTTTTAAATACCAGAAAAATGATAAATTCATCCAAAATAAATTGAATGCGTTGGTAAACAACAAGTTTCATTTTATTCATGTGATGCTATTTCTCTTTGAAAAGATAGGAAACGTTTTGTGAAAACGAGAAATTCCTGGTTACCATTTGATATCTCTTTTCCCGACAAAGTTTTTAAACTCTTTCTACCTGAGGGTTGTCAAAACTCAAGATAGTGTGGTAAAGCATTGACATAGACGTTTGCTACCCCCCCCCCCCCCCAAACATTATCACCGACCAGCTACCAGATACCTATAAGACTTGCTATTATTTACATCTAGGTCTATAATGCTCGATAGATCAAGCCTATATATTCTGCTCAGTCTGATCTTGATCTACACTGGCTACAAAAGTATCGAACGTTTTATTTGCACTTTGAGGCTTTGCCTGGTTTTAGGAGAAAAACACGTGATCTGACATAGTTTGCGTTTGAGATAAACTTTTATCGAACGAGGCTATGAAAATGTTACAAAGCCCCCTCTAGCTAGTTTTATAACGCTTGTTAACGAGTTTAAAATTTTATTTAAAAAGACAACGTCTGCCGGATTTTTTAATCACACAACACTATCTCGAAAATCATATATTAGGATAGCAAGACCATACATGCACACCTTGTAAGGTTAAAAAAATAAAAAAGAAAACCGATTCAGTTCTCTGAAAGTGTAATGAAAATACTCCAAGTACTTTGATTTTCATTTGGATCGCTTTGTTCCGTTCGTTAGAGGTAATTGCTAGGCAATACAGGTTAAACAATCTTTTGTTTATCAAGATCATTTTGAATATTATTAAATGTTGTTTTGCAATACTTCCGTTGGGCGCTCATTAAATCATGTTAAGTCTGCAATTTTGCCCAATAGGTAGCGTTATACCATCTAGTATAAAAAGGGTCTGCTCAGCAGTTATCAGTCAGTCTGGCTGTTGAATTCGTGGGGCTAACATTAAATGCGAATTAACAGGTTACTATTCTTTTATAACTGGTGACTAGGTTATAGATCTTTGCTCCAATTAAATAGGGTTTGAAGTTGACAGGTAAGATCACAGCAGATGATGCCCTTAGTTTCCTTTGATGCGGACGAGGCGCATTCGATTGATATTGTATGTACATTATGTGTAATTAAAACTGGCAAAGTTTTATTTGCTACAAAATCAGTAAAACACTGAAAAATATAAAGCAATGTGTGAAATTTTAACCGGACACCTAACACTAGTATACAACTGATAAGAAGCTGTTATATGTCTGCTATCGATAATTCTATTTCGATTAATTAGAGCACCGCCATCCTTGATGGTCAGCTGACCGCTCGCCATTACTTTACTGCAAATCTTTGACACATATCTATATCATCATTGCGAAAATATCTCGATAAATTCATATAATATGAAATCGTTTTCTATGCTAGATCTGATACATTATTCGTGGGTCATTATACAGGAACTTACTCAGCGCTCCTTATCCGCTTATACAGCTATATATTCTGCGTCTAGTGTGGATCGAGTCCGGAGAGCACGAAAATGTAGTTTTGTCTCGATTCTGCACTGTCCACTTTCCAAATAAACAAGCTTCAAGACTTTTTCATGTGTTTTTTCTCGTTTTGATTTTACACGTACCTACCAAACGTTCTGAGATATTACAGTTATATTTTGTAGCCACTATGAGTCAAAATTGGACTGTACTAAATGATCGATCCTGTCTTGATCTCACAATGTCTGCGACGATTTTTTTTTTTTTTTTTTTGCCACAAAAAATTCGATTCATTTTCTCGTTTGTTGACAGAAACTCTCTTCCTAATTTTATATTTATTTTATTTTATCTTTTTGTCGAGGGGGGATGCTCTTTCAGAACTTAAACGATGTTAACCTTTTCATGACTGCATTTTCTTAATATATTTTCTAAAAGTTTTTTTTTTCTTTTTTTTTTTTTTTTTTTTTAATTACTTAAAACAATAAAAGTTTGTTCTGTTCTGGAAAAAGCTCATTAAAAAAAAAAAAAAAAAAAAAGTTGCGGAGAGGAAATTTAAATTAGCAATTTATTTTTTGCTTAGAACTAGTTTATAAATAACAAAGGCTATCACAAAAGGTACGTCATGGTTTTATACAGTGGTACAAACATAACTAATTAGCATAATCCACTTAGACACCTTTTCTGTCATTGTTATAGGTTGTCAAGGAGATTGCCTTTACAATGTCTGATTAGGTAAGGTGACGAAGCGTGTGCCTCAAATGGACGGGTATCAAAGTTGATAGTTATAGCCAGCCCGCATAGCTCAGGCGGTAGAGCATAGGACTTGAAAACTTCAAGTCTTGGGTCACTTGAGAGTGTGGGTTCAAGCCCCACGGCTGGCTATCTAAAATTACTGATAGTCTTTCTGGTTAGACGCGAAACCGAGGGCCCGTGTGATGGTGCTATACACCGAGCGTGTCAAAGAACCAAGCGTAACGTAGGATTGGTTTCGTCCTGTATCTTTCACTATCCCTCGTAACAAAAACTAACAGTCTTCAGGGGGCGGGGTCCATTTGGGCAAGCGGTGGCGACGATAAATGAACGCAAATTCAATCAATCAATTGATACTCATGTAGTCAAACTGATACTTGATGTTTCAACCCTTGAAATTATTTCCTCTAACTTACGACTTTATACGTCCAGGTATGATTTCGCGGACGTGTATGTAATTTTCGGACGGTTTCACGAATTTTTAGGACGTATATTATGTCTACGCCCGCTTAATGAAAGCACTGAAATATATATCAAATTTTGATTAGCATAAACGTAGCGCTATGCAAGTAACGCATTGTGTTCTGTAGAGAAAAGAGAAGAAAATTGTTTTTTACACAATGTGTAGCAAAGTTGAAGATCCAGATGTATTTTAATACGCAACGTGTTTCAGTTGTTCGTTTTTACTTTGAGAGATTGATGAATATATATATTTATGTACCATCGTCATGTTACTTTGTTTTGATCTTGACGGTGCCCTTAATAAGCGACACATTTTTTTCTTTTTCTGTTCTCTTCATAATTAACGTTGGATTGACCGGGGGTTGAAATAACAAAAAAAAGTATCGAAATCACCGGGTCCGCATTTACCAACCATTCTTATGGCTCGGTCTTTTTCTCTAGAATTTTCTAGATTTGAAAGAAACACAAACTTCTAATTGGCTAAACCATTTGGCGACGCCATGTATTCAAAACGAAACGCAAAAATTACATGCGTCTACGTATGAATTCCGTATTAATAATGAAAATTAATATGAATTTTAACATAACTGAAGCAGAAGACATTTGAAAATAGTGTGGCAAAAGAACAATTGTTCATAATGAGTGATTTCTCCTTTTGTCACAAAGTTTTTTTCTCCATCTTAAATTCAGAATTTCATTTGTCATTATTTACTAATGTCGTCTGCTTATACATCCAATTTTAACTTGTCTTAGTATTTAGTATGTGCTAATACGGAAAACACTTGGAGATATTTTTAGTTGCATTCTTGCATGCACATTTAATTTTTCCTTTCCGTGGAAAACCAATTATGACGTTACATACCTTGGATATGGCGTTACTATAGTTAACGACGTCTTGTATTCAAATCAAAACACGAAAAAAATGTATGAACTACATATAAATAACTTCTCGAAAGGCATTTCCATAAAAATAATAATGTTAATCGCCAGCTCGCATTTTTTTTTCAGTACTGTCAGTACGTTGATTATTACTATTGCTGATGGGTTTCAAGCAACAATTAATTTAGGAAAGAGTGTCTGGAAATAATCCATTTTTTCATATTGTTCTTATGTGTATCGGAGACAAATCAGAACGTTTGGGCAAACTTTTCAACTGAAAGTGCTGCTTTAAATATGGACACGTGTATTTTATTTTGTACGAGTAGCAACAGAATTGTATGTTGATTCGAACCAAACAAATGACCCTGCTAAATAGTCAGGTATGAATATCTGACATAGAAAATGGATATCTAGCCAGTAGTTTTGCAACAATACTTATTGAGATAATGAAAATGTGTTGGGATGGTGCTGCACACCTGATGCTCATTTAGAAAGCGAGAGACAGATACTAAACGTTTTTCATTCACTAAAAATTTTAAACACAGCATCTCAAGATTGCACAAAAACCAACATGTAATCTGAAGTTACTTCGTAGAAAATTGTAAGTTGTATCATTTACTATTTGACTTACACAAGCACATTCAGACAGTTGTAAAGAAGAAAGCAGTTTAGTTACAGCAATATATTTTTTTACAGAAATGAACAACATTAGAAGTATTTGATATTCAGAGGACATATTTAAACAAAACGCATCAAGATCATTCAGTAATATAGGGCAGTTAAGGATTGCCTCTGATAAAGTACTTTGTGGCATTTTAGTAAGGACACTAACTCTAAAGTGCAGATTGTGAATAACTTGCGTTCTGTAATCTATAGTCAGAAGTTTCCCATTTACACTTGGGTAAAACTTAGTTATTGCCATCGCCCATCTCGAAGAATAATGGTAATGACAATTAGTAAAATCAGTAGATTCTTATATCATCGCTTGATCCATTTTAAATGTTTTTCAATAAAGTTTTCAAGGTTTTAGAATTAAGTATTTGGTAAAGATGTGTTATGACTTCTCAGAGTCTCTGAGCAATTATTGAGAAATTATATTTTGAAAGTAGAAGTTTATTTTTAGAGTTTGCTAATTCTTTATACTAGTATACAAAGTTCATTTAAGTGTATTTTCAGTAAAAGTCGTCATAGTCTTAGACTGAAAATAGAAAATCACGACATTAGAAAAAAATATCAACAGAAAACGAAAGCTCTGCAAAGCGGAGCAACATACGGCCGAAAGAAACCAACAGAAGCATGTAACCTATGTCCCCTTGCGGTAACCCTGACCTTGGAGCCTAGCAATCAAAATCTCTGCTCTGTGCATTGTCTCATCAAGGTGCAAATATGTATGAATTATTTCTAAAATCAGACAAAGGATTCAAGAGTTATTGAGCAGCCATGATTTAATTATGAGCACAAATTTCAGTTTTGACCCCTGCTGTGATCTTGACCCTGCACCTGTGTGTCGTCTCAACAAGGACCGTATATTATGAGTCCTTGACACAAATAAAACAGACATGAAATAACTAACACACGGAAAGAAAGATGAATGTCCAGGCGCATAAAAGGGAGTGTGATTAATGAAAATGTATATAAGAGGGGAGGAAATAGCCTCAACCTTTACATACATGTACTATGGTAAATATAAATTTCTAAGCAGATTCTTATGAGCTTTAAATATATTTTTTTCCGAGAGAAGGAAAACTCATACTCTTGGGCATAACATATAACTTTAGGTCCCTTTGGGCATATAAGAAGTTTCATTCATTTTTTTTTTTTTTTTTTTTTTTTTCAGTTTTTGGTTCAAAGGTGAGGAAACAATCAGCGTAAGCATAAACAAGTTGTTTTTTGTTGAGTGAATTGAGTTTTCTGCTATTTTCTGCATTTCATTTCAGGCACATGACACTCACAGTCCACTCATTTGTGTTAATGGGACTTGTACCCCTTCTGAAATTTTTAATGGCAACTTACAGGCAAAACTGATCAAGAAAAAGATGCATGCCAAAAGTGACATATGTAAAAACAAAACAAATATGAATTTAATACCAGAACTGTAAATAGATATTCTATTTCAAAAACTATCGAAGCTACATCTTTTTACAATGTATGGTTACTATGATTCTGACATTCATGACATATTATAGGCCTATTTATGCGGAATTGGCCTCTGTATCAAAATTCAGTGTTGCATTGCACATAACAGAAATATTACATCGATAAAAAAAAATCTATATGTCTCAAGTTGCATTCTTACATTTTTTGCTGTTCTTGGTTCAAAGAATATACACTGGTACTTAAACAAGGTTTTCTTTGATGGCATTTCACAAGTCTGGTTATATAGTGTTTAAACGGCATTATCAAAATTATTTCAGTCATATTGCAATGGCCGGTGCACCTATCCATGATTTCCTTGGGTTTCTTATCACCAGTTCTTTGCATGATATTCTCCTCAAACCACTGGCTGCTTTTTCGCAATTATCATCGAAAACAATGAGCCACTTGGATTACACAAGAAGAACAAATAGAATTTTGAATAACTTGCTTTATGCCGCTCTAGAGAAAAGGGTTGTAATTTATCACTGTGATTAAAAGATTGATTGATTGAATGGTGTTTTACGCCACTTTGAACATTATTTCAGTCATATCACGGCGACAGCTCACATATTCATGTATTTTCTGGGTATTAACTGTACTAGGCTGGGGCTCCGAAGTGTCTTGCCAAAGGACACACCCACGAAAGCCCCAGTGGATCAGGTGGGGCTCGAGCCCGGGGCCTCCAGGTTACGAGTCCCACACTCTACCACTGCGCCACGTGGGACCCCCGTGATAAAAAAGAAACACGACTGCTAATATTTCAACTTATATTGAACGTGAAGAATGACCCTTGAACAAAAGATATTTTTTCTGTTCAAATGCCAGTCGATAAATTGACCGGGAAACCCAACAAAGGTATATGAAATTGTACAGCATACCAAGAATCACGTCAAAGGTTTTATGAACTGAGAGAAGCGGGTAATTTTCCTCGTGTCTCAGCCACACATGAACATCAACATAAATTTACCAACGTATGGACTAAACATAAAAGCAAAATGATGCCTTTAGGTATTTTCGGCATAGCTGAATGTGCTGAGTTTTGACCTACTTTTAGGTACTGATAAAAATGAATAGATAGAAATTTGTCAATAGTCAAATATGTAGATATATTTTTCTAAGGGCCCCTGTGGTTGAAAAAAAAAAAAAAAAAGTAGACATGTTTATTCTAACAGCCCCTGATCATTTACTGGCAAATTTACGCCGTCCATCCTTTTTAAAGATTTTTCTTCTGTCTTAAGTCTCAGCGTTAGATGTGCATCAACATAAATTTACCGACATATGGATTATTTACATAAAAGCATAATGATGCCTTAGGGTAATTTTTCTCCTTAAAACTCTGCCATAAATGTTCACCAACCGAAATTTACCGACGTATAGATTATTTACATAAAGACTTAATGACGTAGCCAGATATTATTAAGCCTGATTCCAGTCATAATGTTTTCCGTTGCCTTGCTGGGTGATTACTTTTTGGATACAGAAACTGTTAGGATCCTTTTTTTTTTTTTTCCCGTGTCATTCAACACACCCTGGGGTGTGATCACGGTCTTTTCTACACTCCGCTATTTACCCTCCTTTGCTCCTGTTCCCCCAATGGTTTCAAAGCCTTCCTCTCCGAGATGGTTTAATCTCGAGTTTGTCAGTTTTACAGGGTCGAGGTGGGTCCGTGTAGACCATATGCTCTTCTTCGTTACACTTGATAACAGATTGACTGACAAAATCTTTTAATAGGGTATTATGTCGTAATTATATTGTAATTAGTGTCGATGCAACATATTTAAGCGAATAGCTTGACTGAATGTGCGTTTATTCATCGTCGCCACTGGTTCCCCATTTGGGCCACGCCCCTGAAGACTTTCAGTTTTTATTACGGGGAATAGTGCAAGATACAAGACGAAACCTGTCCTAAGTTAAACCTGGTTCGTTCACGTGCTCATTGCATAGCACCGTTACACGGCACCTCGGTTGAACGTCTCATCCTAAAAACTATGAGTAATTGTTTGATGGCCAGCCGTGGGGCTCGAACAAACACTATCAAGTGACCCGAAACATGATATTTACGAGTCCTTCGCTCAACCACATGAAGTAATTGATTGAATTTGCGTTTATTTATCGTCGCCCCAGACGACTGTCAGTTTTGTAACGGGGGATACGGCAAGATACAGGACGAAACCCATATAAAGTTATGCCTGTTTTTTTAACGTGGTCGGTGTATAGCATCGTCACACGGGACCTCGGTTTAACTTCTTATTCGAAGGAAGTGATTTATACCGTCTAAATTTTTCATATAACTGGGTTATTTATCCTAAATTAGGCATGGATCCATCACAGAAAAATGTTTTCCTTGAATCAAATTAAAACTTTTACGTCTGTTATAGGTTTGTGTTCTGATTTGAAAATATTCTGTAATTCATGGAAAAATGGAAATTTGCAAATCAGATTGTTTCAGTTGCAGTTATTGGTTCATCCCAGCTTCAAAGATGAGGGAACAGCTTGCACATAGATTTACATCGATGGGAGTTGTTGTTGACTGAGTGAATTGTGTTTTAGGCAGTTTTCTGCATAACATTTCAGTCATATAACACTGACAGCCTAGCTTGGTACCAAGTAGTCTATGACTAATGTTTATGATTCTGGGAGTCTGGCTGGTACAAGCACTCTTCTTAATCTGAGAAATACATGAATGAAAATTTTGCTCAGTTAGACAACAAAAGTTTAGAAATGTCAGTACAAACAACATTTTCAGACAGCAAAATAAATGTGGCTCAAAAAATAGAGTTTATGTACAGAAGGGTAGAATACAAAGTAAAAAAAAGAAGGAAATGCTGCAGACGGAATTAAAATGGAACATTAAAGAAAATATATTCAAAATTAGTGTTTCCATTCATACTCAGTTACAGCTTATTATGTTTTTTCTAACTTTTAAATCTAAAAACAGGCAAACATCTTCAGATGAACAATTAAAAAGACAATCTAAAAAAAGAATACACGTACCTAATTGTAAGCATGTGATTATTCAGATGTAGATCTACTGGTTGAATATCTCTAAACACTTTATCACACAACAAAAATTAAGACACAAATTTTAAAGCATTTTATAGAAGACAAATCAAATTTAGCTACAAAGATGGAATCTGTGTGTGACAGGGTAAAAATCATTGTTTTAAAAGAAGATGCAGGTTATCCTTTTCCTCTGGCTTATCAAAACACATGATTGTGCGATAAAGGGTCACCTTTTTTTTAAATAAATTCCATAAAAAATCACTACTGGTGTAAAAAAAAAAAATGTTGTCATTTCAAATTTCTTTCTGCCTGAAAAATATCTGCATGTTCTGTGCAGTCTGATCTCAATGTACACCATGGTTGGCATATAGCCGGTCAGTATAAATATTTACCAGGCCAGTGGCCAATACTTGTTTTAACCGTTTTTTACTGGTCGATTGAAATATAGGTGGTCAGACATACTAGGGCCAACCCCTTCCCTTAAAATGAAAATGAATAAGATTGTTTAAAATTGCAAAATATTTTTCTAGTACTAAAAGTAACCTAAACAATCTATCAGTAAAACAAGTCAAATCTTTGTCTACATTTTTACATCTGAACTTGAAATAGAAGAGTAGTCAGTTTAACCATTAAAGTTTAATTGAAGGCTAACTATACAGTGAATATCACTTTGATACTAAATTTCTGAGGGAAACTAATGAAAACAAAAACTTAAAAACAAATTTTAAAAAGCATGCATTCTTCTAAGTAACTCATTGAATGGCAGGGAATGGTAATAACACCTATTGAGACTGGCTTCTTGTCACTTTGTATCACAATTACGTTCTAGGGCTAAGTATGAAATGGTTTTTAATTGTATGGTGTTTGATGCGGTTTTCAATATTATTTCAGCTGTCACATGGCTAGTGCACTTATCCATGCTTTCCTGGAGTTTCTTTTACCATTACTTAACACAAAATTCTTCCCAAGCCAACGGCTGCTTTTCAACATAACAATCATTGAAATAATGATTATCAGTGAAAAAGAAATGACTCCTGGCGTAATGATTATCATCAATCCTCCATAAGAAATTGGCTGAGCTGGGGATTTGAACCAGCGATTCCCTATGTAAAAGTCCTGTACGCTACTTACTGCCCTGCCGGGGCTCGGCCAGGTTAAATAGTTATCAAAAAGGCAAATGCCAAATAACCTTTATGGGGTATTGGGCTTCATCACTTAAAGAGGTGTGACCCCTTAACAGAAACAGACCACTTTTGGGGTGACACCACAGTAATATGTGAAAATAATATTTTCATCATGTGCTTTCTGGTATTGTTAGAGTAAGATATCAGTTTGAAAACCAAATACCTTGTTCTGTAAACACATCCTTGGCAAAGATAAAAAAAAAAAAAAATGAAAATCTCCAAATATTTCAAAGTAACAGTCAGGATCTCAAAATGATCCTTCCACTACTAACTCACTAACAGTAGATCAACTGACCATTTCCAATACAACATGAATTAATAATTTTAGGAGTACTTTAGCCATTAAAGGGCAAAGTAACAGGTTTCAGAAAATGTTAATTTTCAAAACTAGTTTAATTAGTTGGTACTCTTGTAATGTTGTAATTCGGAAAAAAAAAAAAAAAATCAGTATAAGTATTTTATTCCAATTAATATTTGTGCTTATTACTTTTTACAGCATCGCTTATTTCCCGAAGTTATTTGTTGTGTTGGGTTGCGTCCCTTGATTTATTACGTCATAGGCGCTATTGTTTCAATATGGACGTTGTTTGTCATAGCGACTTGAGCGATATTGAAGACGAACAAATAGACGATTCTTGCCCAGAAAGAACGTACATATTCGAGCCAGTTTTTAAAGAAAATAATACAGTCTTAGAGGATGAGAGGATCGATGACAATAATCTTTCGTCTGTTGATGATTATGAAAATGACGGTGTGGTGTCGGACGTTTCAACAAGGCGAGTATCGTGCCTTTGAAAATATGACGAGGCGGATATTGCTTACCGAAGAATTGAATTATAAATTGTAGAATTAAATATGTTGCGTAAATTTCATTTGGGCAGAGTTAATTAAAAAAGAAAAGGGGGGGGGGATTGTTACACTTTTCCATTTTGTGGATTGTTCATTGAAAAGCTTTTCAAACAGTGGAAAAAGTTTTATACCTTTATCCACAATATTTTCTGTTTTTTTCAAAAACAAATTGCAATCCCCTATATTTTTTTTTTTTTTTTTTTCCTTGATAATCAAATGCTTTGGATTTGGACAATTCTAAAATCTTATAATTTGGTAAAGGGTTAACCATGTATTCCCTTTACTAAACGACTGAATTTTAGACTTGTCCACACTGAAAGTATTTGCAGACGACAAATGTGGCTTTGACAATGGGAAGGGTCTGAAAAAGGGTATAAAGCATGGTAGGCAAAGGAAAAGATGTTGGTTTCCAGGAATTTCTCTTTTTCCAACCATGTTTTCAAAAGCCCTCTCCGCAAGCATGGTTAAAAGTCCGGAGTGTGAGGTAAAGAGTAAAAGCATTGATTTGTGAAGTTGGTCAGGAACATTCTGATTCCTAATAACTTTTTTTCACTTTACAAAATCAAATTGTCCAAATTGAAAGCATTTGCAAACAACAAATTTACCGTTTCAAATGCTGAAGTTTGTCTTGAAAAGGGTAAGAAAGTACTGGTTACCATCATTTTCTCGTCTTCCCACAATGATTTTCAAGGCTTTCTTTCTTAGGGCCGTTAAAACTCAGGATTGTGAGATAAAGTCTAATTTTAGCAAAATGCAGATCTGTATTTTTTTTCCCCATTTGCACGCTTGTTTCTAATTACCAGAGAGCGTGACTTGTGTCAAAAGTTGAAATTTCACAATTTTCATACTGACACATGAATTAAAAGGATTGGTCTCAATAGTTTGGAAAATATCATATGGATGCAAACAAAGGAATATTTTGCAAAAATCAGAATTACACACAGAGGTTGTTTAAAAAGGGGTTACAAATCAATTTTCAATCAAGGTGAAGAGAGTGACACTGTCACAAACAAACATAACAGTGTAAAGGGGTGAGATATGCAAATTTTATGTAATCATTTTCTGTATTTTAACTGGTTGGTGATAATAAACATTTAGGACTATGACCAGCGGAAGCAAGGGCCTGAGTTAACCCTTTACCATTCAAACCTAGTTTTTACTGCACGTGCCCTTAAAAAGATGTTTGAAAATCATTGTGGGAGAAAAAGATACCGAATCTGCAGGGTTTTCCCCTTCATTTTCTTATATGAGGTTTATTGGCCTACCTTCAAATGTATAAAAGAAGGCAAACATTTGAATTTTGGGAGGTCATTAAGAAAATTTGGAGGTCCAAATTCAAGGGACCACGGGGAAAGGGGGGGGGACAAAAGCCCTTAAAAACGGTAACCAGCATTTTTTTTTTTTTTTGCTTTTCCAACAATGATTGCTATCTTTTGAAAGACAGTTAACCCTTTACCACACAACCCTGATTTTCAACGCCCCGAGGAATATTGCTTTTGAAAGCATTGTGGGAAATCGAGAAAATGTTGGTAACCAGCATTTTCTCCTTTTATCGCAATATTTTCTATACATCCATAGACAAAAACCCTTATTTTTATCACTTTCAATTTGTCGTCTGCAAAAGCTTTCAATTTAGGCATGTCTAATATTTTGTCGTTGGGTAAAGTTACCATATGATCAAACTGAATTTGTTATCTGCAAAATGTTTAACTCAGATGAATTTAAAGGTGTCTTGCCATTTGTCCCACGTCTTAAAAAAAAAAAAGAAAAAAGGCACTTACCTATATGGGTTAAGGGTGATATAAGGGTAAGTGTGAATATAGTTTGTAACAAACAGATTAATTTGGGAGGCAATAGTTTTGCACAGTTTGGAACATAAATAATAAACTAAAAGAAATATCTCTTTACATGCAAACATGTTTTGTTCTCCTCATAAAACCGTAGAATAAATATTACCTACAGCAACTGCTTTCAACAATAGGTTAACAAGTTATGCAAACATACCTCCATAGTTTTGATGGTTGTAAATAAAGGCGGTTTGCAGTTTCTTAACTATTTTCCAAACGGCAAAGTTTGGTATTAGACCAAACGGAAAACATCAGCAGACGACAAAATTAGTGTAGTTCAAAGGATGGTTTCTGTCTTTGATAGGTTAGAAAACATTGTGGGAATAGGAGGAAAATGCTGGATATCAGTATTTACTTCTTTTCCAACAACATTTTCAAAAGCCTTCTTTTACAAAGTCGTTAAACACCAAGATTGTGTGGTAAAGGGTCAATAAATGAATTACAATGCCGAGACACTGTAGCTCAGTCCGTAGCGTACCGGACTTTAGAACAACGAGTCGCTGGTTCGATGCCCAGCTTGGCGAATTTCTTTCCGACGATTGATGATAGTCATTGCGAACAATTATAAAAATTCCTTTTGCAATGCCGGATTTATTTTTCTACTTTGAATCCATGTCTCATTTCCTTTATGTAGGTGAAAAGAGGGTGACAGGAGAGAACGCTATGATGAATTAATGTTTTTTTTTGGTTTTTTTTTTTTTTTGTTTTTTGTTTTTCCATTTCGGTAAAGTGTGTAGTTTAGTATTTTCAAGTAAGAGAGAGAGAGATTTGTTCAATGATAAATTCCCTTTTGTCGCAACCAATAGAGATATATCAACATTTTGAAAAGGATATGTATTTCAACTCTTTTCTCTATTTCAAATGTAGTTTTTCTTTAGCTAAAGACAATGAACAAAATCTATAATATTTATGTTTTATAGATGAATAAAGACATATAAAGTTAAAATTTGGATTCTTTCACACATAATTGGCCTATAACTACTAGTATTGATACACACTATAGTTGTAAAATAGCCTAGGCAAGGATTATCTGTGTCCTTACCTGTACCAATTTCCATCTGTCCCACATCTATATTTTGGCCTAAAAATTAAAATGTAGGACAAATGGGATTAAACCAATCTAAAAGTTCGTTTTCTGGTAAAGATTTACGCTTTACCACATAACCCAGCCCCCGAGATTAAATCTTGAGAAATGATATTTTTGAAAACGGGTCACACTATAATACGCCAGGGATCGTAAATGACTGTAATTTACAATCCCTGTTCAGACACAGATCAGAATTATTCGTTGGCACAAAATCCGTCCTTACTGTCCGACCCCTGTTTAAACGTTGAATCCATAGTTTTTTTTTTTTTTTTTTTTTTTTTTTTTTTAATTCTCTTGGAAATTTGAACATACTAATTTTATGAATTCCCGAATCGCCGTTGCAGCCATAGGCTGCGCAAATTGTCAATTTTTGGGTTTAGATTTCCATTTCACCAGTGGATAACCACGTCCGAATATCAGCATCCCTATGTAAAGGAAGAAGACTAACTGCCTCTATGACGTCATGCAAGGACGGGAGATAAGCTGATCAGGGGAAGTAAGCGATGCACCATTTTAAGGCCGTAAATCATCGTGACAATTGAACCGTGGTGTATGGTATATTACCGGATAGTAATTGCAGAAAATGACACACATATGTTTTACTGACATCATTTACAGATAATTGAAGGAAAAAAACTAGGTCTTTTTTTTTTTTTTTTTTTCGGATTTGCCCTTTGAGGCCAAGTGATGGATACTCTTGGCAGTGAAACACAGTTCTCAACCTGAATGTCACACTTTTTCCTTGATACCAAGTCAAGTCAAGTCAACTTTATTTGGAATTCGGAAAAAAAAAAAAAAAAAAAAATTGATATTAGCCCAAGTAAAACACAAGTACTTAGTTCTAATATCACTAAATTTACTGCAAATGCAAAGAAAATGGTATTCAGACTCAACGAAAGAACGTTCGCAAAGTCTGCATACTCTATTATTTCTCTCAACATTGTTTATTCTTCCAACTTTAATTTCAAGCTTATGCGATGCTAATCTAAATTGTGTGAGCGTCAATCTTAATGAATCATTTTTTTTAAGTATTTAGATACGGTTCGAACTCAATTCGGTCTTTATACTTACACTAGTATTAGAATTTAGAAGAGTTATTGATATAACTACACCATTCTTGTTTAAAATGATCCCTTAACCGACTCTGTAATAAATTAGAATCAGTGTTATTCAAAGTATCTTTATCTGATAGGTATGTTAAACCAATATAATTCAAGGTTTGTTTACCCTTGTTAACCCATAATGAATTTGACTGATTTACTATTTAGCTTTGTTCGTTATATATTCTTGGCATAAAGCTTTCGTTATTACCTTTTACTTTCATCCAATACTTGATTGCTCGTTCTTTTGCTATAATAGATAGAGGATATCTACCGAGCTCACCATAAACCGCAAAGTTTGGAGTTTGTGTCCTTACACCAAGGATACTTTTACAAAATTTTACATGTAATTTATCAACCTGCTTAAACCATATATACCCCATACCTCTGCAGCATATAACAAGATCGGAGCAACCAATCTATCGAATAAGAGTAACTTTGTTTTATATCAAATTTTGTACTTCTAAATAATTGAAAAAGATTCATCATTGCTCTATTTGCCTGATCATGTAATGCTGACACAGCATTATTAAATAACCCGTTTTTTTGAAAATTTCACACCAAGGTAACTTTTTTTTTCTACAATTTCTAATTCTGATTTTTTTTTTTTTTTTTTTTTTTTTTAAATACAGATTTCGTTTTTTTTTTTTTTTTTTCGGCATTGATCTTTAAGCCCCATCGGTTGGCGTAATTAGAAATATCATTAAGCAGCTTTTGGGGGGTATTTTTATCTGTTGTAAAGAGAACCATGTCATCTGCAAACATAAGTAAATAAATGGAAATATATTCTATATCACTTTGACTCAGATTTTCTAATTTCAAAGAATAGCTTATATCATTTACGAAGACAAGGGCTCCCCTTGCTTTAAACCGACTGCTATAACTATGAAGTCCGAGAGATTTGAATTCTAACCCTAATGCACGATTTCACATTATTGTAAAGAGATTTGACCATACGAATGAACTTACAACTTAATCCTGAAGAAATAAGTTTTTGTATGAAATATTCTCTGTTTGTAGTGTTGAAGCACTTTTCATAATCCATAAAAGCACAAAATAATTGTTTATTTAATGACAAAACTTTTTTGTATTAAACAATGAAGAATATAATTACAATCGACTGTACTTTTCTTATCTCTAAAACCGAACTGTAAATCTGTGAAAACACTATTATTCTCACAATACTTATTAAGTCTATTCCTGAGGCACAGAGAAAAAAAAAATGGCTAGTGAACAAGTGTTATCCCACGATACCAATGAAAATAACTGTTTAATTTCATAATATAGATTTTCACACCATCATTATCACACTTACCAATCAGCCACAAATATTTTCAATTGTAACCAATAATGACCAGTGTTGACAACTTTGGGAGTATTGATAGGGGTGGTTTAAACCGGTTAAAACCAATGACTGAAAACAGGGTCTCCATTTCCAGCAACATTTTCAAAAGGCTTCTTTCTCAGGGTCGTTAAAACTCAGGATTGTGTGGTGAAGCCTTAACAAAACATTTTTTTACTGCTTGTATATATCACCCACATATATATATGCTCTGTGAAAATGAGGCTTAATGCATCTGCGAAAAGTATCGACCCAGGTCAGCCTGCGAGAGTTTTCACTATTGATCAATTGTCTGTATGCAAAAGTACTTGTCTACCTCGTGATTAAGTCAGTTGTTAAAAAGTGGCTATTATAGATCCATAATTATGCGATGGCTTGCTTGGTATTATGCATTACGGAGATGCATTAAGCCCCTTTTACCAGAGCATGGCTCATATCTAATGGTTAACCTGCTGAGCGCGAGTCACTGACCTTTTGCAGACACCGTAGATCAAGATCAGACTGCTCAGAATGTGCGATCAGGAATATTTTTCCTCCAAATATATCTTTGAAATAGGAAAATTGGGGTTTATACTATCGGCTTGAAAGTTCCATTTCCTTTATTTAGCAGGATAATGGTGAATACATATGAACGATTTTGTACACAGTCAGGCAGATGGCTAGAAAAGAAAGTCATGGGAGATAACTTCTATGCCAAAGTGAGATTGCCAATTTACCCGACAAATTCAGGGGATTTTTTTCCGTCTCGGGGGGAAAAAACCCAGATTTTTATATAACATTGAGAGATATTAAACCATTGTTTCATCTTAAAAACAATATTATGGTATTTAGACGCTTGAGTTTTAGTCTTTCCCGCGCTCTGAGTTGGCGCGCGTAAACCCCGCAGCAAGGAAGTAGCTTCAGTTGAGATCCAGACGTTGAACTATACAGCTGTGTATCTGTTGTATTTACCATTTGGAAAGCGGCACTGGCCTGCTAGAAGAAGATTTACAGTTTTAGTGACCTTCGGAGGCTGACCAGTTACTAATAGGTAAGTCTGATTTTACAACAGTGGCGCTGCGAGCAATTCGGATCGCATTTGCGGAGGATTGTTTGCATTTTTGTATTTTGCATTTTCTTGTGTTGTATTGAGGCGGCGTACATTTGTCACGTGGTTAGGATTTCCCGCTAAAATTGAATTCTGTTTTCAATAATAATTTATGTCCATTTATTGTATTATTAGTTATATGCATGAATTTTAATATCGTTTTTTTTTTTTTTTCTGTATTTTGACTGCTAGATTTGGTAGTAAAACACAGTTGAAGATATTTTGTGGATTTTTTGGTAAATTGTTTTACAGGGTTACTTCCCTTACCGAACGCCGAAAACAGCAGCAACTTCTTGTTTTGCTTGTCCCTTGCCTCAGTTCGACATTTGGACTTGCAATAGTTCGCCTGAACTGTTGTGGGGTCAACTACGTGTTGATAGTTTTTGTTTATTTTCGACCAAAAGAAAGTGAAAATAATATTTCTTTGAAATTTATTTTCGACTACCAACAGTGAAAATAACAGTTTTTCCCATTACAGAGGAAACATTATTTGAAACATATTTATTTATTCCGCTTTTTAAAGGGAATTAACATTATTCTATCGACCTATTTCAGGGGTAGGATACTATATAATTGACTATTGTTGTGTTCTAGACCTTTTTAAAGGGGGATGTTCTGACTTAAAAAAAAAAAGCAGATTTTCCACCTTAAAGGGGGAATACATCATTCAGTCATATTAAAGGGGCATTGATAAATTTATTTCTCATATCTCTTCTAAAAAAAAGAAGAAAAAAATAATAATAAAGAGAGAAAGAGAGATTAAACTGTCTGACTTGAAAGAAAAGCAGATTGTTTTTTGTTAAAGGGGAAAACATTAATTTTCTGACTTAAGTAAAAAGCAGAAAATTGCACTTATTCAAAAGTCATTGCTCTATATTAGTTGTTTATTTACATCTACAACTATTTAAACATTTTTGTTCAAAACAAAACCAAGCTAACCATGGACCGAGTACTTATTAACCACTGTTAAGGTCGCGAATTGTTGTCTCTGCAAGGTATTGGAGAGTGTTACGCAGACGAAATTTTGAAAATTAGGGAAGAAAAGGGGAATATTGAATTAAAAGACATTGAATCTATTCGAGGACTTCGAGTCACTGATGGGTTAATAGACCTGATAGACTTTAGACCTTATGAGCCGTCTAATAAAGAGGCTCAGAAAGATACTAAGACAAAAAATATTCAATATTCTACTCCAGTAAATCGGTCTACATACTCTACTGAGAGTGGAAGAGTCCCATTTTATTTTAATCCAAGTGTTCCCCCACCATTGACTCGGTACCCTCCACAAACAATAGATGCTTATGGTAATCCTTATTATGAAGAGCAAGAACGGAGAACTTACAACTCGTTCTACCCGCAAGGCGGGGCCAGAGACTCTTGTGTCAACCGCAGACAGAATTGGGTTGATGACAACAGTAATACTCGAGCCCACTCATGCAAGCCCGTAACTGTTCCAAGGCATATCAGTTATGATGGCACTGGGTCGTGGCGTTCATTTTTCGTCAAGTTTACTACCTTCGCTGAAGAACAGCAATGGACAGGGAGGCAGAGCAAAAAATAACTTGTGTTGGTGTCTGCAAGGTAAAGCTAGCGATCATTTCGCCATGGTCATGGAAAGAGAACCAAACCTAGAATATTTTGATTTAGTTCAGAGATTAGAGAGAAGATTTAGCTCCTCGGACCTTCCTAGCACACTGAGGATCCAATTTGTCAATCTGCGCCAGAAAAACGATGAAAGCATTTATGAATGGGCAGACAGAGTAGCATCTCTTAGGACAAAGGCATATATTGATATGCCGGAACATCTCATGCAATATGAGCTGGTCCTCAAATTTTGTCAAGGTTGCATAGATAAAGAATCTGGCCACTATGCAATCAATATGAAGCCTCAGACTCTAGAACAAGCTATAGGTCATGTAGTGTGGAATCAAAACACAAAATGACGAATGCGGGAAGGGTTAGCTATCCCATCCGGCAGGTATATGCAGATACAGAGGCAAAGGAAGAATGCTCTGTCGACCTGCGGTTATGAAGGTAAATAGGCCAAAACCACAAGACACTAACAAAGAAAATACTCCAGACTTAGAAAGAAGGGTAAGCTCTCTGGAGGGAAAAATGAGCGAAGTTCTGACTGTATTAGAACAATTAAAGACTGCCATACTAAAGTCTAATGAGCAAAGAGCCAGATCTAGATCGCGGTCACCTAGACGCGATCCAAGCACATCCACCTGTTACAATTGTAAAGAAAAGGTCATTTTAAAAAAGACTGTCCCAAACTTGACAAATCTGTTAAGCTTTGTTGCGCAGAGGAGTCGTTAAACGACCAAGGGTTGATGGAGAAGGCCAGCCTTCAACCCAAACAGAAATAGGTGGCCTTTTAGTAAAAAATGAAGAGCCAGAACATTGGTCGGACGACGAGTTATCAGGTTTTTCATCAGAAGATAATTGTTACGATGAAATATACGGCGATGTATTGAACGCGTGTGTTCAGCAGTTTAAATCTGAGGAAAATTCAGAAGTTGACCGTAGTCTAGCAAATCATTGTCTGTGGACTACATTCTTGCTCAGCATTTATCGTGACTTGCATAGTGCAGGCTACTCCTGTGACAGCGATAGTCGATTCAGCAGCTGAAGTTACGATTATTTCTGATAAAGTTTATGACAAACTGAAGCCCAAACCCCCAATTAAAAAACATGTCATCTTGCACACTGCCGGTAGAGACATGAACATGAAAGGTTTTATTGTGGGTCCTGTGAATGTCCAGTTGGGAGGTCTTACCTTTGAAGAAGACTTGTATGTCGCTCCGATATAAGATGAAATGTTGTTGGGTATTGATATTTTACAAGAAAAGAAGATAAATATTGAGACATCCAAATCTTGCCTAGACATAAAGGGGGAGAAAATACCTATGCAGAGAGACATAAACAAAGAGAGGCCGAGAATTTCTAGAGTATATGTAAGTGAGACTGTAGATATTCCACCTAACTCAGTTAAGCTGGTCAAGTGTTCATTAGAAAAAACGCTTAAAGACTTCTTGGTAGAACCAACCAGTAATAGAGATTTATTAGTACCAAGAACAGCACATAAAGAAACTGCAGAACCGTTGATGTGTGTAATAAATACATCCAATACCCATCGCAGGCTAAAACGAAAGAAACAGATCGGGGAAGCACAGGAGTTTGACGTGGTATTAGATTCAGTACTAGATGATCCTCATATCAACAAAGTAAGTTCGTCAGAAGAAAACTGTATGCCAATGCAAGAAATTCCAGACCATTTGAAGAAATTATGGGAACAATCCAAGAAACATATAACAACTCAAGAGCAGACCAAACTTAAAAGGTTGCTCTATGAGTATCAAGATTTTTTTTTTTTTTTTTTTTTTTTTTTTTCAAAAATACAGATTTCGCTTTTTTTCGGCACTGATCTTTAAGCCCCATCGGTTGGCGTAATTAGAAATATCATTAAGCAGCTTTTGGGGGGTATTTTTATCTGTTGTAAAGAGAACCATGTCATCTGCAAACATAAGTAAATAAATGGAAATATATTCTATATCACTTTGACTCAGATTTTCTAATTTCAAAGAATAGCTTATATCATTTACGAAGACAAGGGCTCCCCTTGCTTTAAACCGACTGCTATAACTATGAAGTCCGAGAGATTTGAATTCTAACCCTAATGCACGATTTCACATTATTGTAAAGAGATTTGACCATACGAATGAACTTACAACTTAATCCTGAAGAAATAAGTGTTTGTATGAAATATTCTCTGTTTGTAGTGTTGAAGCACTTTTCATAATCCATAAAAGCACAAAATAATTGTTTATTTAATGACAAAACTTTTTTGTATTAAACAATGAAGAATATAATTACAATCGGCTGTACTTTTCTTATCTCTGAAACCGAACTGTAAATCTGTGAAAACACTATTATTCTCACAATACTTATTAAGTCTATTCCTGAGGCACAGAGAAAAAAAAATGGCTAGTGAACAAGTGTTATCCCACGATACCAATGAAAATAACTGTTTAATTTCATAATATAGATTTTCACACCATCATTATCACACTTACCAATCAGCCACAAATATTTTCAATTGTAACCAATAATGACCAGTGTTGACAACTTTGGGAGTATTGATAGGGGTGGTTTAAACCGGTTAAAACCAATGACTGAAAACAGGGTCTCCATTTCCAGCAACATTTTCAAAAGGCTTCTTTCTCAGGGTCGTTAAAACTCAGGATTGTGTGGTGAAGCCTTAACAAAACATTTTTTTACTGCTTGTATATATCACCCACATATATATATGCTCTGTGAAAATGAGGCTTAATGCATCTGCGAAGAGTATCGATCCAGGTCAGCCTGCGAGAGTTTTCACTATTGATCAATTGTCTGTATGCAAAAGTACTTGTCTACCTCGTGATTAAGACCAAACTTAAAAGGTTGCTCTATGAGTATCAAGATGTGTTCGCCAGAGATGAATTTGATCTCGGGAATTTCACCGCTATAGAACATAAAATCGATGGGGATGCAAAACCACTTAAACAAAGAATGAGGAGAACCCCGATTAGTTTTGCCAATGAGGAAAAAGCACACCTTGATAAAATGGAAAAAGCTGGGCTAATTCAACCATCAAACTCAGAATGAGCTTCGGCGCCAGTATTAGTTAGGAAGAGAGATGGTAGTGTGCGTTGGTGTGTAGACTACCGTGGGCTCAATGCATTGACGACAAAAGATGTTTATCCCCTGCCCCTAAATGATGAATGTTTAGACACTCTCTCTGGAAATCAATGGTTTTCAAAACTTGATGCAAATTCGGCTTATTGGCAAGTCAAGATTAATGAGCAAGGCCGTAAAAAGACCGCATTTATCACTAGGTATGGGTTATACGAGTTTGTTCGGATGGCCTTTGGCTTTGCATCGCACCGGCTACCGTCTCGAGGGTGATGAACTTGGTGCTGAGAGGCTTAACCTGGGATATCTTTAGACGACATAATTGTCCTAGGGAAGTCGTTCACAGACCACCTAAATAATATAAAAAAGGTACTCGTACGGTTACGAAGCTATGGATTAAAACTTAAACTCTCCAAGTGTGTGTTGTTTCAGAAGGAAGTCGAATTTCTAGGACGATGGGTCTCTAATACAGGATTGAGTATGAAACAGGAACATATAAAGGCAGCCATAAACTGGCCTGTTCCAAAAAGTAGTCATGAGGTAGAACAATTCCTTGGCCTGGTGAACTATCACAGAATGTTTATTGAAGATTATGCAGCAATAGCATGCCCCTTATATGCTATTACTGGCAAGAGGGAATTTAAGTGGGAAACTAATCAGCAAGAAGCTTTTGACAAAAATAAAAGGAGCCCTGTCATCCGTACCTGTACTTTCATTTCCAAATGATAAAGACCTTTTCATACTAGACACAGATGCATCAGAGTTTGCCATAGATGCTGAATTATCCCAAGTACAAGATGGAAAGGAAAGAGTAGTAGCGTACTCAAGTTTAGCATTATCCCCAGAACAGAAAAGGCATTGTGTCACCAGGAAAGAACTGTTGGCAGTTGTACGGTTTACCCGACAATTTCGGCACGATCTACTAGGCCGTCATTTTGTCATACGTACTGACCATAATAGCTTGACTTGGCTATTAAGGTTTCGTGATCCTCAGGGGCAAATTGCCCGCTGGTTCGAAGAGTTGAGTCAGTATGACATGGAAGTGCAGCATAGACCTGGAAAAAAGCATGGTAATGCAGATGCATTGTCACGGATACCAATTGAGATTGATGAGTGCAAAAACTATAAACTAGGACTTAAACCTGAACAGCTCCCTTGTGGAGGCTGCAAGTACTGTATCAAAGCTCATCAGAACTGGGGAAATTTTGTGGAAACCGTTGATGATGTTGTGCCCCTGGTTGACAGGAAACATAACATAGAGGTAACACACACAGAGATAACACAATTACCAGATGAAATTGGAAATGAAATGGTAATAAGGGTACAGAATATTTCTCTTGACCTAATAGATTCCAAAGAGATGTTAACCAAAGTTAGGGATCTGCAGAGGCAGGAGATGGAATTCAAAATTCTGAGAGAATGGCTAATGCATAAAAAAGAACCTCTAGAGGGAGTGATGATGTTAGCTTCCCCGGCAGAGAAGTATTACTGGATAAACAAGAATGTATTCCTTCTGAGGGATGACATAGTATGGAGAAGAAACCCAGAAACAGATAACGAAGTACTTCTTATTCCAAAAACAGTGAGGAAAGAACTGATTGAGGTAAACCATAATATCCCGGCACCTGGACATGCGGGAATAGATAGAACAAAATTGAAACTAAACGAAAAATATTTTTGGTATGGCGTGTCAAAGGACGTAAAACATTATATTGCATCATGTAAAGATTGTATAGCGTGCAAGAAGCCACACAGGTACTTGAAATGTCAACTGACCAACTACCATGCTGGTACGCCTATGGAAAGGGTGCATTTAGATTTTATTGGACCATTGCCAAAGACATTGAAAGGGAATGAGCATATTCTAATGATGGTCGATCAGTTTACCAAATGGGTAGAGTGTATACCGTTACCATCTCAGACTGCAGAAGTAACAGCAACGGCAGCCATCAATGAGTTTTTCTCTCGGTTTGGATATCCGTTTCAAATATTTACCGACCAAGGAAGAAACTTTGAAAGTAATTTGTTCACAAATGTGTGTAAGCTGCTTCAAATCCACAAATCAAGAACAACGCCGTATAGACCATCAGCTAACGGGCAAGTGTAGCGGTTTAAGAGAACATTGATGGATTCGATTAGATGTTTTGTGGGGAAGACTCAAAATCAATGGGATAAATATCTTCCACAGATTGCAGGCGCTATGCGGTCCACGGTAAATCGCAGTACTGGTTTTACACCAAACATGCTTATGCTAGGTAGAGAAATAAATCTGCCATCTGACTTGGTGTTCCCAATTAAGGAAAAGGGAACATTTAGCAGTACCGATAATTATTGTGTAGATCGTCATTTCCCTAGAACTGGCACATGAGGTTGCTACAAAGCGTTTGAAAGAGAATCAAAAACGTATGAAGCGCGACTATGACTTAAAAGTGCGTAAATACCAGTATAAGAAAGGAGATATTGTCTATATGCTAGATCAGGCTGCAGTAAAGGGGAAGTGTAAAAAATTACTTCCGCCTTGGAAAGGGCCATGTCAGGTTGTCGAAGTTTTATCTCCTTATCATTACCGGGTTCAGTATAAAAAGAAAATATTGACTATAAATCATGATCGCTTAAAAATCTGTGAAAACGACGATTTCAATATTTCTGGTAGAACTGACAAACAAGAATTGTATTCTTTGTGCAGAAAACCGGATAATGGCGAATTCATGATTGCTTGTAATGCTTGTGATGAGTGGTATCACGGAAAGTGTGTTGATATAACACCACAGGAAAGGATCCTCATTGACAAGTATATCTGTCCAAAATGCAAGGTTAGCTCGGTATCTGATAATAGTTTAGCTATTTAATAATTAGTTGTTTTTATTTGCAGAAATGGCTGAACGATAATGCCAAGAAAGTAGCTCAGGAGGTGAACAGAGCCCACGAAGAAGCTGGGCTGCTGATAAAAGGAGTGAGGAATCTCTGACGCCTTCTGAAAGGGCCAGAATAACCATAAGAAGAGGTGGGATCGTGGATCCTAAAGACTTCATGTTAACGGTAGCGGCAGACCTTAAAGTGAAGGAGAGAGAACTGGCGGATCTAATATCAGCGCAGTATGCCGTCGATAGACATAATGAGAATTGGGCGTGGGTTGAAAAGATGCAGAGGGAGGCAACTGTTATCTTCTCCCCATCTTCGATTGTGGAAAATATTCCACATAAACATTCGTGGAAGAACATCAAGACGAAGGTCAGTCGAACCTCAAGAAGCTATACTGGGGATACAGGATCTTCCACAACGGCCAAGGACTTTCGTGAGAATGTGACTGTCCACCGATTTAAAGGTGCCAGAGAACGGGAACGGGCGGCGGATTCTGATGAAATCATCCGGCCACATACATTGATGGAGGTATCTCATAGTAGCCGAAAGGATACCTGTCCATGGAAACAGACGGTGAAACGGAGTGCTAATATGAATGGCGGACTACTTCCGGCCAAGGAAGGGAGAGGATTCGTACCCAAATGTTTTACCGCTCTGGTGAATCCAAGTAACACCCAGAGAACCTTCAGATCACCCTGCACAAAGACAGGTAGTAAAAGATATGGAAGAAGTAGATAAAGGTCGTAAAACGACCTAGAGGTCCTGCAGGTAGAGATGAATCACCCCAACCAGCCAAGAAACGAATGGTGGCAGAGGAAGAAACATCCAGGCTAAAGGGGGTTAGAAATGTAGCCCGAACTTCGAGGGAGGCTTCATGAAGTAAGACCCAATGTATAGTAAAAGGGTGCCCTACTTCAAGTTCAAAATTGAAATTGCACGCCTACTATCACCTTCCAGACTGCTGTAGGATAGTTTGTGGAGAGGTACCCTCGAAAGAATTAACTAGAAGGAGGGCAAATTGCCTCAGGAGGCTAGCAAAATTGATAGTCGGGAAACTAGGCAATTTCAATAACCTGCTTGAACTTGTAAATGATACTGGGAGAGGTTCAGCATTCTTAACTCAGGATATCCAGGTGTCTATGGAAGAACTAGCAGATCTCTTGAAGGTGGCAGCTCCCACAGAAGTTAGCCAGCCTCTAACATCACCAGCAGCACTTCTCCACTGGAAGGTAATGTGTCACTTGCTGAACTTTTTGGATGAAAAGGATCAGCAAGCTTTTGGACGTTACAATGGAATTGAGCATCCTGAGGGAGAGGCGGTCACTAATGATGTCCAAACGAAACAGGTCGGTGCACCTGAATCTCTGCCCAGAGAAAAGAAGGGAGAGAGAGAGGAAATGTAAGTGACCACTATCCAATCTCAGCCTGAATGCCAGTCAGAAGATATGGATTCAGCGGAAGAAAGAAGATTGTTGGAACTGGATGAGCCAAAGCCTCAAAGACTGTCTAACGAAAAGAAAAGAGAAGAAGAACAACCATCGAGCAAATTATATGCAGAGGTTGTTCAAGAAACCAAGGAAACTTCTTCTAAACCATCTGGCAAAGAAACATATTCAGGGGTTGTCCAGAAGGCACCTTTACAGTGACCAAAGTCGAAAGCAGCATTGGGTACGACTGTGAGAAGCAGTACCGCAGATGGGCGGAAACTGGAGGCTTTCGACAGCCATTTACATCTAGACCGGCGGCTTTAAGAGAATAAACCAAGAGGACTTTCTGTGGAAGGAGCTATTAAGCTGCCTGTAGGTAGACCTCCCAAAGTAGAAGTTGAAGTAATTGGTGTAGTCCTCAACTACTGTGATCCGGAAACCTCAGGAAAGAGGAGTTATCCTCTGGATCCAAGATGGAGAGTAGCAGTTGGTGTACATCCCAAGAAAGTGGATATAATGACGCCAGATAAATGGGTCGAATTCGAAAAAGAGATCCACAGCAGCAGGGTGGCAGCTATAAGCGAGATAGGCCTCGACTTTTCTGCGCCTACTGACACTTGGGTTAAACAGACCGAAGTGTTGGAGAGGATCCTGAAAATGGGAGCCACAGGCCTTGTGTTGGTGGTCCACCTAAGAGGTGCGAAAGGGGACCCACTGGGCAAGAAGGCTCATGACAGGTGCCTTCAAGCCTTTAAAAAGCACTGTTCGCCCTACCAGAGGATCCATTTACACACTTTTACAGGCAATTATGGCATGGCAAGGGAATGGATGCAGGCTTTCCCAAACTGCTATTTTGGTTTTTCGGGAAAAATTGTGTCTTTCAACTCTAGCCAGGTGGACGCTCTGAAGAAGATTGGTCTAGACAAAATTTTGTTGGAAACAGATTCGCCTTATCTGATGCCAGGAGATGGGATTAGGGTGAACACTCCCGCCTATATAGGGGAAGTAGCTGACCTAGTCGCCAAACTGAAATGACGCCTGTCTCAGTGATCCTTTCAGCTAGCATCGATAACGGTTTTGACCTGTATGGCCGTGTGTAAAATTCCAAGAGATGGAGCCGCATTTTTAGACATGGGCTCATTACCATTGTTAAAGAGGGTACTGGAAAATAGAACGGACCCCATACATGAGGTGGCTTTTCAAAACGGGGAGGAATATGGTATTTAGACGCTTGAGTTTTAGTCTTTCCCGCGCTGTGAATTGGCGTGCGTAAACCACGCAGCAAGGAAGTAGCTTCAGTTGAGATTCAAACGTTGAACTATACAGCTGTGTATTTGTTGTATTTACCATTTGGAAAGCGGCACTGGCCTGCTAGAAGAAGATTTACAGTTTTAGTGACCTTCGGAGGCTGACCAGTTACTAATAGGTAAGTCTGATGTAACAACAATATCAAATTTTGCCTGCAAACATAATAAGAACGTGTATTTCCTTTCTTTCAACTGATTATCCAAAAGCAGTATTTCCTGTGATACTTTAAGCAGCTCTAAAAGTAGCCACAGACCTGTACGGTTTCTGTTAGATTGCAGTACTACTTGTACATTATTTAAAGATTGTTTTTCAAAGGTGCTGTCTAAATGGGCATTTACAGTCGTTTTTGTTTTCAGTATTTAGTAAAAACTTTGAAGAGGAAATGCTTGAGCGGGGTGGAGCGGTGGTCTAATGGTTAACACATTGGACTACCAGTCTGAAGGTCTGGGTTTTTCAGAGACACCTTATGCTTCCCACCCAACAAGAGATGAACAGGTTAGAAACCCAGAGGTAGCCTCGCATGTATTGGTGTTTTACACCAAGCATCTAAAAGAATCAAGGAGATCTATTGGGGGATGAGTTAGGTTCTTGTGCCCGAATTTCCTTGTATCCGACTCTTTCTCTCTAATTTAATCTGCGCCTCTCAGATATGTGTATATATAATAGCAAGCACGTGTAAATATCTTAATCACAGTTTGAAAGTTGAAAATTCAGAAATATCTCCTAATGAGATAATGAAACCAACACTGAAAAATGGTACTCCAGTCTAGTGGAGGGATTTATACGAAACACAAAAAGCTGGTTACCAGCATTTTCCCCTTTTCCTGCAATGCGTTCATATGATTTCTTTCATAGGAATGTTAATGCTCGGAATCGCGTTGAATAATCTTAGTTATTACACAGACAGAATATGAAAACATTATTAAAGAGTTAAAATGTTTCTTGTGACAACTGATTGCACCTCTCCTTTGTTCTCCATAAAGTCAGAGGAAATTGTTGTCCTTTTTCATTAATGTTTTCTAGATCCATGTCTTGACAACTAAGTTTAAAACTTGACTGGGGATTCATTTGATTTGTCGTCCGAAAATGATTTCCATATAGATCTAGATGGAAGCCAACTTATCAACATCGAAAGTATTTGTTGGCCATTTTGGGTATTGCCTGTGGTGTTTATGTAGAAAGATCAAAGATAAATGCATCATAAATATTATGGGAACATTTTGACTTTCACATCGGGTATATTTGAAATAAATCCACTTCGGTTGGGTAGGACGATTTAGTGACTCTGAGAATTGCTTAAAGAGATTTTGAACGTTATGTAGGGTAAGATTCCTACTACTCATTCTGTTTTGCAGAAATAAATTGTCACATAATGGATGATTTGAGGCGAATGGTGATGTCAAAACGCCGCACAAGGTGACATGATCAGCAAACAAACGACATGCACATTCAGTAAAATTGGATTTGAAAAATTGAGGTGGACGTCGAATCTTGCCGCCAGGAGGAGCCTTTCAAAATTGCACTTGTAAAATATTTGAAAGTGATATTATCAAAACCGCTGTTTTAAAAAAATCAAACACGAATGCTAGTATATGCCACTTTATGAGGTACCTGTTACCCTACAGATACGGGGAAATGAAAATTCAGCTTTAAAAACAAATATATGTAAAAGCATTGTAAAAGTCAATATTTACAATTTCATTAATCACCTTTACCGAGAAACGCCATATGAAGTTGTAAAGGTCATCTTTACCTCCTTTTTACTCGTTTTTTCTATGAATTTAAATAGGGAAAAATGAGCAGAAAAATTAAAACTTTTAAAAGTTGCATATATTGCAACATGTACGGGACTAAAAGTTTTTTTCTGTTGCAGATGAGTAGAAATATTAATAAAGATTCAACTAAGTAAAAAATTAGTAAAAATATCAATAACAATTCAACTAAGTCAAACATTAACTAATCCTGACCACCAATATTAAAATGATATCGGTTTAATAGTAATGACTTTCATACACCGTTTGATTAAAATTCTAATCAGCAGTGTCAGATTAATTTGTTTCACTCATGACATAATTCACAACGTCAAGATAAAGAATGCTTTTTATTTTATCGAAAGAATTTAAATTAAGGCTGACTTATGGTGACAATATGAGTATTCTATATTAATTTACCATTGAAATATATGTATGTGTTGTCACCGTGTTACAAAAACCTAGATATTTTATAACATTCCTGTCATTACTTTAAATATTTACTCCAAACTCGGATTACTTGTCAACATAACTATCAAAAAGGGAATCCTTAAAAGTGCCGCAGGTAAGTATCAAAATATTCTAACACAGCCATGCCCTTTTTCGACATAGAACTTTCACTAAAAATCAGTATGTTCATAAGAGAAATTGCAGCCGATCTGTGGTAATGTCTGTAAAATGTTAGAATTAGTTAAAACCCATTAATTCTGTACAAGACAACAAAAATTAGCCTTGTCCACCTTTAAACCGTCTACTGACAAATATATATTTTAAGTTGCACTGATTGAAGGCTAGCGAACTTAGGTTATAGCCCTATATCTATTATGTGTCCATGCATGCGTCCGTCCATGCGTCAGTGCTTCCGTGTATTATTTCGTATTTCAAACGTCTCTGAAACAAATCATTCTGTTTGGTTTAAAACTCACAGACATGATCCTGTCCTCATCAGAAATTTTTCAAAGTATTTGATTCCTTCAAAATCCTTGGTTGCCCTGACAACAAAACTTAAAAATATTGAAAATCTTAAAAAAAAAAAAAAAAAGACTTCTTGTCAAAAACATATGTCCTTGCACGACCAGATTGATATTTAGCTTCATCTAATAGATCTCTACCAAACTATTTCAAGGTATAGCCCTAGGGTCAAAATCGGCCCCGAATCACAAGCTTTTACCTGGGCTTACATAGTGAAAACTTCTTGTTCCTTACCATACAGCATAGTCTGACAAAATGTGGCACATAGCGTAATCTAGTGGACCCCTACTAAGATCATTCAAATTATAGTCATGAGGTCGAAATTGATCCTGCACCAGAATCACATATTTTACATGGGCTCAAATTCTCAAAATTTCAAAAGTCAGGACTAGGGCTACAAAATTTGGCATACAGCTTCATCTAGTAGACCCCTACCAACTGTGTCTTAATTATGGCAATTAGGTCTTAATTCGTCTCGCCCAGGATACATAACGGTAAATATTTAAATGGGCTTGTAAACTGAAAACTTAAAACTTTTTGCTCCTACCGTTAGATATACGGTGACCAATTTTGCATGTAGCTACATCTAGCTGACCTACAGCAAGATTTTGAAGGCATAGCCCTGGGGTCAGACCTGGGGATAACACGTTTTATAAAGTTGTGGTGAAAACTAACAAAAAAAAAAAAAGAAATGTTGTACATGAAGTCAATATGACTTTAGCTTTTAATACTGATAAAGAGAAATAACTCCTGTTCCGCACAAGAGATATATTCAATTTGTTACCATTTACCTCCCTTCATTATCAATCTGCATTATTGCATGATTGGTGGTGGATGTGCAAGTTTTTTGGATAGAAAATCTTCAGTTTTCAGCTAGAGTGGTTTATTTTCATGGGACACTATGAATTCCCAAGGGAATGATTTAAACACTATGAAAAACAACACTCTAGATATTGTTCGATATTTCGGCTATATCTTTTTCAAGAGTTCGAAATACTTTTTTGTCTAGAATATTTTTAGCGTGAATTACTGCAGCCATATTGTTTTAAAAGAAAGAAGTGACGTCAACTCTATTGTGCTTTGTCAACGTCAACGTTCCCGCGCTCTGTCAAACATCAATCAACATATATGAATTTGCACGTCTTTGTTGTTACAACCCAGTGGCTTGACCGTCTGCAAATTTTTTAATCCATGCTGATTCATGTATTAGACATTCTTTTGAAAAATGGAAGTTTATTGGATTTTTTAAAAGGGACGTCTCACAGGTGTTCCGTCATCCTTTCGTGCAGTTGTCTCTCAGTTTCACCGACATACACTAGTGTTTCACAAGGTCTGCAACTGATGACATTCACTGCGTTCTTTTCTTTACAACGGGTGTTATATGGGACGTTGTACGTTCTTATGGAATTAGTGCCTACGGTTTGATCTTCTGATTTCTGTCTCAGTCAATGCCAATTAAGTGCATGATACGATACATTTATTTAAAGGCAGTGAAGCTATACAGGACCATCATGGCCCCCATGTGAGCTGAAATGGTAGTACCGGTTATTGAAAGGGGTGAACAATTGTTGGAAAAGAAGAACTTTTCTGACATTTTCTATTTCTAGCAAAGTGTGTTCTAAGCATTCTTTCTCAGGGTCTTGAAAAGATGGATTGTTTATTGAGGGTTCAGAACAGGCAATATGAATTGTTCAGTTTGATCTTGAATCTATATTATTGGATGGGTTGTGAAGGCCAGTATTTACCAACTATCCCTAATAACATCGTTTGTCTAAAATGAGTTTTCTAAATTTGAAAGTACCACAAGGATTGGTTGACCAAATGGTTTAGCCAATCAGATATTGCATTAGGTATTTGAAGCAGACTTTGAACGTAATTTAGTGAATGTGGTCCCTGGCCACCACTGTACAATACTTCTTTAATGTGGTGATCCAGGATTTTATCCTCACTCAAGGTACCAGGTTGTTTAAGGGAGTGTCCTTGGGCAAGAATCTTCAGATCCATTGCTTAATACTGGTTAAACCTACAACCCATATGCAGAAGTGTTCCATTTCCATGGTGTGACAGAAACTATTTTAAAACTGGTGTAAAACATCATTAAACTCCTTACCAAATGACAAAACTTTAGACTTCTCCGAACTGAAAGCATTTACAGACGACATATCAAATTTAACTGAAATGATGGTAATTGTCTTTGAAAGTTAAGAAAACCACGTGTGAAAAGGTGAAAATGCTAGTAGCTAGCATTTTCTCCTTTCCAGATTTTCAAAAACCCTTTTCCTCATCGTTGTTAAAAATCGGGATTGTATGGTAAAAGGCTAATTAATTGAAGAGTACAGAATGTAAGTTAGAAACATGTCGTTTCATATCGTGACATATCCCTTGACAAATGTAATCCCCGGCTTTTACTGACTTCCAAAAACAATGATTCTGTGCCAACTGATTGAATGGTGTTTTACGCGCCTCTTTCAACAATATTTCAATCATATCACGGCGACAGAACACATATTCATGTATTTCCTGGGTTTCACCGGTACTAGGCGATTCTGTACCAAATGAACTTATTTGCATAGAGTAGGCTTCTGAGTGGATCAATGTTTAACTCTTTACAAAATAATAAAATTTTGAACTTTTTCAAATCAAAGTTTTTGCATACTAAAAATTAAATGTGGCCCAAATGATCGTATTCGGTCTTTAAAGGGTAGAAAACATCGGAGAAAAAGGAGAGTTTTGAAAGGACTTCCTCCTCAGGGTTTGTTTGTTTGCTTTTTTAGCCCCCTTGAGGTGAGCGAGACATAGTTGTCACTATGTCGCTACGGTGTATGTGCGTCCATGCGTGCGTATGTGCGTCCGTCCGGATTTGTCCGGACTAGAACTTCCACATTTAGATTTGGATTTCAAAGTACTTTGGCACAATTGTTCTCCTTGGTAAGTAGAAGTGCTATTTGAAACAGGTGACTAGGTAGGTCTAATGTCAAGGTCACACTTGAAGATTAAATAATAAAGTTATAAAATATATACTGAAAGATTTAAAAGATTGAACGATAATTTGGCACATTTTTTCTCCTTTACCAGCAAAAGTGCAGTTTGTATCATTTGTTCAGGTAGGTCAAAAGTAGAGGTCACACTTAAATAATAAATTGTCATACATACAGCTTGTCCCAGCCACAAATTCTATGTTTATCGATGGATTTAAAAAAATATTTGTACACAAGTGTTCTCTTGAGGGTCAAAGGACAAAGTTTTTCTAAGTAGTAAGTACCTCTCTGAATTATTCACTTCAGTAGTTTCAAGGTCAAGATCATATTTAAAGGTCAAAATTATGCTTCTACCTGTTCATAAATAGGGGATCTCCTATTTGTTGAACCCACGAATTGTGGAACACATAATCATGTGAGCTGTTGCAGTTACATAACAAACAGGAAAACACTGAAGATACATATTCAAAACCTTTTTTTCCTTTTATTTTCAAATTTCCCACTAAACACTTGGAGCACTATGCCCAGCTCTATTTATGTTTGTAGATGATGTAGATCAAGATCTGATTGCCTTTTGCTGACATTGTTGATCAAGTTCAGACTGCACAAAATATGCACAATGTGAATCTTCGATCTTCACATTCTGCTATTTTGAGAAATGAGCCATGCCCTGTGAAAATGCGTTTTATTGCATCTGCAAAAGGTATCCGACCCATGTCAGCCTGCACAGTCCGTGCAGGTTTACTCGAGTCGAAACCCTTTGCTTTTGGTACATGTTCTGCATGCCATAGGACTATTCCACCCCATGACTTGGCTTGTTGTTAGACAAAATGGATTTTATGGATGATCCATGATCATATAATGACTTGCTTGGTAGATGTATCACGAAAATGTATTTAAGCCCCTTTTGCCAGAGCATGGGTCAAATCACTTGAAACTGTAATGTTTAGGTTTGTTTAAGTCTTTGATATCATCCATTTGATTTATTTAGTGATTTTACACTGTACACTTACCCGAGTTAACCGACCCTTACAACGAAAGCTTTTAAAAATATTGTCGGAAAAGGAGAGAATGATGGTAACCAGATTTGTTTTGTTTTCCCAGTTTTTGTTTTTGTTTTTTTTTTTTTTTTTTTGTTTTTTTGTTTTTTTTTTTTTTTTTTGTTAAATACCATGACTTTGACATTCTATTTGTCATTTGCAAATGCTTTCAAAATGAAAGATTCCAAAATTTTGTTACCTGGTAAAGAGGTAAGGTTTAACAACTAAAAGAAAATCTACAAGACTTTCTGTAATTGACCAGCCTCAATAACACAGGTGGTAGAGCATGCGACTTGTGAAAGTCAAATTTTCGGCTACTTGAGGTTTCGGATGCGATCCCAATAGCTGGCCACCTAAAATTACTTATAGTCTTTTGGATGAGACGTTAAACCGAGGGTCCGTGTGAATGTGCTATTCACTGAGCGCGCTGAAGAACCAGGCATAACTTAGGATTGGTATCAATCAATCAATCAATCAACCAATCAAAAACTTGCTCTCATTTACATTTAGATCTATACAGCTAGACTGATCTATATACACAGCGTATACTGTATCATCTTTCTAAAGTAGTCTCCCATGAAAAAGAACACAAAAGAGAATTGGCCTCTTGATGTGCCAGAGGAACATGACCGAAATTTTACACTGGGAAAATGTATCAAAAAAGTGCTAAAGCTGCTTGTGGCCAGAATGACTTTGCATTGCCGACAGTTTTTCAAGATGAGACTAAGTTCTGCGTAGTCTAATTTTGATCGACACTGACTTAAAAGTAACTATAATTGTAATTTGCACTTTACTTTTATATAGGAGATAAATGCAAGATCTGACATGAACTTGTGTTTGAGACAAAATTGTAATAAGCGAGTGTATAAAAATATTATAAAGCGCACCTCAGGCTAGCTTATAACACTTAAGTAGACGATAAAATTTTATCTCATAGGACAAGGTCTGTCAGATTTCTTTAGTCACAAAACAATATCTTGCAAATCATCGATAAAAAATATGCAAAGCCATACATACACACGTAGTAATTTCCACAAATAAAACCTTTTAAGTTATTCCACTCTTATCCTGCTAAATAAAAGAAATGAAATTTTCAAACCAACAGTATAATTTTTTTTTTTTTTTTTTTTTTTTTTAGGTATTTTTTGGGGGAAAGATTTATCCTTATTGGACAGTGTAGAACCAAGATGAGACTGCACGTTCTGTGCAATCTGAACTTGATCTATCTGTACGCAAAAGGTCAGGAAGGCGTGCTTAGCAGCCTACGGATTAAAAGAAGTATAAATGACGTCACATATGACGTCACACAATGCTAATGTCAAACATGTGTAAGATAAGAAATTCGTTAAAGGGTATACTACCCTGGAAAGAAGGAAGAGTGATAATTTTACTAACTTTGAATTACACTATTCCAACTTGTTTCTGTTCTAATTCATGTCGACTATTTTGGTCCTCATGACAAAACCTATTATTCTTTTTTCTTTAGATAGAATACAGATTCATTCTTCAGAAAGAATAGCATTTATCGTCTCGCTGCTGATCATTTTTGAAAACAGTATGGCAAATAGAGAAGTTCCTCCTATTGAGCAATTTCTCTTTTTGCCACGACGTTCTTCACATGTATCCACGGAGGAAAGCTCAAGTCTTGTAAATTAATGCTATATGCCGTAACCTGGATCCTTTCGAAGTCGTCTGGTGCAAATCGGTTTCTGCAGGTTGCTGATTATAACTGTTACATGACTTAACTGACGCATACATGATTAAAGGTAAGTTGCTATATTTACTTATCGTTCTTTACGTTGCTTATAACATATGCATGACACAATCTTATTTGCTATATTTACTGTACGGTGCTTTACGCAGACTATATCTATACACACATGACTACAGGCTATTTAATACATTTTTTGTACCGTTCTTTACGTTGATGATAACATGTTCATACATGACTAAAGGTTTGTTGCTAATTTAACTGTACGGTTCTTTACGTTGATTATAGCATGTACACACATGACTAAAGCTTACTTGCTGTATTTACTGTTAGTTATAACATATACATGACAAAGGTTAGTTGCTTTATTTACTGTACAGTTCTTTACGCTAACAACAACATGTACATACATGACTAAAGGCTACCAACTATATTTACTGTACGTTTCTTCACGCTAACAACAACGTGTACATACGTGACTAAAGGCTACCAGCTATATTTACTGCACGGTTCTTTACGTTGATTACAACATGTACACACATAAGTAAAGCTTAGCTGCTATATTTACCCTAAGTTTCTTTACATAATTTATAATATGTACATACATGACTCAAGGCTTCTTGCTATATTTACTGTACGTTTCTTTGCACTGGTTACAACATGTACATAAATGACCTGAGGTTTGTTAAGATCTATATTTACTATGTATTTCTTCATACTGAGTATAACATGTACTTACGAGACTAATGGCTAGCTGTTAAATTTATAATACGCTTCTTTCCGTCGATTATAACATGTATATACAATGTCAGCTGCTATTACCTTACGTTTCTATACATTAGTTATAACATGTACATACAACACTCAAGGCTACTTACTATATTTATTGTACGTTTGTTTACATTGATTACAACATGTACATAAATGACTAAACGTTTGTTGCTAAATTCCTGTACTTATCTATACATTGAATATAACATGTTTATACATGACATAAGGTTTGTTGCTATATTTACTTTCCGTTTATTTCTGTTGATCATAACATGTACATACATGACCAAAGGCGTGTTGCTGTATTTACTGTACGTTTCTCTACGTTGATTATAAAATATTTATACATGACTAAAGGTTAGTTGCTATATTTGCTGTATGGTTCTTAATAGCCATTTTAACATCCTCCATCCATTCAGATACAATATTTCTTAGTCTGTCATCAAGAAGTCTTTCTCTAGTCATCCACTTCGGTTTCTCTCCACGATGAAAATGACCTTCTTGATTCTTCAGCGTACACCATAGGTTTTTCAAGGTTACTTCTGACTGGCAGAAAGCCGCTAATTTTGTTAAAGAGTTGAGAAGATCCGACTTCAATTTTTCATAAAATATAACAAACATTTCGCCATCAAAATTGTTGATCCATTTAACGCATGCATTATTTTCTCCAGTAGAGCCAAATATTCTGGACCTGAAATCTAAGAAGTTAATACGACAAAGTAAGTTTACCATGCTCTGGTAAAAGGGGTTTAAATCATCTCTGTGATGCACCATACCAATCAAGTCATCAAATATTTAGGGATCCATAAAATCCATTTAGTCTAACAGTCGACTGGATCTGGAAGTAGAATAGTCCTTGCTTATGCAGAAAACCAACAAATAGCAAAATGTTCCACCCACGACAGCCTGCGCAGACTGCAGAGGCTGACATGGGTCGGTACTTTTTGCGAAGCTTTAAGCCCCCTTCACAGGGCATAGCTGAAATAAATTTGGCTTTTTCGACAGGCGGAACAAAGTGGGTTTTTTAATTGAAATAGATTAAACAAGCGGATACCGAAGATATTTTCTTCGGCCATCGAAAGAAGTCGAGCGAGATATAAAACATTGTTTTCTTAAATAGCGAGACACGAATACAGGCCCTAGAAAAGTTACTACAAAGTTTAATACTAAGATATTGCACTTTATCCACAATTAGGAAAAAGGTTTGATACTAAAATTAAATTCCGGTTACGTGGATGAAACTCCTTTCTGTAGGAATGGTTTTGACGTATTTGAGGCATGCCTTGTTAGAAAGGGGCTCAATACATCTGCAAAAAATGTCGACCCCAAGTCAGCCTGCGTAGTCTGCACAGGCCGTCCTGGGTCGAAACTTTTTGCCTGTTGGTAATAGGACCATTCTACCTCGTGATTTAGTCGATTGTTAAACAAAGTATATTTAATGGAGCCATAAGTATGTGATGTTACTTGGTATAATGCATCATGGAGATGCACTAAACACCTTTTTTGCAAAAGCATGGCTCATTTTTAATGAAATAGCTTCAGCAAGTATTGATGAAGCAGTAATTATGGAGGGTATTCGTACCCTGATGCTAAGCCCGGTTGCTCAGTAAAGTAGAGGGCTTGAATCCAGGAGGTTCATGGTTTAATTCTAAACTCGGCCAATTTCTTCCGAGGACTGATAAGTCTTTGCGACAGAATTCATTGTTTTCTCACTGCTGAATATGGTTTCGACAATGTTAATATGGGAAACCAGCCAATGGCTTGGGCAGAGTATTGTGTGAAGTAGTGGAAAAAGACAATCGAAGAAAGCATGCACTGGTTCACTGGCCTCCGTCATGAGACTGAAATAATCTTGAAAATGACGTTAAACAAGCAAACAAAAAAAAAAAACCTGACAAACAAACAAATCAGCTGTAAACATGGCGGCGGTACAAGTCATGTGAAAATCAGAAGAGACTTTCAGTTGAAATCTGTGGGTAATTTTGGAATGAAATGTTCTTAATTTTGTAACTCAACTTTGTGAATGGATTGTCTGTGGATTGATATGAGGAATTAGTGAATTGGAATTGGTTTAAACGATTTTGATCGAATAGAAGTTGGAACGTCTATATGCAGAATTTTACGGGTGAGTGATTAACGAGCCAGCGGAACAAGTATTGAACTATAAATAGATAAGTTATCACATGTCTCGTGTACATGACCTTCTCGTGTAATCACCTGGAAATTAGCTTTGTTTACATTTACATAAAACGGCGTCGAATCTTGACTCAAGCCAGGTTACTATACCTGATAATGAGTTACTCGAAGGTTCAGTTTGTGACACTGATGTTGATGGCGAAGAAGGTTATGTATCTGATTTGGCAGTGAATATGTCTCAAAGGGCGAGCAAAGGTCGCAGTAATGTCATTAAAAGGAAGGCGTCCCCAATTTACAGAACTGGAGCTAAGCGCACTACGATGGCCCGCAAGTCTAAATGCAACCAATCATTTAGTGACTCTTTAGATAGAAACAATCGCTCCACTGCTACAGGCTATAATTAACCCAGCTATTCAGACTTCAATTCAAGCAGCTGTAAGTGTAGAGGTCAAAAATCTGCAATCCGGTATATTTAGTCAACTATTAGAACTCAAAACTGCATGATACGGTTGAGAAACAGGTGAATGTTATTTCCGAACAACGTTCCAAATTAGAACAGCTCTCTCATGAATGTGATGAAAAATCTAAACTTGTTGATGACCTCCGGAGTAAAGTTGACAAGCTATCAGATGAACTTGATTCTATGAAAGCTTCAATGAATGACATCGAATAATATGGAAGCCGTAATTCACTGCGGTTTACAAACATCAAACTTGACCCAAAAATGCAAGAAGCAGAGTTAACTAAGCAGATGACTACTTTCATTGATACCAGGATGCTGAAAAATGATTCAACTATTGATGCAAGTGATGTTGATCGATGTCACCCGATTGGCCGCAAATTGACTAATGGACGTGGTCAAGTTATCATGAAATTCCACAGCTAGCATAAAAAGAAGGAGATTTTCTAGGAGAAGTCCAATCTTCGTGATATCCCTGATCGTATCTATGTTAATGAAGATCTCACAAAGTACAACTACAAAATTGTCAAGGCATTGAAAGAGATGAAGCAGGCAGGCCAAGTGTATGGCTACTGGACCAGTAATGGCAACGTTTATGCTAAGAAGCTTGAAAACAGCAAACCCGTAAGGATATATAGGCTGAAGGATATTCAAGATCGTCCAGTTTCTGCTATTTCCACCGAATCTGAGTAACTGTCAAGTAAACATACCACTGATGAGCGTATCAGACTTATTAGCCAACATGTTGACCCTTGGGCTGCTAAGCGCGACGTAAGGATAGTTTGCGGGCAGTGTAGATCAGGATCAGACTGCACAGAACGTGCAATCCGATCTTGAATCTATACTCTCCAATCAAGGAGATAGCTTTCCCCCAAGGATATCTTTAAAATGTCAAATCTTGTTTTACTATCACCTTGAAAGTTTTATATTACTTGTTTGGCAGTATAAGGGTTAACATTCATTGATGTTGGAATCAGACTTCAAAAGCGTTAAGAGATTAACTGTGTGTAGTTATTTGAAGATGTGTAGATTTGTATGGGAAAGATTAATGTAACCAGATTTCAGTGAAGTGTATACAGCAGGATAAGGGTTAACTTTTACAGATGTTAGTATTAAAGTTTAAATTCCTGGGAGATAAAATCAAATTTCATTGAATGAGACAGACTCCTCAGAAACAACTGAATACCAGAGTTTCAGTTTATGTAGCATTTATGTCACAGCACGTACTCAAGTGTGTATTTTTATCAGTTAACTGTGGGCGGACAGTGTAGATCGAGGATCGGGCTCCATGTTTTGTGCGGTCTGATCTTGACCTATACTGGTCGCATAGGTAACTATAGTCGTGAAAAGCATTTTAGGGTTTAAAGGTCGAATGAGTCTGACTCATTCGAAACAATATATCTGATAACAGAGTTTAGTTCATGTAGGAATTATGTCATAAGACGTACTCGAATGTTTTTATCAGTTAACTGTTCAAAATTAGGCGGACAGCGTGGATCACATATCAGGCTCCACGTTTTGTGCGGCCTGATCTTGACCTACACTGACCGCATAGGCAACTAGTCAATTGAATGAGTCAGACTCATTAGAAACAACTAGATACCAGAGTTTAGTTTATGTAGCATTTGTCATAAGACGTACTCAAATGTGTATTTTTATCAGTTAACTGTGGGCGGAGAGTGTAGATCAAGGATCAGGCTCCATGTTTTGTGCGACCTGATCTTGACCTACACTGACCGCATAGGCCATTATAGTCGTGAAAGGCATTTTAAGGGTTAAGGATTGAATGAGGCAGACTCCTGGGAAACAAGTAGTTACCAGAGTTTCAGTTTATGTAGTATTTATGCCATAAGACATACTCAATTGTGTATTTTAATCAGTTAGCCGTTTGTTTAAAATTAGTCAACATGCCTAAATGAATATGAGTATCTTGACCCTTGGAGCGCCGGAAAAGACCAAAAGAAATGTTCATCCTAAACAATGATCCGGATAATTGCAATTTCATGGTTGATTTCGTCTACAGCTTTTCAGCAAGGCGGACAGTGTGGATCAAGGATCAGGCTCCACGTTTTGTGCGGCATGATTTTGACCTACACTGGCCGCATAGGCAACTACAGTCGTGAAAGGCATTTTAAGGGCCAAGGATGTGCTGATACTCGGCACTGCAAATCTATTTTGCAGAATGTATGGACTGTGATCAGCCTGCATTTTGTGCTATCTGATCTGTGTCTACGGTTTCTGCTGTAACGTAAACCTTGTAAAAAATTCTGTATAAAGTTGATTGTCAGCTCTGCTCGCTTGTAACTATCCTACCCTAAAGTCTTCTTTCTTTTCTAACACATTTCATTTTAATTAGATGATATGTTTAGCCCTTAGAGCGCAGAATAAACCTGTCAGACATGTTCATCCTGGAAATTCAATCTAAATAATTGTATTTTCATGGTTGCGTTTGTCTACAGTGATCCAACAAAGCGGACAGTAAGGATCAAACATCGGGCTTCACGTTTTGTGTGGCCTGATCTTGATCTACACTGGCCGCAAACGCAAATGTAGTCGTAAAATGCACTTTATGGGTTAAGACCTGTCCAAAATAAAGTGATTGTAGAAAAGAGGTTACGTATGGATTGGATGTGCATAAGTTTGATATCGAAAGGAGGACACCATTCGGGTCATCTTTTCTAACCATGTTTTGAAAGGTCTCTTCACATAGTTTTTGTATAACTATTCAAACTTGTTTATTAAACAGAAAGGTGAAAAAAAATTTTTTTCGCACCAGACAGTCGTGCACGACGTATGGCTAAACACTAAAATGCAATAGGCCTAGATCCATTTACGTGATTCGTGTTGATGATTGACCCGTTGCTACACATTCTCGAGTTTGAATGACCTTGAGAAGGATAGCTGTTGAGGGCATTGTGGAGAGGGGAGAAAATGCTTGTAGCTCGCGTTTTCTTCTTTTTCCACGGTGTTCCATATCCTTTCAGATACAAATCAGGTTATATGGTACATATGTATTTCGTAGTATAGGATCTCTTTCAATTTGGACCAGTCAAAAAAAGTGACGTCTAGTAATGGGTTGGTGATTAATGTATCAGTTGGTAAATGATAATGGATTTTCTTAAAGGAAACCCCAATTTGTATTTTGGACCGTTCCTATGATGACAAGTACGAAAATCGTGTAGCATGAGATTTATAGAAACACTACGATGGCACTAAATTGAACTCATTCTGAAATTAACATTCCGTTATAATATTAGTAAATCAAAGTAACCAAGCCTTGTATCAGGATGACGATTACGTACCCTTTCAGTTAACAAGTTTTTTGCGATATATTTTGCAAGGTTCTGTTTTTTATTTACAAACTGTTACATGGACCGAGCGATTGAGTTCGGACCGAGAGTTTAAAAAGTGCAGCGTGATCTCGATTCTTTCAGCTCTCTACCAGTTTGTTATCTACATTTTTATAGAGAAACAATGACTGAATATTTTACATAGTGAGACTATATGACCGTAAACCACCAGATTGCACCTTAGTAAAATCTTAGTTTCATCAATGCTCAAACCAGTCATTCGAATTTGAAGTATTTTCTATTAAGATTCCGACTCTCTCGGCTCTTTTGAAAGTGCAGTCGGCCCACTTTTTGTGTCAGAGTGTCTGATCTTTGTTCATGCACTCTTCTGAATCTCATTGCTATATATCTTTGTCGTCGGTGTGGATCATGATCAGACTGCACAGAACGTCACGATACCCTAGAGTTGATCGAGCTTACTCTAAGCTGTTTGCGCAATTTGAACTCAAAGTGTTCCTTCCTGATATATAGACTTGGTTCTTATTTCTTGGAATCTGCATTGCATTACAACATGTCTGTAAAAAATATATATAATTGTATATATGTATATGTTTTTTCCATAACTAGTATAATGTCAAAGATTTCTTTCGTTTTTAATATTTTAGTTGATTGGCTGCTGAACACGACCCAAGGACTTTTTGTCGACAGTGTAGATCATGATCAGACTGCGCACAACGTGCAGTCTGATCTTGGATCTACTCTGTCCGTCGTTACATCTTTCCTCAAAGATTACTTCTGAATTAGTAAAATTCTGGTTTTTTGTTGTCGGTTTGAGAGTTTCGTTCTATTTATTTATCAGAGTAGGGGTTGAATGTGGACGTTTTTTTAATGAATGATATCGCGTTATGCAGATGACGCTTTGCACATATATACGGATCTTACAAGTTGATTTCAGATATCATTTCTTAATGTCAAGGTTTCATTTATGAAATGTCTGGTTCGGATGGTGCGATTGGGTTCGGATGCACATAAGTGCATCTGAATTCGCCCGTGATCTCTGCTATAGTTCAGTAGAATTTGTGACTTCTATAAGGTATGTAATTCAAACGACAAAGAACATTATTTTTCTCTTATGTTTTCAATGCCAGATATAAGCCACAGTCGAACTCAAACCACATTATCTCGGTTGTATTGAATAAATATGCCAAGCCTTCCATTTTTGATTGTACATTTTATGATTTTTGTCTATTTGTTCTTCGTCTTTTATTATTTTTCATTTATTCTTCTTCTCTATTCCACTCATAAACTTGTTTCTGTTACATACTTGGATAACCAAAAGGAGTGTTCTTTAAAGTTAGTATCATTTACAAATGGAAACCATTCCGGATACATCGAAGTTAGTGGTGCGGGCTGTACACTTGGCAATGCAGCATTTCAGTTCCTGTTATTTACTGTAACATGGCCTGATTAAAGAGTAAAAAACATGTTATAATATTGCCAACATACAGACTGCACTTCAGGTTCAGGTTACTGTTAACTCTTATATCATTTTGTATGCTACAAATGCTACCCAGAGCGTTGATATTTTTTCATTACAGTGTTAATATGAATCTGTCCCATGCCAGAGCAAACCAACTTTGTAACAGAAATCACAGTTACATTTACAAAAAGCAAAGTATTGTTTTAAGATTTCCTCTGATGCCATTTTTTGAAACTGCCCTTGTCCTTGCAATATGGATCGTGTCATTAATTAGACTGTCGGGGGATGTCCATCCAAACCTCGGGCCTTCCTCTAGTGTAGGTTCAACTTCTTCATATACCACTGAGTTGTATAGTTTTTTAAACTACCCGAATCATTTATCGGCGGTGCATTATAACGTACAAAGTTTAAGGAACAAAGTCGACATATTGTTCGCAGAATTCTCTCAATTTGATGTTATTTCGTTTTCGGAGACGTGGCTTAACAAAAACTTTTCATCTACTGAACTTTTCTTTTCATCTTTCCACTGTCCAGAGCGTAAAGATCGTGAAAATGACTCATATGGGGGAATTATCGTATACATTAAAGACAATCTGTCGTATGTGAGAAGGCATGACTTAGAACCTGACGCTTTGGAATGTGTTTGGGTGCACGTTAAATTGTGTAATAACAGAAGTGTATTGTATGGTGTAATTTAAAGACCACCAAATTCGCCATCAGCATATAACTCTCTAATCGAGGAATCTATAGGTCTTGCTGTCGATACAAACATATCTGACATTATAATAACAGGTGATTTTAATTGGAATCAGTTGAATTCAACTCATTTAAACAAAGTGAAATACCTTTGTTCACAGTTTAGTCTGTTTCAATGTATCAACGAGCACACTTACTATACAGAACATTCTGCGTCCATATTAGATCTTCTTTTAGTATCGAATAAAAATTCTGTCCTTGTAACAGGAGTTGGAGAACCTTGTCTCGACAACCATGTTGCTATCATTGCCATGTGTTTGGAGTATTTAATTTCATTAAACCAAAACAAAAGTCGTTCAAAAGGACCATTTGGATGTATGATGTGGGCAGTTATGACGATTTCCGATTAGAGCTTATGAATTTTGAATGGAATGCTTTAAAAAATGATAACATAGATACATATGCCAAGAATATTACAAATGCAATCTTACAAAAAGCTACAACGTTTATACCCAATAAGAATGTACTCGTCAGGCCCTATGAACCTCCATGGATCACAAACGAAATTAAAAAGTAAATAAGAAAACGAAAAAGACTGTACAGGAAGGCGAGGCAAATTAACAATACATATCACTGGAATAAATTTAAAACTTTACGAAATGAAACTATTACTCTTATTCGTCAAAGAAAAAAAGAACATTTTGATTGTTTGGCATCCAAATTGAATTCTGGGTCTTTAACTGCTCGTGATTCGTGGAAACTATTAAACAATTTATGCACCCATCTCAGGCAAAATCCACACAGATACCTCCTCTTTTTGATGAAGGGAAAAATAAGCTAATGCTCGATGAAAGTGAAAAGGCTAACTTGCTAAATGAATTCTTTGCAAGTCAATCAAGTGTCGATGATTCTTCTAAATCTTTACCGTCCGTGTATTATCCGGCTCCCTGTGTTACACTAGACTTTATTGAGGTCACTCCCGATGAAGTGTACAAAGTTTTGAAAAATTTAAACGTAGGGAAAGCTTCTGGCCCAGATGGAATAAACAACCGAGTTCAACGTGAAGGTGCCCCGCAACTTGCTTATCCTCTCTGTGACCTTTTTAATGCCTCTCTTAATTCATGTGTTGTGCCTTCAGCATGGAAAATGTCAAATGTCTGTCCCATTTTTAAGGGTGGTGACCCATCTATTCCATCTAATTATATACCAGTTTCTCTTTTAAATACTATTGAAAAGGTTTTAGAAAAAATCGTTTATAATCATGTATTTTCATATCTATCACAATCTAATTTCTTTACCCCGTTCCAATCTGTTTTTTTGCCCGGTGATTCTACTGTTAATCAGACGCTGTCACTATATCATAATATTTGTTAAGCGTTGGACAATGCACATGAGTTTTGTATGATTTTCTTCGATGTTAGTAAAGCATTTGATAAAGCTTGGCATAAAGGTCTTCTGTTTAAGTTACACCACGCTGGGGTACAAGGTGGACTTTTGCAATGGTTTACTAATTATCTTTCAAATAGATATCAAAGGGTTGTACTTAATGGAAGCCACTCTGATTTATGTATCTTAAAAGCGGGTGTCCCTCAGGGGTCTATATTGGGTCCATTATTACTTCTAGTTTATATTAATGATATAGTTGCTAACCTGGAGACTAATATAAACCTCTTTGCAGATGACACTAGCTTATCACTAGAAATTGATAACCCCAATTCTTGTGGGACTAAACTGCAGTCTGATATAAATAAGATTAATGACTGGGCGCAAAAATGGATTGTCAAGTTCAACCCTCTAAAATCTGAATCGTTAGTTATTACACGTAAAAATAACAAGCCTATACACCCTGACTTATTTATGTCAAATACAAAAATACCAAACGTCCAAAGTCATAAGCATTTAGGTATATTCATATCTGACGACGGCACATGGGATTGCCAAATCAAAAATTTAGTGGACAAGGCTTGGAGTAGAATAAATATCATGCGTACTCTTAAACGTCGTTTAGATAGGAAATCGCTTCAAACTATCTATTTTTTCCTTTATTCGCTCCTTAATTGAATATGCAGATGTATAAGGGATAACTGTCCGCAATATTTGAAAGAACAACTTGATAAAATTCAGACAGAATCTGCTAGGATAGTGACTGGCTGTACAAAATTAGTATCCCTTGATGATTTAACAAAGGAGGCGGGATGGCAATCCCTGCATGACAGAAGACGCAAGCATAAACTGATATTATATTTCAAAATGGTGAAAGGACTAAGTCCTAATAGTTTGAGCTCTTTAGTACCTCAAAGTGTCGGTAGCATATCCTCATATAGCCTCCGTGGTTCTCAAAATCACCGAATTCCACAATGTAGAACTGAACTTTACAAAAAGTCTTTCCTTCCCGCAGTCATTGAAGACTGGAATTAATTACCAATTGAAATACGGAATGAAGACTCATTATCGTGTTTTAAAAATTATCTGAATCGTAACAAACCCAGTCCCAACAAGTTGTACTTTGTTGGAGAAAGGAAGCTTCAGGTCATACATACACGAATCAGAAATAAATGTAGTAATCTCAATCACCATTTATTTATGAAAAATATTGTTGATTCTCCTCTCTGTATTTGTGGTGGGGTAGAGACCAGCGAACATTTCTTTTTCGAATGCAATAATTATAATGCTATTAGGACTAGACTATTTAATACAATATCTACATTTGGTAATATTGATCTTGAGATGTTACTTTTTAGGAAAAGTAATTTAGTATATCGTGACAATTAGAAAATTTTTCTTGAGGTTCAAAACTTTATTAGGGATAGCAACCGATTTCCAGAATGACAATTTTTTTTTTTTTTTTTTTTCAAATACAATCTTAGCAAGAATAATGAAGCTTATTACAAAATGGAACAGATTCATGCTAGTACCGTATAAGAGTTTTTTTTTTTTGTTTTTTTTTATGAACACTCCTTTACTTTACTTTGTTTCTTGCATTACCTTATCTCTTCCACCTTCTCCTTCTGTACTTCTCAATATAACTCTTCACGTTTTTCTATTAAAACACATCTCTATCTCTATCTTTATACCTAATCAATTATTATTTTTTTCTGTCAGTGTTTAGTATTAAGTCAAATGACTTGTACTCCTTCAAGCCACCAATTTGGAGAAGAACACTATAAGCTCTGCTTTCGTTCTGATCCATTTTGCAGAAAAAAATATTGAATTATTTATAAATTATTATGTAGTGTACATTTCATAAGAATATGCAAATAAGATATGTTTAAATTAATTAATTAAACAAATCAGGGCACGAAAATCTTTCCAGAGTTTGGTAAAAAAAAAAAAAAATTGGTTAAATTGATATTTTACAATAAAGTTGTCGCCTACACAGATGTACGGACACAGAGCAATTACTATACCTGTTGATCTTCGGACCACAGAGCGTAAACCCGATAGTCTATGACTGACCTTACCAGCCAAATACTAAGTGAGTCATGTGCATCTGAGATGCATTATAACAAGCAATCTGAATACCGGATACTGAAATTTTATTTTGTACATCAAATTGTAACCATAGAATAAAATCTAAATATGAGTGGCTGAAATAGGTAAAAAACAAAAGTGAGTTAATCTGTTTAAGATATTCTGCAACAGCTGCATATAATGTCCATCTAACATTTATATGTTGATGTGGCTGAACATCTGAAGGTCTTTACTTATTTCTCAGTCTCTTCAGCTGATAGGATAGTATCGATCGGGAGCTATTTTTCCTTTATCTGTTATTTCCACAATTTTGGAGACATAAATGGCTACTTTTCTTAGGATAGCGTCGTTAGTTGTTTGAAAAAGTCCGTAAAATCCGTAACGATCTCTGATCTCTACTTCCAGAATACCAGTTAAATAGGTAATAGTTTCTTTCTACATTAGATCTAGAACATACAAAACTTACATGGTATTCGTCTTCAACTGACAAATTGTCTTCGGTCATGAAACAATGTAAACAAACTCGGTCATCTTTAGCTTATCATTAAAATGCTTCATTCTTCTTATAAATGCATATTCTGGCGAACACTAAGGGCTTTTGTGATTATGAAACTATGATATATGCAGGCGCACGGTATGGATTCGGGATCGGAATGCGGGTTCTGTGCGGTCTGATCTTGATCTATGCCTTCTACAAAAGCCTCTTTTTACAAGTATACCTTTTGTACGAATCAATGCCATAATCAAGTAAGTGTTGTTATTCCCCCGCCATGAAATGGGGGGGGGGGATATAGAGTTACCTGTGTCCGTCTGTGTGAGTGTGTGAGTGTGTGTGTGTGCGTGTGTGCGTGTGTGTGCATGCGTTAGTGTGTGAAGGTCACATGTTTAAATTGACCTTGTCCGGAGCATAACTTCTACATTTATCAATGGATTTCAAAAAAACTTCGCACACTTGTTCTCCTTAACAAGTACTAGTGTCATGCGAAAAGTTTGTTTCGATACGCCCAAAGTCAAGGTCACAGTTGAAGGTCAAATGTTTAAATTGACCTTGTCCGGAGCATAATTTTATCAATGGATTTCAAAAAACTTTGCAAACTTGTTCTCCTTAACAAGTACTAGTGTCGTGCGAAAAGTTTGTTTCGATACGCCCAAGGTCAAGGTCACAGTTGAAGGTCAAATGATAAAATTGACCTTGTCCGGAGCACCAGTTCTACATTTATCAATGAATTTCAAAATAACTTGACAAACTTAGTCTCCATTTTGAGTACTGCTGTCATGCAAGAATTTTCTTCTGATGGGTTCAAGGTCAAGATCATTTAGCGAGGGCATCCGTGTCTCTGACACACCTATTTCTAATAATATATTATATAGGACGTATAAATATTTAGACAACTTACATAAACTATCCCCTGACATCAGAAAATATTTAACAACCATCGATACTCTAAAGTTATAGTGCATTTTATGTTATTATCTAAAAGTCACTCTAAATATATGACATTTCTGATTTTTTGTATTTTGGGCCGGTGGCCTTATGTATTCTGAATAAACTATGTATTATTATTATTATTAGATAGGGAGCTGAATTAAGACGAACGAAGTATGCACTGGCAAGAATGGCATTTAAACGCATACGACAAGTCATGTCATGATACCAGATGGCGCCTTCATGTACGTATGTTTTGGTAACAAACAAGTTCGGTAAATTGAATTGGACTTATAAAGTAAATCGATTGGATGTTCTGTAACAAGGCAGTTGTATAGTGCCCTGACGTTTCTCACACCCAATACGTGGCTTTCATTTGTGCAAGCGTGTTTGTTTTTGCTTTGCAATTGCCACTCATTTTCTGACATAATGATATTTGTTCTGTTGTTCTTTCCATGCTGTATGTTTAAAGATGCCTGAAATTAAAAAAGTCTGATCATTATATCTTATTTTCGGTTTTCAGCCATAGTTGAAAGAATAAATAACACCCAATCATAACCTTGTAAGCGTTGTACCCGTCCTACGGATAACAGGCTCCCAGTTTAAGCCAGTCCTCAAGTTTTATAAAAATATTTTATCAAAAAAGGCACCGTTTTTGTTAACGTTTTCTTTGCAAAAATATTTTCTTCCAGAGACAAACTGACCGACTTCAAAACCAGCCATTTACCCTTAGAGCGCCTTTCACTCTTGTTGTTGCCCTTGCAGCAGAATCAGATCAAGATCAGATTGCACAAAACACAGAGTCTGATCGTTGACTTACACTGTCCGCGTTCCTAAGACATTATGGACAAGGACAACCTTGAAATCGCTAATATTAGATGTTCTGTTTCTAAAATGAAAATGGTCGTTCAGTTTATTCGATGTTCTAAGGGTTAAAATTATGGATAATCAGTGTGAATTGACAAAGATAATACGGATGAAACATTGTGGCAAATGAAGAGAGGGTGTAAGAGATAGATAGATAGAGAGAGGCCTTGACGATGCTTTGTTGCATACTTCTTGTAATTTTGACTATATACATCTGTGTTCGTCTAAACAAAAATGTCTGTTCTGTTCCTCCTTTCTTCACATTTTTTTTTTTTTTTTTTTTAAATCTGGTCTGCTGCACACAAATCGTCGTCTGCAGGATTTAAAGTGCGTTCATCAATACAACACGGACATCACTGCATAAAAAAAACATATAAGGTCCCTGTATGAACTTTGCGAGAGCAAAGGGAGTACTGTATATTATATATAGACACATGTTTAAACAGCCTAGACCAGCCCGTATAGCTCATGTGAGTCAGCGTAGGACTGGTAAACGTCATGTTTCAGATCACTTGAGGGTGTGGGTTCGATTCCTACGGTTGGACATCTAAAATTATTAATAGTCTTCCGGATGAGATGATAAACCGAGGTCCCGTGCGACGGTACTTTACACCGAGCACAATAAAGAACCAGGGGTAACTTATGATGGGTTTCGTCCTGTATCTTGCACTATCCCCGCAACATAACTAATAGCCTTCATGGGGCGTCACCCATGCTGGAAACCGATGGTGAAGATAAATAAACGCAAATTCTTTGATTTGTTAACAGCCTGTTTTCATACCTCCCATTATCAACAAGACAAAGAAGTTTCCCTCGATCTTAAAAATTAACCTTGGTTTATATGTGGCTATTTAAAATTTGTGACGAAAAAAACAATACATAAAACTATTTTTCATATCCCCAAAACACTAATAGACAACGAGAAATTCACAGATGAGACTGCACACGTGAAAGTTAAGGGGATAGGGCATGTTCATCACACACACTGCTTGTGTTGTTTGAAAAAAAGTATTAGCCAAAAAAAAGTATCTGCCACTATCTAACTATCCCACTCCCTTTCTTCATTTGCCACAATATTTTTACCTGTATTACCCGTGTTTCTGAACTCAATTGCATTATTCACAATTCTAACCCTAAGAGCGTCGAATAAATCTAAACCCTAGAGGCTTTTTCTGTTTAGAAAAGCGGCATGTGAAGATCAAAGTTCAGATTCCGTGTTTGAAGTATTCTAATCTTGATCTGCACTAGCCGCAAAGGCAACTAAAGTAGTGACAGGCGCTCTAATGGTTAATGGCTGGTTTGGAAGTCTTTCATGAAGAAAATGTTTTCACACTGAAATGTTAATAAAACATTGATTTAAAGGGAGATACATCGGGTACAAGTTTAGGATTGGGTATTATTCCTTACCTCAACTTTATGAAATGATCGAAAATAAGATTTCAGGTATTATTTAACATACATCATGGCAGGAGCAACATAACAAATAACAAAAATATTATGTCTGAAAGCGTGGGGAAAGAAAGAAACATTGAGCAAATCAGAGCCAAGACTTTATTGGGTGTGAAAAATGTCACAGTGCATTGAACAATCTATAATTACCTTGTCACCAAAACATCCAGTCGAATTTTTTATAAGTCCACTTTACCGAACTTGTCTGTTACCGAAACATTTGTCACCCATTATGATTCTCGTCTGCTACTAGGGAAGTTTCAATACTGGAGATGTATTTAGAAGAAAGTAAAATGCTACTAGAACCATGCAGCAGGCACATCGAAAAACGACAAAGCAAAGGCGATGATTCACTAGGAAGTAATCAAGCAGAATTAATCATTCATAATCAACGCAAACACAATAGTAAATATCAAGTTATAATAATGATGCAGGCTATAGAAAGATAGAAACATGGAATTAGCGCCAAACAGTATGCACTGGTAATAATGACACATGGAATGTAATTTGCACGCAAGATGCAAGAAAGCAGACGAACAGACATCTTATGTTCATAGATAAGAATGTCGTTTAGACCCAAAATTGTGTTCTCGTGAATTTTCTAACTTTCAAAGTAACACAATAACTGATTGGCTAAACTAAATGGTTTAGCCAAATAAAAACTATGTCACTATTTGAATCTAGATTTCGACTAAAATGCAGAGTATCCGTGTGTTCTTACCTCTTATTCTTAATATAGAAAGGGAAAATAGAAATAATAACGAAAACGATTAAATTACCTTCCTTGTTGAATTGATCTTTGGATAAGATTCCGGTTTTGTTTTTCAATGTACCTCTGTTGTACTCGGCAAGCTGGGAATCAAATAGGTCTCGAACGATAATTATTGCTCGTTCAAACGTAATTCCATTAATAGTTGCACGGAGACCATGTGTTTTGATTGCTATGACATTGTGCGTTGTATGTTCACCTTTGAACACGTGGTCAATTAAGCGGCTACCGTACAAACTTCCGGTATAGATTCCTTTAATAGAAAAAGAAGGCATTTGGATGTGCAATATACATTTCAAACCTTAACTTACTGAATAACTTTGAATAAAACTTTCAAGCCGATAGTTAAAACCTGAATTTGGCTATTTCTGAATTTTCCATTGGGAGAAATATATCCATATCGGACAGTGCAGACCCAAGATCAGACTGCACGTTCTGTACAGCCTGATCTTAATTTACTCTGTCCGAAAAAGGCCACCGAGTCGTGCTTAGCAGCCTAAGGGTTAAGACTCTCACGCCTTTATCTTTACCGAACGATTTTAATTTTTACCCCCAGAGGAAATAGGACGCGGAAAATATCGTGGGTAGAGCAGAAAATGTTGGTTACCAGCATGTTCTCCTTTACCCACAATATTTCTACCCTCTCAAAGAAAATCTACTTTTATCTTTCAACAAACCGGATTTCGATGCAATAACACCTATGCAATATTTCTTTTTCATATACCACGGGTATTTATAGAATTTTGATATACCATGGATATGTATAGAACAGTATCTTCCAGTGACTCTGCCCCCATTTACCATTTATGAATCAAGTGTATTCCAAATATGGTAAGGATTACTACAGAAAAAAGAATGATGTCATAGCACGCGCTCTTCTTTCCGATAATTTGCCTGCGTAATTCCTGCCGGTGACGTCATTTGAATGCTTGTTTACCGTGTTTTCTCAAATAGAATAATCTAAAGCGATCTCAACGCAAATAGCGGACATTTAATTACTACCATAAAGTATTATATGTGGATAATGCCTTTTTAAAATGGGAGTTTGGACAGAAATGAATTTTCAACTTGTATTTGTTAGACACATTTTTCACATCTTTTTCACGATGAGTAAAAATCGGATCAATTTTATAGAATACCTACATGGTGATATCGTATATCAAAAATATCCAACGAGATTGTGAGAATTGATAACTGTCACACCAAGGCTCGACACTTATCAATTCTCCCAATTTCGTTAGATATTCTTTTATATACGAAAGACTATGTACGTATTGTCTAAATATAAGGCACATTTAATTTGTCGCGTACAAATCTGCTCCCCTTACTGGGGACGCTTGTAAAGTTTTGTCGTGTGCCTGGTAAAGGGAAGCCTAGGTTCAGGCGGTAATAATTTGAATTAATCAGTATCAAGTTATCCTTAAAGTCGTGGTCTGCCATAGAATTTTGGCAGCAATCTGTTTCTCGTGTTCGTTAATTATCACCGCCCTGGGACATTCGAGGGTCTCTTCATGATTATCAGTTGTGCCGATAATCTAATTATAGACTTGTTTATCGCGTGATGTCACAACATTAATAACAGTGGATTTGCGCATTCTTCGACCAATTCATCGCGACCTTTAACAACACTTGTTACAGCGTCCTTTTGAAAAGCTTTCATTCAAACAGCCTAAAAGATTAGCAGCTATTGTTATCCGCCAAACTCATTGTGAATAACCTGTTTGAAATGTTGTTGTCAATATTTTAAAAGACGGCTCACAAACAGGAAGTGATCAACCCAAAGGCTATGGGAATTTCGATATCTATTTTTAGCGATTTACATTCGAAAACAGATTGCAGCGACATCTAGTTTGCCCATTTGTAAGGAGGGGTAAACTAGATGTCGCTGCAATCGGATTTCGAATGCCCCAAGGCCGTCATTTTGGACAAAGTAGCGTCGTAATGATAGTAAACGAAAACATGAACGGACTGGGACCCAGGCTAGAAAAGGGATGAGGTCCTGGGATAATAAAAGGCCCACTTTCACTACGATTCCTATTAACTCTTCACCAAACGGCAAAATTTGAGTCTCGTCCAAATTAAAAGCATTTGCAAACGATAAATTATATTGTGACCCAATTGATTAGATTTATTTTCACAATATTAGAAAAAACAAGTTGGTAAACGAGACAATGCTGGTTACAAGGATTTTCTCCCTTTCCCACGATGTTTTCAAAAGGGTTTTCCTCAGGGTCATTTGAACGCGGGCTTGTTTTGTAAGGGTTTAAAGGCTAGTTGTGTCGAAGCCAGAGAAAAACTACACACTTGTTACACAATATTTCTAAGAAAGCAACAATTGTTGCTTCGTCTTATCTACCCAAATTTGAAGGTATAAGTTGTCGCGAAAAGATTATTGAAGTTCCCAACAAATATTGAACTGTGTAGATGCAAGGTTCGATCTCACGTGCAGTCTGATGTGGATAATGGCTGCATATCCCCAAAACAGGCCCAAAATATATATTGCTGACAAAAGAAACCAGACAAAGAAGAAATTATGAGTCAAAAAATGATAATCGATTTCACAATTTAAATCATCGTGAAAGAATGATGCGCGTTTTCATCGTTATTCATTATTCTAATGTATCCCTTTTAGAAATAAATGAAAACTCGCAATTAGCTAAATATAGTTATGTCTATCTGCAAAGAAAAAATGACGCTTACAGCTTCCAGAGCTCCAGATAATAGGGAGTGATGGAATTCTAAATCCATTATTTCTCTTCCAAATCCTTTGTTGTTGGTACTCATTAGAATCGTCTTGATAAGTAGATTCTTATGAGTACCCATAACATAGGGTTCAATGGAGAATAATTAATATTTTCAGTTTTGAAATCAAAATCACTCCCTCAATCTGGAGCTCTGGTACGCAGATCACGGCATCTTTCGTCTTTCAATGAAAATTTGCTAAGTTAACGGCTCGTGACAAAGAGATGTCTGGCTTTTTTCCAAGATGGGGACTACTTAGGAAGAATTGAGCGTGCGCATAGTTCCGGCTCTTCCGGCATACTTCGCACATGATCGCCTTGAACAGGACAATACAAGATTAGCGCTTTGGCAGAGGCCATTGTTACGCACTGGGCCGATTTCATTTTAGACAGGCGTCTTTAAAGGGAGCTATTCAGATTTTTATAATGTCACCAAACTTCACAGCGATTTATCACTGAATAAGATAAGCCGGATAGTTGGCAAATCATCAATAAAAAAGACAAGTTTAGAAAAATTATTTTTCAATCGTATTTCATTAATGGGCTATGTAGTCTCCCCTAGAATTTTTCAGAATTCGCCTCAGAATGTCACATGATCCATAACACACGTAGATTACGAGGATTCGTATTCAAATTAGTAGGATGACTTCATTTCTGACGTAATAAAAATAGACCGAGTTGCCGATTGCATAACAACCATCCCGTCATCTAAACGCCAAAGATTGCAGCGTTTTAATGAATATAACTGCATAGTTTATACGATTGCTATATCTGGTTGTATCTAGCGGTATTTTAGAAGAAATTGTGATTTACGGCATAAGAAATTAATAGTCACCCTTTAATCTTTAATATTTCGTTTAGGAAACATACGGAAACTGCTGCGAGCAATATTTTCTCATTTTCCCACCAATGTTTTGTGCCCTTTCAAAGATAAATCCCATCTCTCCAGCTGCATTCTGTTGGGCGCTTGCCAGTACTTTCAATTTGGGCAAGTCTAAATCTTTTTGTCTGGAAAAATACTTACCTAGATTTATCCAACTGTTGCAGTGCCATGGTCGAAACATGGTCTGTTTTTTTTTTTTTTTTTTTTTCTTTTTTTTTTCCCGTCTACAGACGGCATAGATCAAGATCAGACAGCAAAGAAAATGCAATCTGATCTTGGACCTTCCGTTTGTTTAGTCAATCCTATAAGATAAAAATCGTTCAGACTTTCAGTGGATTGTGTTTTTAGACCTGGACACAGAAATACCTTTGGAAAGAGCTAAATGCATGTGACAAATATCGATGAGTCGTGTGAAAAGACGGTTTCAAATACACGTTGGAGAATAACCATATAAGCTTGCTTTCGTTCTTATCTATTTTCATCAGTTATTTTTGTCATTCTATGTCAGTGTCTGTATAAAGTTGTATTTGAGCCGTGCTCTGGCAAAAGTGGGCTTAATGCATCTCTGTGATGCATTATACCTAGCAAGTCATCACGGTATTATAGATTTATATGATTCATTCTGTCTAACATCCAACTCAATCATGTCGGAGAACGGTCCTGCGACAAGAAGAAAATTGACCACTTGCGAAAAGTTTCGGCCCATGTCTGCCTGTAGGGACTGCACAGGCTGACCTGGGCCGTTACTTTTCTCAGATGCATTAAGCCCCTTTTTCACAGTGCATGTCTCATTTATTTTTGAATGAAATATGTTTAAACTGAATACCTGTTAGTTCCTCCATTAGGTGGCGCACCCAGGTGTTACCCGATCCAGGTGTACTGGCCAGGGCTGTCTGAAATTGAGTAAAGCATACAACCAGAGGTAGCCTGTAGAATTTTTTATGTTGCTTGCAAAGTTAATTTTCGTTTACGTGAGGAAATACGCTTTTTTTGATTTCCAGTTTATAGAAACTTGCAAAGAAAATTTACATCATTCACAGTAATACCCTAATTTCAGTGTAATATAGCTGAATATTACTCTGTTTTTATTCTGGAAGTACGTTTGAGATCAGTCTAATGGGAGGTGATATATGACATCATTGTACACCACTGTCATGGAAGAGAGTTACATCTAATTCTTTGAAAAAAACTTATAGTGCATTTATGATTTTAGCTACACTGGCCGAAGGCCAGCGAGCTTTTGACATCGGCCTGTGCCCGTCGTGCGTCTGTTCGTCCGTCCGTCCGTCCGTCCGTCCGTGCTTGCGTGCGTACGTTAACTTTTATTTCAAACATCTTCTTTTCTGAAACTACCCATCCAATTTTGACCAAACTTCACAGAAATGATCCTGCCATAATCCTTTTCAGAATTTCTTCAAATGACTTTGATTTCTTTAAAAACTATGGTTGCCATAGCAACGAAACTGAAAAATATTGAAAGTCTTTGAAAATCTTCTTGTCCAAAACCATAAATCATAGAGCTACCAAATTTGGCATGTAGCTTCGTTTAATGGACCTCTACCAAAAATATTTAAATTATAGCCCTGGGGTCAAGACTGACCGGCCGCGGGGGTCACAAGTTTTACATGGGCTTATGTAGTGTAAACTTTAAAAAGTCTTCTGGTTCTAAAGCATAAGGCTATCAAATTTGGCATATATAGCTTTCTCACTACAAATTATAGCCCTTGGTCCTGCCCCGGGAGTTACAAGTTTTACATTGGCTAAGTGAAGACTTTAAACATATTCAAGTTCCTAACCAAATGGCCTACGGCTACCAAATTTTGCAGGTAGCTTTATTTGGTGAGCCCATACCAAGTTAGCCCAAATTATAGCTATAGGAACAAAATTGGTCCCGCTCCGGCACTCACAAGTTTTACATGGTCCTACATGAAAACTTTGATTTTTTTTTTTTCTGGTTCCTAACTAGAGGACCTAGGGCTACCAAATGTTGCATGTATATTATCCAATAGACCTCCACCAAGAGTGTTCAATTTATAGTCCTGGGGTCAGAATTGACCCTGCTTCAGAAGTAACAACTTTTAAATAGGTTTATATAGTGAAATCTTCAAAGATCTTCTTTGTCCTGACTTTGTCATACAGATGTAATGTTTTGTGCAGGCCTCTTCCAAAATTGTTCAAATTAAAGCCCTAGTGTCGAATTTGTCCCACCCCATGGGTCATAGATTCAGCATGTGCTAATACAGTAAAAACTCTAAAAAGATTCTTGCTCCGTACCATTAATCTTTAGGCTATCAATATTGGATCACTTGGTCAAAATTTAGCCCTGGGATTAAATTAGCCCTACCTGTGGAGTCTCATGTTTTACAGGGGCTTTGTATTGAGTAAACTTTGAAAGTCTGCTTGTTCATAACCGCATTTCTTATTGCTTTATCCCACGTTTTATGTTGAGAGCACGCAAAAACAATTGCTGAAATTTCGCGTCATCTTATGCGTGGTTTGCGGGTTTGAAAATCTGGTCAAAATCAGAATTAGTTGATGTCAACGACAATCCTTTACCAGGACCTGTGTTTCGGAAAGTTGCACAAACTCCAACATATTTGATGCAAGATTTTGGATGGAAATAAAGTTATATTTTCTTTCTATTCTGCTCTTCTTTCATTTTGGTATCAAGCCCCTGTAACTCAGTTGGTAGCGTACAGGACTTGAGAACAGGGGGGCGCTGGTTCGATCCCCGACTCGGCCAATTTCTTTCCGAGGATTGATGATAGTTATTGCGTCAGGATTCATTGCTCTCTCACCGCTGACCATTGTTTCGCCTATGGTTGCGTGGGTAAGCAGCCAATGGCCTGGAAAGAATATTGGTGCGTATTACTGTCAAAAGAAACTCCATGAAAGCATGGATAGGTGCACTGGCCGCCGCGATACAACAAAAATAATATTGAAAACGGCCTTTAACACCATCCGATTAATCATTTTGATATTGTATTACTTTCGCAGGCTGCCGGCATATTTCGCATGAACCCCATATTATGGCGTCAATACCTTTGAGGTGTTGAGTCGATGCCCTTCAAGATGCTTTCAGTCGACTATTGCGAGGATAGAGTCCCCAAAGATTTTTTTTTTTACATTTTTTCCATATTAATAAGTCAATAAGAAAGAGATGGCTTCAGGTCTGAAAAGACCAAAAAATGGGTGGGGCTGTTCGTTAGAACCGCTTTGTGGTGAATGGCTACATCAGCAGAGAGAGATAAATTCAGTCTAGAAGAAATCATCTTCAGTCTAAAAGGCATTACTTTGTTACCAATAAATGTAGAGCATTTTTATACATAAATCCTAACATTCGCACAGGATCTGACGGTAAGCAGTAGCTTCTTTTAAAGTCATCTTAAAATTTCAAGTGGGTTGAAACACCACTGGCAAATAAGAACCCTTGCTCGCACGACACACAGCGAATAAGGATAATTTTTTTGTATGACAGCAATAACGTTATTATTTTCTATGAAAGAAAAAATATGACACTACATTGACTATTTTGAAATTGTCGAGGGAAAGATTCGCTCTTCTTATGCAGAATTGCTGTCTATGTGAAAACTATATAAGTTAAAGGCACAATAGCGGCCAAAATCACAATGCTGGTGTTAAAATACATTTCAGTATTAATCATACCAATCAAAGTATGTAAAATATTGTCAGGATGACAATCTGTTGTTGTGTGGCAAGTCCAGTTGTTAGTCGCTGGCAGAAAAAATGAATTTTAAAATCATGCAAAAAGTAAATTAAAGGTGGAGCCACCTGACAATTTTTAACCTGATTTTGAAATTAATTTCTCTGCCAGCGACTGTACAATATCAGATTGTCATTTTCACACTTATTTCCATACTTTTAAACGATATTATATAGATTTAAATGTATTTTAATGCCTGCTTTGTTTAATTTTGGCAGCTACTGTTACTTTAAGAAACTTCAGGGACTGACTAAGCTAGAACCCAAACCTTTTCCCCCAACATCAAAGGAACTTGCAATGATCACGTTTAAAAAATGATACGACATGTTATAATTAAAAGAGAAACAACCAAATGACGGCCGCGAATGTCTAAGCTGCGGACCCTGTCCAACGATTTTTTCTCTTTTTTTCAATACTTCATTTCTATTTTCTAAATACATGTAACATACAAACATTATTTTCAATATGTATTACAATTGTTTACAATCAGTGTAATGCATTAGATACCAATAATACTAAATAGAAATAACGTTGAAAAAAAGTTAAGAGCGAAGACACAATCAGCGCACACGTACTTTCGCATTTTTATAACGAAGGCCTTTTCTGTCGGATTATGGATTTTGAGATGACTTAGGGTTTTTCTTGTGACGACATGTAATCTGAACTATTAACGCGCCTTCCACAACTATAGATGTTTTTGCGGCAAGAGTAGATCAAGATCAAACCACACATAATGTACAGTCTAATCGTTGATCAACACTGTCTCCTTTGCTGAAACTTTTAAATGACAGCAACCTTGAAATCGCTCTTAATTTGATTGTTTTGCTTCACTGAAAATGTCATATGGGTTAATTCGGCCCTCTAAGGGTTAAACCAGTGGAAGCGTTTCATTGCCATTCTGGCCCATTTCTGACTAGGGGTTAAAGACTGAGTGAAAATCGTTAGGAAAGAATTCTGTTCAGGTGGTTTTAAAATCACCTCCAAAGATTTTTGTATAAACTGAACCCCCTCACCCCCCAAAAAAGAAACGTTCGTAAAGTATGTGCAACATTTTCAAGGTTACTTTTGAGACGAACATAAATATGTCATGTATACATGTGTGGCAATTTTTAAAACCTTGATAGTTCGAAAAATTGGTCACATAATCCTTAGCTAAAAGACCTGTCGGCTATTTAAGCCAAAGTCAGAGTTTCGGTGCACGTAAGGGATGGACATATCCGGTCCACGTATTGATCAGAAATATCAATGCCAAGACTTAAAGAAAATTTACCAGAAAGAGTCGTAGGTATGCTGGAGGCTTGCCTTCCTACTACAGAGGTTGCAGTTCATGTTGGCGCATTCGCGCAAGCAGTCAGTGGCCTTCTTCGGCGATATGCGCAAACCTGGAGTACAAAAGACTTACACGTGGCGGCAGACCGCGCGTCACGACTCGAGCCTATGACCAATATATCATGAATCAGTACCTATGAGACCTACGAACAACAGTTACAGCCGCTGTAAGCCCCGGAATCGTTTAGCTGATAACGGTTTGCACAGACGTCGCCCGTAGGTCTGCTCGGTTCTGACGCGCCGCCATCGCAATCATAGCAATTGGCCTTGGGACACATAAACTGGACAAGACAGCGATGGCGGACAATTATTGTTTTCTGATGAGTCGAAATTTCTGTTGTGGCCGTGTACAACTGTTCCTACGCAGGAATGAACGTTATGCTGACTGTTGCGTACTGCAACGCGATCGTTTTGGGGACTGGGATCAGTTATGGTGCGGGGCGGTATTGCTTACGGGTAATGTGCCCCACTCGTCGTTATTAAGGGAAACTAGAATGCCCCCCCCCCCCCACAAATAGGGAAAATAATCTAGGCCCTCATATTGTCCCTCTGCTTCGACTGAGCAGCGACATAATTGCGTCACTGACAGTTGCCCTATAACTGAAGAACATTTTAATGATGATTTGTTTCAATAACAAAGTGTACCATAATCCAGATACACAATAATAGCCAGATCTTCGTGTGTACAGCTGCAATCAGATTTTAACATTCACTTTTTTACATTAATTGCAATCGATTAGAAGATGATTCAATAGAGAAAAAATGATTTAGGTTTTACTTCTGCTTGAATTTTTCTATTTCGTTTCGTACCGTTCTGTTTCGTTTCGTTTCGTTGGGTATAATTCCGTTTCGTTTCGTTCCGTTTTCTTGCGTTTCGTTTGCTTGTCGTTCCGTTTCATTGCGTTTCGTTCCGTTTCGTTGCGTTTCGTTTCGGTTCCGTTTCTAAGTTTATAGGAACCCCACTAAAATCTTCCATTGGTCATGGCGAGATAAAAATTTAGTTGCCATCGTTCATTCCCCCTGCCCCCCCCCCCCCCCCCAAAAAAAAAAAAAAAAAAAAAGTACAAAAACATCATTACAAATTCCCAGTCATCAATCGGGTGTCATGTCGTGTATTGGTGAATGGCGGGGGCCACCGTTCCTCACCGATCCTCTACTTTTCCTGAGATCCACTCTCCAAGGTTACTTTATTTTCCCTACCAATCACGAAGATTGCCGATTCCTCAATAGGTTATAAGTAGATCTCTCTTCAGTTTTGACCGGCCAGCATATACTGTATGTGCATCTAAATAACTTGTTTTCTTTACTTACAGTATATCTAATCCACATGTCAATAAAGTAGCTTTTGTTTGTATCGTGCCTAACGCCGTTTTCAACATTATTTCAGTTATATCGCTGTGGCCAGAATATCTTTCCATGTTTTTTTTTTTTTTCCCAGTACTTCGCACAATATACTTAGTTTAAACATATTTGATACAATATGAATTTACAAGTAGGCCTATAGGGCAAAAGTACAATAGCACAACAAAGCAATGTGAAAAGGATTGGAGCGAAAGCATAAAAGCTTATAATTATAGTTCCTCTCCCTAAAATAGTCACGTGGTATTTCGACGACATTGAAAGCACTGCTGAGGTGGGGTGCGTTTAATCCATTGATTGGTGGATTGAATGATGTTTTACTTAGTTTTCAACATTATTTCAGTCATATTACAGCGACAGCTCATGTATTTCCTGGGTTTCATCAGTACTGCACTGGAGATCTGAAGTGTCTTGTCCAAGGACAGTCCCACGAAAAACCCAATGGATCTAGTGCGGCTCGAACCGGGGGCCTCCAGGTCACGAGTCCTACACTTTAGTACTGGGCCACCAGCCTCCCTGTGTTTAATCCAACTCTGGCTGAAATTCAGCTGTCATACCAAATAATAAGCATGTAGTGTCACATTGTATGACAGAAGCAAACATGTATTTAAAAAAATGTTAGCCTAATTTGTAAACCAGGAGACTTACACATTACATTTAGATATTCACCAGCCTGGTTGCTTTCTTGCCGGCGTATTTCATAAACCCCAAACATCTGATTGAGATTAATATCAGTTCGGAACATAACATTTTTCACTTTAACATTGCATTTTCACTTTAAATGTAATATTTTCATAATCCTTGGGTAGACCTTTCGTGTATCCATTGATCTTTAATAAATTATTAAACAAAATAATAATAAAAATAAAAAAATAAAAATAAAAATAAATAAATAAAATATAAACTAGAACTGTCGGAAGTGGACAAATCCCCCAACTGCTGCCTTGTGACTGAATGACTGCTCCCTTCAAAACCCAAAATGGAAAATAACAAAGGGCAATAACTCAAAAAATCTTAGACAGAGTTATCGATCTTGTGCGCTGCACTTGTCCTCAATGTGATCAATCTGTATTTGCAGTTTTTAGTCAATAACTTATATACACTGGAAAATATGCCCTGGACAAAAATACTTAATGGCAATAATTTCAAATAGTCTAAAGACATAGTTATGGATCTTATGCGCTGCAGTCGTCCTCATAGTGATGTATTTGTATTGTAATTATGATGTCAGTAGCTTTAATAATTTGGAAGTTATGCTCCTGGCAAAAACCAAAACTGTAAAATCACAAACGGAAATAATTGAAAAATTAAGACAGAGTTACAGAAGGAATACAGTGCGGTGTGATCTATCTGTATCTGAAGTATGAAATCAATGGCTTAAATACCTGGAAAGTTATGTTCCTGACAAAGCAAAACAAAACAAAACAAAACAAAAACAAAAACAAAAAAAAAGGGCATTAACTCTAGAAATAATGTGGACAGAGTTATGGATCTTGTGTACTGCACTTACGCTAAATGTGAAGTATCTGAATCTGAAGTGTGAAGTCAAAAATCACAAATTAAAAAAGAACAAAGGACAATAACTCCAAAAACACTGAGGAAAGAGTCACAAATCATTTGTACTGCACTTAGCCTAAATGTAATCAATCTGTATATGGAATTCGAACTCAATAACTTTAATACTTTGAAAATAATGCTCGCCACAAAAGTCCAGCCCAATATGTAAAAAGAGAAAGGGCAACAACTCCAAAAATAATGAGGTCAGAATTATGGATCTTGTGCGCTGCACTTGTCCCCAACATGATCCATCTTAACCCTTTACCAGACGAGAAAATTTTAGCTTGTCCAAATCGAAAGCATTTGCAGACGACAATTTCAATTTGGCTCAAATGGTGAAGACACTTTGTCTTTGTTAGTGTAGAAAACATTGTGCGAAAAGGAGAACATGCTGGTTACCAGCATTTTCTCCATTTCCAACGTTTTCAAAAGGCTTCTTTCCCTGGTGCGTTAAAAGCCGACATTGTGGGGTAATGGGTTAATGAAGTCTGAAGTCAATAGCTTTTACACTTTGGTAGTTATGCTCCAGAAAATCCAAATTGCAAAATAACAAAGTCCAAGAACAAAGGGCAATAATGAAAACAGTTATGGATCTTGTGCACTTGTCCTCAATGCATTCTGTCTGCAAATGAAGTTTGAAGTTAATAGCTTTTATACTTCGGAAGTTATGCCCTGGCCAAGATTTAACCCTTTACCACATAATCTCTACTTTTAACGACCCTAACAAGATATTGTGGGAAAAGGAGACAACGGTGGTAAGCGGACGGACCCCAATGTGACTCCATTTTACCCCCAAAAACGATAGTATGTGACTTTTTTTGGGGGGGGGGGGGCTTTGCTTTTTGTCTCTATGAAGTTTCATTGAAGTAGCATGCAAGTTTTAGAGCAGCTTCTTAGATATTAACTACTCTGTTTAAGCTAAGTATATCTCATTTTTTTAGGTACATGGGGCGATTAAAGCCCACCATGTTTTTTGTGTTTAATTGTTCTCTCTCTCTCTCTCTCTCTCTCTCTCTGAGTCCCTCTCTCTTCTTTTTTGTTACGTTATATCTATGTGCTTTATTTAAAAACGTGTGGTTTTTTTTTTTTGTTTTTTGTTTTTTGTTGTTGTTGTTGTTTTTTTTTTTTCCCCACGGGACAGTTCCAAATTTTAGCACAAACATCAGAAGCCATCGGAAAATTTTTTTCCAATTAATTTACACAAAGTTTAACAAAAAATGGCAACTATTCGTTCATATCATTTATGGCACCACATATGTGGCAGTCAGAACAGTTCCATCAAAATGATGTAGTAAACCTACCCTTACCAGTATACACAAGATTATACATATTATGAATATAAACAAGACCAGTGTCTAACTGTTCTCCTACCCTTTGCAACCATATATGTATTTTGCAGAGCATGTAAAGCAAGATCAGCCTGCATATACCCGCAGTCTGATCTTGTACTACACACTCTGCTGCTCTGTTATTAGCTTTGGTCGTGTAAACCAAATCAAATGCCATTAAACTTACATATATTTTGTAATAATCAAGATCTATTCAGCAGGATAAGGGTTAGAGCTTTCATAACCTCCTAGAAAAAAAATCACAGCTTAATATCTATAAAACTTGTAGCAGAAAATTGAGTAATCCTTTACCAAATAATTTCCAGTTTAAATGACCCCCAATGGAGAATGATTTTGAAAACATTGTAAGAATATTGTTGGAAAATGCTGGTAACTAGCATTTTCTCCTTTTTTTTTTTTTTTTTTTTTCCCACTGTTTTCTATTCTTTCACACGAAATGCCATCATTTGAAGCATATTTATTTGTCAATCTGCAAATTCTTTCAATACAGATGAGAAGAAAATCTGATATTTGTAAAGAGCTAAAATTTATCCACGAATAGCTTCATACTGACATACTATAACCAGATTTGTAACTCTACACGGATGAAAAAAAAAGCTGATTTTTTTATCTCAAGATTTCCTTCAAAGAAAAGCAATTTGAAAGTTTTTGGAAAAAAAAAATCATTTGGAATTCGCTACAGCACATTCTTAGACTCATGTACATTTATTTTTCTTACAACCAAATACCACCGCATTGTTATGATTCCCTCCATTAAAATTTTCAACATTACAGAGCCTAATAAAAGGAATGAATTGTCAGAAATTTATCTTTATTTGATATGATGCCGCTTAACCCTTTACCACACAATCTTTACTTTTAACGACCCTGTGGAAAGAGGATATGGAAGCATATCGGTAAAAGGAGAAAATGCAGGTAAACACTATTTTCTCCTTTGTCCAAAATGTTTCCTTTCCTTTAAAAGGCAAACCCAATGATTTTAGCCACATTCAATTGGTATTTTGAATTTTTTTTCGAATTGGATAAGTCCAAAATTTTGTTGATGGGTAAAGAGTTGATCCACAACTGTATACAGTATTTTCAAAACTTCTAAAAAAGGCTAAATATTATACAAAAGATGGACAGATGAAAGAAATCCATAATGTAATTTTAAAATACTTGTATTAAATTATCCAAAACACAACTGAAATGAACAATTGTTCAGAATAATGAATTTCTCCTTTCTAAATCTTAAACAAGAAAGAGACTAACGGACAGACAGATGACGGAAACCACGCCATGACGTAAGTTCTGCAGGCGTTCAGCCAGTAGAGCTAAAACAACTGCAGGGATACATAGGGTCTATATTTACTGGGCTTACACTTTTTGAATAACATTATTACAATCGTAACTGCAATTGTACAGCCATATATACACCGTAGGTCATCCTATAGTTCTAGGACTAAGAAAAATTATCTTTCACATAATTACATGTACTTGAGTCTTGATGGGTGTCAGCAAGGACAAAACTTTTGCAATGCCTTAACCACATTTTCAACTTTGCTTATTCATGAATGTCCCGGGTTTTGCCAGTAATAGGCCATGAACCTCAAGTATCTTACACAAAGAGATTCCCACTTAAAACCCAGTGCTTCCTTTGAGACTGGAACCAAGAGCCTCCAGGTCACAAGACCTACTCTTTACTACTGAGCAATGCAGGACCCGAACCACTTGAGTGAAGAAACTGTGATTTTGGATGGCAAATAAAAGAATTCATGTATATCATAGTTCTAAGTACTGCCTCTGATATTTCTAAATAAGTGTTGAGCAAAACAAATCAATTATTTATATTGAAGTGCTTTTTAATTCTTCACCAGACAACAAAATTTTAGAGTTTTGCATTTACAGACGACACATTAGATGAGGCTCAAGTGATTGGGCTTGTCTTGGAAAGATTAAAAAACATGCTGGGAAAGGAAGTAAATGCGGTTTACCCGCACTTTCTCCTTTTCCAACAAAGTTTGCGAAAGTCTTCCTCCTCAGGGTCGTTGAAACACAGGATGAAGGTTAAGTCCCTATATTTTCAGTCTAGAAAAAAATATTTAGACATTTTGGTTTAGCCAATCAGAAGTTGTGTTACTTTCAAATTTAGAAAATCTTGGAGAATAAGACTAAGGACGTTCTTAAGAATGATTAGTGAATACAGACTCTGATCTAACAAAAAAAGAAAAAGCAGGTAAAAGTTAAGGACAGCTCATTAATAAAGGATAACACTAAACTTTTACCACCAGAGCATTTCACTCTTTACCAAACGACAATGTATTTTAGACTGGTCCAAATTGAAAACTCATATGATTGGAATTGCTTCTGAAAGGTAAGAAAACATTGTTGGAATAGGAGAAAACGCTAGTTACCAGCACTTTGTCCTTTTCCCACAATGTTTTCAAAAGTCCAGTTACCCTAGGTCGTTAAAACCTGGAATTGTGTGGTTAAAGCGTTAACAAGTTGAATGAGATATTTCCAGCGAAAATAAAAGAGAAATATTGCTGTGTAGGTTTTTGCCTCTATATGACACTTGTACAATCATGTATGTATTTAACAGTTTAGAGCCAGACATTTAATTTAGGTGACAAATATTCAACGGACAAAACCCACAGACAACACAGTCTCTCAGAGCCTTTTCTAACACTATTCAAATCTTACGGGACTCACTTAACCACCTCAATTCTGTCAAATACTTAGTTACAGTTTCATTTTCATTTTGTATCTTACAATAAAACTTAAATCGTTCTGCACTGGTGAGGTGTTTGGGTCTAAAGTGGTTGAATAATTACTTTTTAACTGGCCCAAAGTCTTTTCACAAGGCTTTTGAGGTGCAATCAAATTACGGAGCAGGCTGTAGGTCTAAGATCCACAGGAAGGCAAGAAAATATATCTTCTGATCATTTTCATCGATGCTATTTGCTGTGAAAAAAACTGCTCTAACTCTCAGTAAGCGTTCCTAGAACTTTACCTAGTTGTCGACGTATGGTACAACTTGATCTATTTTACCGAACGTTGCCATACTTCAGGTTATCTTTACAGTATACGAAGAGTATGAAACAACCTCGTCGCCACTGTAATGTTTTTAGGGTCTGGACAGCAGCAATAATCAGCATAAATGTCGATTTTTAGCGTGATCGACTGACATTTTTACACTATTCGGTTTCCATCTTAGAGTGCATACGCATTTATAATTTACAGTTGGTGCATTAAATATCATCCCCTGATTCGGATCAAGGTACTAAAATACAATGCTACCGAAACATTTCAACAAACTTTTTCGTCCGATCGGTCATTTGCCTCTCGGATTAGTCTTTTCCTATCACTCCCACTGACCTTAGTTGAAGTTGCTCCAAAATAGCGTTGTCCTCTAAAAATTAGAACGGATATTTTCTTCATTTGCATTGAAATCACAGTAGCGATGCTTGGCATACAACAAATGGCGACGGCCATGACGGAAGAACACGATGCTTGTCGACTTTACCAAGAGTATAGTTACGCTGAAATTTAAGGAAATCGTAAAGTTATTCCGTTTAGCGAAACACAAAAGCCATGGTGGGCTTTAATCGCCCCATGTACCTAAAAAATGAGATATACTTAGCTTAAACAGAGTAGTTAATATCTAAGAAGCTGCTCTAAAACTTGCATGCTACTGTGTCTCCATTTCAAGTGGTGTCCGATTGTTTTTTAGACAAATTTATTTTTATTCAAGTTTTCATTGCTAATATGATATCAACGTACTGTACAAACGATATTTCATTCAAAATTGTAAGAAAGTTTAGTTTTAGAAAGTAATTGTTACGCTTAAATTTCAAGATAAGCATGTACTAGTATTAAATGCAAATGTGCAAAGGTGAACATGTAACCCATCACTCTTTTTGCTTATATTTATTATGAAATAAAAAGTAAATCTGATCTAGAGGTATTGCAACACAAGAAAAGCTTTGTTTTTATCACAGGTTCATTGAAGAACTCCGAATCTGTGTTCGAATATAATAAATAATAACGGAATGGGGAATGGCTACAGCTTAGTGTCGGTTTCATCATCTGTGGACATATCACAGCGATTATCGCACCTATCCGTGTTTTTCTCGGTTACTCACACCAAAACTCGCACAACATTCTTTCCCACCATTTACTTTTTTGTCGGTTACATCAGATATGAGAGGCGAATAAAAATCATAATAGGAGGAAGTGTATTGCAGATAAAACGTATCTGTTGCGATCGATTTAAAGAATTTCATATTGCGTACAAATCAGTTACCTAATGAACAACAGAATAAATTAACAAAAAGATCTTTAGTGAGTCTTCAAAAGCCGAAACCCGACCGGGGAAGCTCAGTGGGTAGCATATCTGACATACGATCTGGAGGTCACGTGTTCAATATCTCGTCTGGGCGACTTTCTTTCCGGTGATTTTAATATGCTTGCGACCTTTGATGGATGTGAATGAGCAGTCAGGTTTTAGATCTACACTGTCGTATATGGTGAGACTTTACCGGCAAAAAGAACTAAAATTCGAGTTTTTCGTCATTAAGCACCCTTTTCACAGACCAGGGTCCAATTATATTTTGCTCTGAGATGGTGGAAAACTTTGTAGAAAAAGGAGAAAGTGCTGATTACCAACAGTTTCTTCTCGTGCAATAGTGTTTTCAAACATGTTCTTCATCAGGGTTGTTAAAACACTGATTTGTTTGATAAAAGATTCGTTGAGCAGTGATTGTACGTACAGGTATTTCTTTTTTACTGGCTGGAAAGAACTTCTTTTGTGTCGTGTTGCAAATAATCTGTGCAAAATTCCTTTCATGCACTATTCTGTAGAGTCCGGATTTCTTGTTATCTATTGCAAAACAACCGGATAGCTCAAGAGCAGTGACATCTACATTGTCGTGGAGCGAGATTGGTAGACGGGAGTTTATCAGGTGATGCATTGTCTCACTGGAACATGATGAAAACGTTTGAGTGTGTAATGGCGCAACAGGAATTGTTGGTTCCAAATTAGTCGCTTTTCTAATTAACACATCCTTCAGTATTACAACTGGCACAAGAAGTAGAAGGCATGGAATGACAATCTTTCTATTCTTTATGTTTTCGCAACCTGTTTTAAGTAGAAAAAAAAATAGGGAAATGCTCGTTGAAGAGCCTCCGCATCCTCTTCATTGCTGCAGAATTGTTCTGTAAATTGCAGACCAGTGTATCAATATGGCGACGAAACAATCTAAATCTCGAAAGACATTGCAAATTTGGTTAGTGCCTAAACTTGAATACCAGAGACTACAAATTTACGTGAGCCTCGTGGAGCTGCGGATATTGATACGAAGATGCCACATAACATTCCGATGTGACTGGCCGTTCGTAGGCAGTACAACATATTGCTAAAATCCCACAGAATACGGGCATACCTCTAGCAATTAAACCTTCGTCTGTAAATGCATCTGCAAAAATTATCGACCCATGTCAGCCCGCGCAGGCTAACATGTATCGAAACTTTTGATTTTGAGAAATATTCTACATGTCCAAGGACCATTCTACCCCATTTTCAGTTGGTTGTCAGACAAAATGGATTTTATGGATCTATCATTATTTGATGACTTGCTTGGTATAATTCATCACGGTGATGAATGAAACCCCCTCTGAACAGAGCATGGCTCAAAGAGAAACAGTTGCAGAAATAGAAAGTGTCTCAGTGTTGAATTCAATCAGATTTGGTCACTTCAAAAATATCAATTGCCTTTATCTTATAATACAGATATTCTGTTTCGTTCCCAGTCAGCTATTTTCAAAAATTAGTAATGGTGAGCTTAGTAGCCTCGAGGAAAAGGACTTGGTTGTAAATTAGGAGATATGATATTAAATCTGAGCTCCTCCAAAGGATATACAAGTATAATATGACTTTTAAGGGTAAGAATAAATGATCTGCAAAAGCACATGTACAGTAAGTGGCCATAAATATTTCTTCAAATTCTGAATTCCCATTGACTTACATGTACTTTTCAGTAAGCGAGAAAATTAATTACACTGCTTTTAATCATGCAATATTAATGAAAACTATACTGGCAGAAAGCGAGGTTACTGGAGATATTTACAATAATATGCTATTAGTTTTCGTCGCTTGACGTCAAAGTTGAAGCTCTCTAAAAATGATAGTGGTTCTTTTTTTTTTTTTTTTTTTGCTAAATTTTGGCGACGTCGCCATTATGTCAATCTAAGAGTGTGTTTCAAAAATATTGATCACCTTTTGAACAGCTGCATTTATCCATTATTACATCCAATCAAGTCTGGAAATATATAATCTAATTGTTAAATTCATTTTGCTTTATTTTTATATAAGTTTCATAACTTTAACTTCAGTAACTCTCCCACAATAGATTAAGAAGTAAAGTTGAAAATACATATAATTCAATAAGTATTTGGACTTTGATGAAATATTTATGGCCACTAACTGTCTAATTGATAAAATGTCACAATTCAACGGAAGTGTTAAATTCTCACCACACGTGTCTAGCTTTCCCCTTTCTCCCATATTTTAGCAAATCCCGATAGAGAATTATCTTACACACTAGCGCCGCTTCTATGAAAAGTTTCATAAATATGAAAAGAGATCCTGTTTAAAACCATCGAATCAAGGTGCAGACGGAGATGTATTGGATAGCTCTGTAAATCAATGTTAAGTTGCAAAGCTTAGAACCTTTTATCATTTATTGGTTTATGAAAATAACCCTTTTCTTTTATTTCTTGATATTAGGTTTGAAATTATTCTTGCGGGGAAATCTGTGTGCCTTCCTGTTAAAGGCCGTACTATAATATAGCCTTTGGCTTATATGAAAACGGAAACCACGCGCTGATACTAGCACGGCTTTCGGTTCCCGCCTCCTTTAATCAACCAGTGCGAGTTGAAAGGTAGCGGGGTGAAAGAGAATTTGTAACATAAAATACCCACAGAATTTCCTTGCTTAATAGATTATGTAACATATACATATACGTTTAAATCTTCAGTACAAGTAAAAACAGGTAAAGTCCGATTTTCTACAGTCCTCGGCGCCAGAGTAAGCTGATCTTGTGGACGTCTGTACAGTAATTTTTTAGCCGGAAAGGTCTTTCACGCAATACGTGAATACTCAACCAGAAAAAAATCCCCATTTATAGGTATATTCCAATAATTTAAAAATACAGTAGCAGCCAAAAACAAACAATTCACGAGTCAAAATGCAGAAAATTTAATTTATACCGTTCAAAGGTATGGGTATTATCAAAGTCCGACAGTGTGCTACAGAGCGATCTGTCAATACTTCTTCTATAAAAGGATTAGCTTTTACGACGAAAAATAAGTTCATCAAGAAAAATAAAACATCAATGTCAATAGCGATCTTCGTATTGAAACATGGAAATAATCTCTTACAACAGATCGAGGGAAAAAACGAGCTAGGTCAACCGAGTATGATGACAGGCTAAGGCAGGGGACATAATGTCACTGAAAGTAGTCAAACCAAAGATTGACGAATCTCATTTTATCTCATAAAACAGCGATATTAAGAAAATATTCCAAACCTAGTAGATTTTTTTTCAAGGTAAACAATGCAAGGTTGTGTTATTAACGTAACCACCTCCGATGGCACACAAAATGATTCGAAGAAGCAAAAAAGCTTCAGCCATGCTCTGTGGAAAGGGAATTTAAAACATATGCAAAAAGTATCGACATTGGATCATACATTCACACCACTTAAAAAAAGACCTATGTACTTAATTGTATTCATGTCGTTATTTATTTGTCTACAACGTAGCCTATGGTACAGCTGTTGTAGTAAGATGTAGATGATAAGTAAAATGGTAGATACTAAATCGAAAGAGCATTCGGCTGTCAAGGTTTTTGATCTTGAATACATGCATAAACTAAACTAAATTTGGCAAACGACTGAATACTGTAATATTGTGAAGGTAGGTGCATAATTGTGAATACTGTAGGGTGGACAAATACAGTGAAATAAGCGCCAGAAATTCTACCCGATTTCTGTCGATATACTATACTTCTTATTTCCATTACTTGGACTCTTCAGTTTAAAGGTGCCTTCAGACCTACAACTGAGACTAGTGTAAACAATCAAAGCGTTAACACACTGAAGGAAGCGGATTTCTTTTCTGACACTGAATACATGCTTATAAATGGATGTGTGTGTGTGTGTGTGTGTGTGTGTGTGTGTGTTTTCCGAAACTAAAACAAAACAAGACTCATTTAAAGTTCTTAATACAGAACTCAGTTGAAGTACTACGTCAGCGTGGCACCTAGGGTGATTTTTTTCCCACTCAATATAGATTTTCAAGCATCATAACCCTTATGCTGCTAAATAAGTGAAATGAAACTTTCAAGCCGACAGTAAAAAACCGAAAAGCTGTTATTTCAAAGGTACATGTATTTGTAGGAGCAAGATATCTCCTTATCGGAAGGGTAGAGCAAAGATCAGACTGCACGTTCCGTCTGATCTTGATCTACACTGTCCGCAAAAGGCCCTTGAGTGATAAAACAAAACGATAAGCAGGGTTCGATGGTGTTTTTACATATTTCTCAGCTCAATAAACAATGGCAGTTAAAAGATACCTAAAAGAGATGCGTGGCCTGACTTAAACTATATTTAAAGATGTTGCCTTTGGTTATTTGATTAATTGATTGAATGGTGCTTTACGCCGCTTTCAACATTATTTCAGTCATATTAGGGCGACAGCTCACATATTCATGCCTTTCCTGGGTTTCACTAGTACTATAGTCCAGTCAAATTGTGGGACGACCCAAAACAAATTGCAACACAAAATTAATGTCTTTTTTGTTTTCAACATCCCCAGGACACCTTTTTAACATATGTAAAGTAGGACGAAATCGGAAGACATGAAGTTTGATTTTTTAAGCTTTTTATAGTTGCCTATATTTCGCCATTAAAAAGTTAATATAGCTCACATAAGCGACTTGTGCGTATCATTTCTTGTTGATTTTTTTTAACCAGATAATAGAAACGCACAGCAGAGCCATTAGAACCTATCTGTAATGATTTACTTCCACAGCAATTTTTAGTATCTAGAATGTTTTGAAATTGTGATGATTAACCCCACCCACCAATACAAAAGGAAAGAACCAATGTATACAAAGTCAACTAGGGCCGATCAATTAAAGAGGGATACCTAGTTTTTTTTTTTTTTATTTCAATAATCAAATTTATTGTAAAACATTTATAAAATGTATTTTGTGCTCTGTATGTAAAAAGAATCTGGAAGCTTAGATTCAGGTAAATGGTGAAAATTTTGGAGTTTAGATAATGCGACGGAAGTTTTGCAAATTGCAACCCCGTCTATTGTTATAAGACAAGATGTTGCGTTATTATACCTATTTGAATAGTATTCTTCATAAACAATGCATGTTAATGATCATTTGACATTCCCCACAAACCCTTGTACATAAACTTGTTCGCGCAAAAACTGAATTAAAGTACATTGAGAGGCCACGTGTCACATTGAGGAAATACTGCCAAAAGACTTTTAATGTTCGCACTTTGTTTTAACTTATGGATAATTTACCAAACATTTACTTACTCGATACCTAGTTACACTAATGTAAACTAGAGCTGTATTGCTTTTTTTTTTTTTTTTTTCTCTCCTCACAAACAGTAATGAGCCATGCTCTGTGAAAAGGTGCTTAATGCATTTGCAAAAAGTATCGACCAAGGTAACCCTGCGCAGTCCGCGGAGGCTGACCTGAGTCGATGCTTTTCGCTATCGGTCGATTTTCTTTATGTCAAAGGACCAGTCATCGAGAAATAATGGTGGATTTTGGTTTGTTATTTCATTGTTACGACCAGTGAAAGTACCGATTTCATACTTTCTTACTCTTCAATTAAAGGCGAAAACAGTAGGTCCCGCCCACTAGTTACCTTGGTAAACAGCGCGTGTCATTCAAATAGAGAGAAATTTATGCTATATTTCTCGCGCTTTACGTAATAATGAATTTGCGCTGTGATGTGAGGGGGGTACGCAACGGGGAATTACCAAAAAAACAGTTCTTGATTTTGATGAAAGCCGCAACAGAAAAGCGCTTAGAAGCATGAGATAAATAGAACATTTGCTTTTTTCGGTGAAATTTATTTAATCTCGTGAACATCATTGGTAATATTTTCACGAGTGGCTGAGCCACTCGTGAAAATATTACCGATGATGTTCACTCGATGAAATAAATCTCGATCTTTCACTGAAAAAAACAAATATCCTCTCCATATCAGCCTCCCATCTGCGGTGATAATGAGGACACTTATTACCACCAGACAGAAGTCGGAGATCCAAACTGGCAATAACGTTACTCTCATGCATATAATCTGATATGAAGATGTTCGGTTCAAATGTACTGCCGAACCTGATAGCTCAGTAAGAAGCAGAGGGTAGTAGATTCAAATCCCCAGTTTGACCGATTTCTTTCCAGGAATGATGGTAGTCATTGAGACTGGGTTCATTCCTTTTTGACCGCTGATCATTATTCTAACAACGGTTACGTGGGAAAGCATTCAGATAGCTGACATATAATTTGGAATACTAGTAGCACCAATCACGATCACAGTCATGTTTTTTTTTTTTTTTTTTCCCAGTAAATTTTGAATAATTATCATTTAGATCTAATATGAGAGCTCTATAGCATTTAAATTATGTTTAAGCTGAGCGAACCCTTTCTCGAGCTTATCGTAGTTTTACTGGGGGTAATTGGCTAGGGCCAACAGCCCCTAGCCTTAGTAACCAATTTTCAGACTTTTGCACAAAAGCTGCAAGCACTCTGAACATCATGCATAAATACGCGCTATTCGCTGTCTCTGATTGGCTGGAATTGCAACTGTCGTTCCTGATTAACTTTAAACAACACACCTTTCAGTAGCGCCTTACACCTCACGAGTTGTTCATCCTTGATGTAAAATAGAAATGGAAAGAGAGGGTCGGTGTCTACCTTCACAGAGAAAGTGCCAAAGAAAATATTTTCGAAGCAAAGGTTTTAACGGTGTTTGTTTGCATGATGAATTTGTAATAACAACGCTTAAAACAGGAAAAAATCCCCCGTTCATTTTGCGAAATAATCATGCAGAGCATGACGCAACCCACCTTCGTATTTACCTTTGTCAGTCATAATACATACATGTTGATTGTCGACAGTTGTGTTTTTCGAAGTAGCACAATTATGTTTATTTCGGAGGATTCAATTGTAAGATTTATCTTTTGGTCACGTATTACCTTTATCTAACTTTCCTTTTTACATTTTTGATCCGTCTATTACGGTCAGGGATTGTAATCGTGTTATATAACGGGATACGATCCCAGGTAAGGTGATGGCGTCCCGGACCCTTAGCGAAGACGGACAAGTTCTTATCCCAACGAACAAAGAAAATCTGCTGTCTGTATCAATCTCGCAGAATTATTTTTTGTAATTGTAGATGAAATTTGTCTATTTGACAACTTCATAATATTGTATTCAAGCGTGTTTGTACTCTACACGTATTTTTTGGGGGTCGACGACTACTGTTCTAGATATTGACCTAACTGTTGTTTGCCGTTGACCTACTTTGTCATTGACAAACTACAAGATGGCTGCCCCATTTGAAATGGTTAGTGTGTTCCTTTTTTTTTTATTATCATTCTTAAGATTTACAGTCTGATCTTGGATTTACATACCTTCAGTCTGCGTAGGGTTTACTCAGTCCTGCATTAAAAAAAAAAAAAAAAAAATACTGACAATGGAATAGCAGAGTTGCTTTTGGATCTTACTGTATCTAATTCACCCTTTATCACACAATCCCAAGTGTTTACTACCGTTAGAAATAAAGCATTTTAGTTCTTTACCAAGTGTCAAAATTTCAAACTTGTCCAAATTGAAAGCGTTTGCAGATGACAAAATCAATGTGACTAAGAATGCACTTTGTGTTGGGAAGGGTAGAAAGCATTACGGGAAAAGAAGAAAATGTTGGTTACCAGCATTTTCTCCTTTTCCCACAATGTTTTCAGAAGACTTCTTTCTCAGGGTTAAATACATTGTAGCAAAAATAGAAATGCAGGTAACCATAACTTCTCCTTCTTTTGCAATGTTTTCTACCCTTCCAAAGGCAAAAACATCATTTGAATATGATTACATTCTGCATGTGCTTTCATTTTGAACACGTCTTGTTGTTTGGTGAAGAGTTAGGAGAAGCCCTTGATGTTCATTTTGGGGCGTAAAAGTTAACAAAAATTGTACCGATGCAATCTGTTTTATAAGTGTATGAACTGACATTTTGATGCGGAACACCAAAATGATAGACCTACTTCAAATTCTTGTTTCTTGGCGCATCTTACTTAATTGCAAAAAGATAATGAAACGCTTTTAAATGCCCTGTAGTGGCCAAAAGTGAACAATGCTGGTGTTAAAACGCATCTGAATTTATATCATGTCATTTAAAGGATGAAAATAATTGTGAAGATGACAATTTGCTATTGTACGGTCGATCCAAGTGTTAGTCCCCGGCAGAAAAATGAATTTCAAAGCCAGATCAAAAGTAAACAACAGATAGAGTTACCTGGCAACTTCTGGGCCCGTATTCACCAACCCTTAGGATACTAAGGTAGTACCCTTGGCCGCTCGCCTCTTTAAAAATCAGAACTCCCGCGGCGCCATTTCATTGGATGCGATCAAAACCCATCGCGTCCAATCAAACCATCCGTAACAAGAAATCTTCTGCGAAACAGAAAACAATAATGGTGGCGCCCGTCAAAAACGAAAGTTGTCATGTTTGTGACGAAAATTTGCCAAAAAAGAATAGGAGATCGATATTTAATGAGTTTTTTTAATAGTTCATGATCAATTATGTGAAATATTAGGATGGGTTCCACAGGCAAATGATTGCGAATCCTCGTATGTCTGATTAATTTCAGAAAATTGTGATGAATCCGAAAGCGCAGCCATATTTGATGCATAGCCTTACAAATTTTATTACGAGCATTTTGATTAGTCAGAAATAACATCAGCAATGGTTACGCAACTCGTGATATTCGATAGGTGGCGCAGCGGGAGTTTCGATTTTTAAAGAGGCGAGCGGCCAAGGGTACGTAACGAACAAAGTGGAGTTAGTATTTTTTGGCTTGCGAAGATGTCACCAACCATTCTTAAGAATATTCTTAGTCTTATTCTCCAAGTTTGTCCAAATTTGAAAATAACACAACTTCTGATTGGCTAAACCAAATGGTTTTGATGATTTTTCGATGAAAAAAGCCTTGCTTTTGTCCATACAAATTTTATGTTTAAAACACGTGGAAAGGAGCTATGTTCTTAATGCGCTTAGTTCTGAATCTCAACAAAAAGATCCTGTGATGTGACGACACTGAATACCATGTTGTTAAAAAAATAATGGAAAAAAGAAAGAATGCTGGTAATCAGAGATTTGAATGGATCCAGTGAGGCTCGAGTCCGGGGCCTCCAGGTCACGAGTCGTGCACTTTACTAATGAGCCACGCAGGGCACCATGTGGATGCATCCACTCACCACGTCTTACCGCTTTGATATGATTGGTAAACAAAAACTTGCATCAGTACAGAAAAATGTGTGTGTGTGTGTTTTTTTTTTTTTTTTTTTAAGGGACAGTTCATGATTGAGTACAAATTTCTCTACGGATAATGCACTTTTCCACTTGCCCCTAGCCATCAGTGCTTTCAGGGCTTTGATTTATACTCAATTGATCATTCAAGGTCAAAGATAGCAACAACATGGATCAAAATTTGTTTCAGAAACTATAAGCGAAAAAAAAAAAAACATGCGAGGGTTGAAAAATTCGAGTCTTAGAGTGAGATTTACAAACTTGAATTAAAAAATTTTATATTCATTTGTTACAGCTTCAGTTGAATACATATATAGACAGTATTCAAACCTAAAACTGTCTAAATATGACTTTTTATGCCCCTGCAGTCTATAGCGTTGGAAACTATTGTCTGAAAAGAAGAAATCTCTTGAAATAAGTGACAGGTCCTTTTCCATCAAGCCAAGCCACCGTAGCTCAGTCGGTAGTGTACAAGACGTGAGAGCAAGTGGTCGCTGGTTCGATCCTGGACTTGGCCAATTTCTTTCCGAGTATTGATGATAGTCATTGCGTCAGGATTCATTTCTCTCTCACCGCTGACCATTGTTCCGACGATGGTTATGTGGGAAAGCAGCCAATGGCTTGGAAAGAATATTGTGCGGAATACTGGTAAAAGAAACTCCAGGCTAGCATGGATAGGTGCACTGACCGCCGTGATATAACTGAAATAATGTTGAAAACAGCGTTAAACACCATACAATCAATCATTCAATCAATAATTTTCCATCAAATTTTCTAAATGTTGTTTTAAGGTATTTTCCCTTCAAAGGTTTGTTCCTTCTGTTTATAAAAGTCTTGCCTTGCTAAAAATAGGTTGAAAAGCAATGGATTAAGTATGAAATTGGCAAAAGCCTTGCCATTTAGTTACTTATCAGGGGTAAATCAACCAGAAATATTAATTTATATCTTGTTAAGACCATACTGACATGACCTTCGTACGGTAAAATAAACTTTGTAATCAAATAACCCAAATTTATTCATTATTTTGTTGTGTCACCAGATTTATTCTTTGACTCAGTTCCGACAACTTATTATTCCATCCCAAGACATTAAAAGAAAGGCCCAGATTGTTCAAATGCATGAGCCGTGCTCTGGCTAAAGGGGGCTTAATGCATCTCCGTGATTCATGATAGCAAGCAAGACATCACATAATTATGAATCCATAACAGCCTCTTTTTTTGACAACCGACTTAATCATGAGTTAACCGGTCTTTTGATACACAAAAAAGTTACCTATAGCGAAAAGTTACGGCCCAGGTCAGCCTGGGCGGACTGCGCGGGCTGATATGGGTCGATACTTTTCGCAGATGCATTAAGCCCCTTTTTAACAGAGCCTGGCTCATATATAATGAAATAAAAAGAAAATCATCATAAACTTTACCATTCAATCACTTTCAACTTGGGGACTAATATTTTAATAGAGAATGTAGTGGGAGGGTAAGTTGATAGCGGATCTTTCCTGTTTGACGTTAAAGGCACCAGGAAAGTGGATCAATAATTCTTGAAATTGTTTCACTTAAGTTTCAGAGTAATTACAATATATTATTTGAATTAAAGATTTCAAAAATAGTATTAATATGCATAACCTGACACTTTAGCAGATATCTAAATGCGAATTCACGGCTTGTAACAAAACATAAAAATAAAAAAATACAACTTTCACATCCTCCGATTTCGTCCTACTTTTTTATTATTATTAAGGAAGGTTATCCTTCACCAAAATTACAAAAAACAATATTGCAATTCAGTTTGGGTCAAGCTTCAAATATCCTTAATTTGATTGATCTGAAACATTAGTAAGTATTTACATGCAAACTCGCGACTTGTGACAAAATTGTAATAAAAAAAAAGTAAATTTCATAACGTCCGATTTCATCCCATTTTTTCTATATTATTGGCAGATGGTTATCCTACACGAAAATAGTAAAAACATTCGTATTGCAATTTGTTTTGGGTCTAGCACCAAATATCATTGAGCCATGTTCTGTAAAAAGGGGCCTAATGCATCTGCGAAAAGTATCGATCCAGGTCAGCCTGCGCAGGACGCGCAGACTGACCTGGGCCGGAACTTTTCGCTATTGGTCAATTTTCTGTATGTCCAAGGATCAGCGTACCTCATGATTAAGTAGGTTCTTTAAAATAATTGGCTATAATGGATCTATAATTATGTGATGGCTTGACTGGTATCATGGATCACGGAGAGGCATTAGGCCCCCTTTTGCAAGAGCATGGCTTCATTAATTTGACTGGACTGCTAGGCTATGGCTTCAAGTGCCTTTCCCGAGGACTGCCTTTGCTAAAAGTAAAGAGAATCAAAACACACCTTGTGTGTAATGACAAAACAGTTAAACATGGTAAGATTTCAGACTTCAGTACTTTAGAAGATCAGAAGACTTTGTATTGAAGTTTAACGCCGTTTTAACAGCTCAAGTCATATCACGGCGGTCAGTGCACCTAGGCATGTGTTTCCTGGCTTTCTCAAAAGATAGTCCAGACGTATTGTGTGAAGACCCAAAACGTATAGCAACACAAATGTCTTTTTTTGTTTTCAACATCCTTAAGGGCATCTTTTAAATATATGTAAAAAAGGACGAAACTGGAAGATATGAAGCTCGATTTTTTTAAGCTTTTTATATTCGTCTATATTTCGTCATTAAAAAGTTAATATAGCTCTGGAAGGTTTGTGCGTATCATTACTTGTCGATCTTTTTGTTCTTAAGTAATAGAAACGCACAGCAGCACCTCATTAAAGCCTGTCTGCAATGATTTATTTCCAGAGCAATTTTTATTATGTCAGTTTTGTTTCAAAATAGCGTTGATTTACCTCACCCATCAATGTAAAGGGAAGAACAAATTTATATAGATGGAGAAAATTGTGGCGTTTAAATAAGGATCTGGTAGTTTTGCGATCTGGAATTCTGTTTATTGTTACGACACCAGATGTTATACAAACATACATATTTGATAACCATTCTACATAAACAATGCATGTTAATGACAATAGATTCCCCTTAGACCAAGGTTAAAAACTATTAACGAAAATATTGAATTAAAATTTAATTTTCACACTTTTTTCTAACTATGGATGGGTTACAAATTATTTACTTACTCTATACATAGTTGCATTAGTATACACTGAAAATGTGGTGTATTATTTTGGTATACAAAAATATCATTAACTGATATATAGATCTTTAAAATTTCATCTTGACTTATAATAAGTAACTTGCAGGAGTATGGTATAATAACGATCTGTCCTCTGTTTTCTAGCAAGATGCTATGGCGGTTTCAGTCAGACTTAAAAGGACTAGTTTTCTTCAGAAGCTGAGTTTTTGTTGGTTACCACACGGATGTTTCAACCTTTTCTTACAGGATTGTATTCTCATATCAATGCCCCATCCACGCTGATGATGCAGACAGTTATTACCATCCATTTCATGCCAATTTCCGTAAAAACCTATATTCGTTTCGCTTCTGTTCCCCAGACAGGTTGTTGAGAGTGCAAACCTCCACCGACGTGACTCACGTGCCTTAATTACATCCATGAGCCTAATAGATGGTAACGTCAATGAGTTTGAACCAGATGGTAGTAAATTCAAATCCCTGTTCATTTTTTTCCTGGAATGATGATGATCATTGAGAATGGATTCATTCCCTTCTCACCGTTGATCACTGATTTAACCAGGGGTAGTGGGAAAGCAGTGCTCGACTTGTGAAGCACTAGTAAAACGGAACTCCAGGACAGATGCTCTAGCCGCCGAGATATATCTCAAATAATGTTGAAAACGGTTTTAAACACCATACAACCAAACAACATACAAAATGTTTGGATACTCCATCTTTGTAGAAGGAATCGACATGACCCAAACGCCCTTTCCTAGCTTGCATGTCCATTACTTCCTGTCTAGGTGAAGTTTTACGAGATGGTGGTCGACCGCAAAATTTCACTTTCTTGGTAGACTTGTGACAGCCTTTAAATTTTCTATGCGATATTCAAAATATTTCTCGTTTATGGTATCTTGAACCATCATTTGAAATTGTGTTGGGAGTTTGCCTAAAACTTCAGGATAGGCTCTGTCATGACACTTGTTGTCTCTTATATGCCCCCAGTGCTTCAAATTTTTCTCTGGAAATATTTTTGACCCTAATTCAGCGCTCCTAAGGATGTGAGTACATGGAAATGCCGTTCTAAAGCCAGGTTTCATGCAAATCTTATTTGGAACCCATTTTATTATTTCCAAATAATTAATTAGTCTATTAAATGTATGAGGTCTGTCGCATAGAGCCACTGGTCAGCAAGGAAACATTGAATCGTGCATTGCTAAAAAGACAACGTGGAAAATGAATATATGTAATATATTATCCAGGTGAAATATCATTCCTTGATCCTAAAGACGTGGTATTGTTAATACACTTCACATTTGCATTTTGGACACTGCTTGCATACTGGCTTTCAAATATTATGTAATTTACATTTGCACCCGATTGTATAAACATTGGTTAATCTTAAGCACTGGGTTAAAATTCTGGGCCCGGCTTCACAAAAGAAAACTTAAGTCTCTTTTGTTCTGACTTCAGTTGAGTTCGTTGTTTAAGACGTATTTCACTTACATTAACAGGCTTAAATAAGGCTTCTGAAATCGTGAAAGATACACCGTTTCAGACTCAAATTAGTGATATAAACAGACTTAACTCTGTCAGTCTGTCAACAGAGTTAAGTCCATTATTTTACGAAGTTGAGTCTGAAACTTTGTTCCAACTAAGGATATGAGAACGTTACTAAACTTACTAAAGCCTTTTAATGTTAGCGAAATGCGTCTTAAATAACGAACTTAAATCGAAAAATGAGTTCATTTGTGGATTTGAGTAAAATAAGACTTAAGTCTTTTCGTGAAACCGGGCCCAGGTTAGGCGCGAGTCTGGGTTAAGTTATTGGTTACTGATTATATAAAGTTTTGTTTAACTTTAACTCTTACAGCGCTGAATTAATGAAATGCACCTTTTCAATCAGGAAAAAGAAACAAAAAAATATTACTTAATATAGTTTCGGCCAGAGTATGTAACAAAGTAGATCTTGATCTACACCGTCCGCAATAACAACTTAAGTCGGCTCCAGCACTTTAAGGGTTAATCAAAATCGAATCCCGGTTAAATTTATCCTTCTTGCACTATACTGGTTAACTAATCAACCAAAAAACCAATACAGCTGCGCATGTTCCACCTATAGCTGGACCCGCCGCAATCCTTCGCTTGAATGATAGAGGAATTTTTCAGAACTTTATTTTTCAAAACCTCCTCTTCTGCCAAAGAAAAGTTTTTCGCTGGATCTCTCTTTTTGTTGTTGCTGTCGTTGTTGTTGTTTTCGGTCCATCATGTGCGGTAAAATGTGCATATAGATAGCGACCTTCACGAATGGATATATTTATGACGTAAAGCCCGTGGAAAACTTAAAAGGAGAATTGCATGACGAGATATATTGGTTAGTTTAACCTCTAGTTAGGTTAACTGATCTATTTTAGTAACCCATTTGGTTATCTCTTTTTATACAAGTGTTTAACCAGTTTGATTAGTTAACTCTGGGTAAGTTTAACCAACGTTTATACAATTGAGTACTGCATATGTGCTAAATAAGTCTCCGACAGTTTGGAATAAAATCAACCATAATCACAGTCATGTTTTTTTTTTCTGTTCCTTGATAAATTTGAAATAATTATCATTTAGATGCAATATGATAGCTGTATAGCTTTTATCATATATACTTAGCAGAAATGGTGTTCCACCCTCCTTTGTTTTTACCGGGTTTGATTTTCTGGTGTGAATGATATGAAATGGGGCGGAAATTAGAATCTGGCTGCTGCATACACCAAAAAGCCAGTCTGCTAACTCTAAAATGAACTAAACTGAGGCATCCCTTGACCTCATAGCAGCGGCTACTGATCGAGCTGCCTCAATCTCTTGTGAGAGGTATTAGACGAAGACTGCACTCTGTTATGCAATCCCTGGGCGGAAGTACGCAATATTGCCTGATTTTGTGTGCCCATTCTCTGCAGGTCACTTACAACCTGTCGTAAGTTTTATTTCGACATTAAATTCCAGGTTTTAACCAATGCTTCTCGTTTTTCTTAAATCTGAAAGCAATATCTAAGCAAAAATTTCCTACTTACCATGAGGTCAAGGGATACTCCAGTTCAGTTCAATTCAGTTCATAGGCAAATGGCTGGTCTGTTGGTGTATGTACTCAAATGATCAGTCAAGCTCAAAAAGAGATATTAAAAGCTTGGTTCAAAATTTGTTTCAGAACTTTTTAATATGCAGAAAATAAAAGAAACATGTCGGGGTTGAAATAATAAAATCTTAAATTTCAGTCTTGGTGTGAGAGTTATGTAATTGAATTATAAAATTTATATGAGCTATGCTCTATGAAAAGTGGGGGCTTAATGCATCTGCGAAAAGTATCGCCCCAGGTCAGCCTGCCCAGGATGCGCAGACTGACCTGGGCCAAAACTTTACACTATTGGTCAATTTTGTGTATGTCAAAGGACCAGTCTACCTCATGATTCAGTCGGTTGTTAGACAAAATGGATTTAGGGATCCATAAATATGTGATGGCATGACTGGTATCATGAATCATGGAGATGCATTGTGCCCTCTTTTGCCAGCGCATTTGTTCCAGCTCTAGTTGAATACATACGTTGGCAGTATTCATCCTAAAACTGTGTAAATACATGTATGACTTTTTACGCCCCTACAGTCAATAACGAAAAAAAAAAAAAAAAAAAGGTCTTAAAAGAAAAAATCTCTTGAAACATGTAATTAGTCCTTTTCCATCAACTTTTCTTTATTGTTGATTTATGGTATCTTCCCTTTAAACGCTTCTTCCTTGCGTTTATAAGAGTTTTGCATACGTAAAACATATGCTGGAAAGCAATGGATTAAGTATCAACGTGTTAATAACATTGCCATCAACTTATTTATCAGGGGCCAAGCCCCCCGCCCCTCCCCACCGTAGCTCAGTCGGTAGCGTACAGGACTTGAGAACAGGAGGTCGCTGGTTCGATCCCCGACTTGGCCAATTTCTTTCCGAAGATTGATGATAGTCATCGCGACAGGATTCATTCCTTTCTCGCCGCTATGGTTATGTGGGAAAGCAGCCAGTGGCTTGGAAAGAATATTGTGCGGAGTACTGGCAAAAGAAACTCCAGGAAAGCATGGATATGTGCACTGGCCGCCGTGATATAACTGAAATAATGTTGAAAACGGCGTTAAACACTATACATTCAATCAATATTTATCGGGGTTGGAATATTACTTTTATCATGTAAAGACCATCCTGACATGATTTTGTCCCGTAGAATAAACTTTAAGCAAATACCCAAAATGTATCTATTATTTTGTTGTTTCGCCAGATTTATTCTATGACTCAGTTCTGACAACTCTTTTCATTACAAGACTGTGTCAGATTTTATGAGATGCTAGCCATTGAAGCACAAGCCACTGAAACTCCACTGGTCTATTACGGGATAACGGAGTTTTCCTTATCCTACTTACTATAAATAGCACATTGGCAAGCGCCTCTGTATCGCATATAAAGGAACAAGGTGCATTTGTGCACAATGTGTTTATTGGTCAAAAACTTTCGCGCACCTTTACCCACAGGCCTTTGAAACTCACTTGGTCTATCACGGAACACTAAAATTTTCCTTGGTCGATCATCGAACACTTTTGCGCATTGGTACATCGCCTGTATATCACGGAATACTCAAATTTTCATTTACACTGTTGCTATAAATGGCATATTGGCGACTGCCTCTTATTTGTATATAATAAGACAAGGCGGGTAACGAAATCAAAGAAAATTTTTACCCCTGTCCCCTTTTAGGGATAATATTTAACCGAACACGAAAAATAGTCTTAGTTACCGTTACAGATGAGTTCACAAATTATTTTTAGACTAGCGAAGCTAGTCTATAGGTGTCATGATTGACCCAGAGTCAAAGTAAACAAAAAACCCCACAGTTGCTAAATACTGCCTCACAGTAAAATACTTCTTTCTATTAGAAATCCTAATTCTGTTATATATGACAATTTTGACAAAAACCACTAAATCTCTACCACTCCAATTTGAACATTTCTTCTTGCAAAGTGATAGACTGAACAAGATGTCATTTATAAGGTACAAGATCTTTGCTTATATGTAAATTAAGTGACCTATGCAAAGCAGGCTATTAGCAGTTATTCCTACACCACTGTAACATTATGAATGAATCTAGAAATAGATACACCTAGGTAACTTGTAGCAAATCCCAGCTGCATTAACTATCACTGGACAGGGAACCCTTATCATTCCTTCAGTCATTCATTATTTAGATCATTGTGTACAGTTAAACTGTTATGTTAAACTGTTATTTTATATTTAGAATATTAACCCTTTACCACACAATCCGGAGTTGTAATGGCACTGGGGAAGAATCCCTGGTAACCAGCATTTTCTCCTTTTTCCACATTGTTTTCTGCCCTGTTGGAATTAGGTTTCATCAATTCAGCCACATTTAATTTCTGGTCTACAGTGTAACAGTTTTGAATTTCGTTTTTTAGCTCCACTGGCCGAAGGCCAGCGGGCTTATGTCATGGCCCGGTGTCCGTCGTGCGTCCGTCCGTCCGTTCGTCCGTCCGTCCGTCCGTTCGTCCGTGCGTGCGTTAACTTTTATTTCAAACATCATCTTCTCTGAAACTACGCATCCAATTTTCATGAAATTTCACAGAAATTATCCTACCATGGTCCTCTTCAGAATTTCATAAAAGAATTTGATTCCTTCAAAAACTCTGGTTGCCATGGCAACAAAACTGAAAAATATTGGAAATCTTTAAAAATCTTCTTGTCGGAAACCATAAGGCATAGGGCTACCAAATTTGGCATGTAGCTTTATGTAGTAGACCTCTATCAAGTTTCTTCAAATTATAGCCCTGGTGTCAAAATTGGCTCTGCCCCAGGGGTCACAAGTTTTACATAGGCTTATATAGAGAAAACTTTAAAAATCTTCCTGTACCTAGCCATAAGGCCTAGAGCTACCAAATTTTGCATGTAGCTATATCTAGTGGGCCTCTACCAAGTGGGCCAAAATTTTAGCCCTGGGGTCAAAATTGGCTCTGCCCCAGGGGTCACAAGTTTTACATAGGCTTATATAGAGAAAACTTTAAAAATCTTCCTGTACCTAGCTATAAGGCCTAGAGCTACCAAATTTTGCATGTAGCTGTATCTAGTGGGCCTCTACCAAGTGGGCCAAAATTTTAGCCCTGAGGTCAAAATTACCCCGCCGCAGGGGTCACAAGTTTTACATGGGCTTACATAGTGACAACTTAAGAAATCTTCCTGTTTTGATTTTTTTTTTAAATTAGCCTTGCATCAGGGGTCTTATGTTTTACAGAGGCTTCATATGGACAAAACTTGAAAATCACCTTATTTTTATGGCTTTATCTTGTGGACCTCTACCAGGGTTCAAGTAATTATAGCTCTGGGATCAAAAATGGCTTTGCCCTGCCGGTATCAACTTTCACATGGGCTTTTACAGAGAAAACTTTGTAAGTCTTCATTTTGAAACCATTTGGCTCAGAATTGAAATGTTTAGTATTTATGGTTTATATTTATAAGCCAGTGGAGCGATACAGGGCCATCATGGCCCTCTTGTTAAAGAGTTAAATAGTTCATCTTGCATCATTTGACTCATTGATTGTATGGTGTTTAACGCCGTTTTCAATATTATTTCGGTGATATCATGAAGGCCAGTGCACCTATCCATGCTTTCCTGGAATTTCTTTTACCAGCACCACCGCGACTTGGTGACCTTTTGTGGACAGTGTGTATTAAGATCAGACTGCACAGAACAGCAGTCTTTTCTTGGATCTACACTGTCCGATAAGAGGATATATTTTCTCCGACATGTATCTTGGAAATAGCAATATTCAGGTGTTTACCACTGGCTTGAAAGTTTCATTTAATTTTTCTAGCAGGTTAAGGGATAAATTTAAACTGGATGATAGTCAACCATTAGCATGCATAGCCCCGGTAGCTGAGTCGGTAGCATAAAGGACATGAGAACAGGAGGTCGCTGGTTCGATCCCCGGCTCGGCCAATTTCTTTCCGAGGATTGATGATAGTCATTGCAACAGGATTCATTCCTCCCTCAAGTTTCGACGGTGGTTATTTGGGAAAGCAACCAGTGGCCTGGAAAGAATATTGTGCGGAGTACTGGTAAAAGATACTCTAGGAAAGCATGGATATGTGCATTGGCTGTCGCTATATAAATAAAATAATGTTGAAAATAGGGTTAAACACCATACAATCAGTCAATCAATCAAATTCGCTAGTCTGTCAGTACTTTCAGTACTTTGATTCTTGTGTACCCTGACCTTCAACCTTGACACGGCTTCTGTCATAAAGCAATAGCTCTGATCTAAAAAAAGAATAAAAATAAAAAAAATCGACATTTTCCGGATCGCCATGCGCTGACGTCACACAATTCATTATGACGCAGCGAATTACAACTCATGTGAAAAGACCCGCCAATTTTTTTTACCAATATACGATAAATACGGGTTTGAAAATATGCAAAATGGAAGATGAAAATTGTGATACTCGATTAGATGAAAAGACAAATTATAACGGACGAAATGTTGATTTAATATTTTTATCAATATATCAACAACAAAAAATTTAGATCTTTGTTTGAAAAAAAAAGAAAAATTTAGTTATAGTTTGCTGCGGGATGATAAATTGTGTGACGTCAGCGCATGGCAATCCAGAAAATGTGGATTTTTATTTATTTTTTTTAGATCAGAGCTATGGCTTGATCGGAAGAGCTGTTTGGAACTTTTGAAGGTCAGGGTACACAAGAAAAATCGTTTGTGAACCCGTCTGCAACGGCAACTAGTTTTAGTTTTCCGTTTTCGGTTAGATATTGCCTCTGAAAAGGGGAAAGGGGTAAAAAATTTCTTCGATTTCGTTGCACACCTTGTCCTACTTTATACGATATAGAGGCAGTCGCCAATGTGCTATTTATAGTAACGGTGTCCGCTAGGGAAAATTTTGTTATCCCGTGATAGATCAACGGAATTTCAATGGCCTATGGTTCACGTGAGCTACAATTCGCTGCCTCATGATGAATTATGTGGCGACTTTGAAAATGTAGAAGCTTTTTCTTTTTTTTTTCTTTTTGATCGGAGCTATCGCTTGATTGCAAGAGCCGTTTAGAATTTTTGAAGGTCAGGGTACACAAGAAAAATCATTTGTGAACCCATCTGTGACGGTAAATAGTTTTATTTTACTGATTTTTGGTAAAATATTATCTCTCAAAGGGGACAGGGGCAAATGTTCTTCGATTTCGATGCACACCTTGTCTTATTATATATAATATAGATGCAGTCGCCAGTGTGCTTTTTATAGTAACGGTGAAATTTTGAGTATTCTGTGATATTCAGATGATTCACCAATGTGCAAAAGTGTGGCGATGGTTTTTATGTTCTGACACGATGTCGCGTGGAAAGTTTACTAATAAGTGTAAATTTTAAAACGTACTTATTTTAGATCATTACCGTATGTTTAATCTTGAGTACATGAAGCAATAACAAGGGTATTTTTCCCAAATTATGAGTAGATATACGCACAGCTTGGCGATTGAAAAGAAATCAACTCAAAGTTTATTCCTCGGAGGCTATGGGGGGGAGGAGATCAAATAATGTCACTCCCGTAATAATCATTACCGACACTTCAAGTAGTGTAACGGAGATGATGGCGTAATGTTCTGATGCGATGTAGCACGGATAATTAACTGTGTTATGGAGGCAACTGAAAATTACTCTGGATATATATACATGTACCTATAATCATATTCCCCCTCCCTTCCCATAATTTCTTGAAGAAAAAAAAAACCAAAAAGGCGGCCAAGAAAAACAAAATGGCGGCCAAACCATCGATGTAATCAATGAGGGAAGTTTTAAAGTGATTATAGGTCTTCTTTGAAGGCTGATATGTAATCCTTAGCAAACCGAGATGCATTCTCCATCCATACACGCCAGAATTTACCGACAATGGGCGAGAATTTAAGAAGACAGGATGACAGAAGAACTTGTTTTCGAGCATACTACCAGGTTGACAACCCTTGATCTGATTTGTCTTTCTAGTTCAGGCCAGCTTCCACACTGCATATTGATACATTGAATATGCTAAGATGATCAATGGACAGTGTAAAAGCCCCAGAAAATATTGTCACAAGTGGATAAATCAGACAGACAACTCTTTCTGTAGCAAGTGGTTCCTGTAGCATGAGTCGAACAAATGGAACTGAATTTTATATTATTTCTCTTCATATGTAGACAAGAAACGTAGATACGATGCCTACCAACTCATATGTGCCAGTAACGCACCCGCAAAAACATGATATATCGACTTATGACACTTTCGGAAGCAACTGGTACCTATTGCATAAATCAAGCATAGGGAACCAAATTTCTCCATTTTCTCTTACTAGGGCCACCGAAACATTGAATTGGTTTCTATGAATACCTCCTCCCAATCACATACATGACCGTTACGTGCCCGCAAAAAAATAAAATCGACTAACGACACTTTTGGAAGCAACCGCTACCTGTTGCGTAAGTCAAACAATGGGAACAATTTTTTTTCCCTTTTCTCTTACTAGGGCCACCGAAACACTTAGTTGGTCTCAATACTTACCGCATGTACATGACCTTTGCGCGCCTGCGAAAACATATTATCGACTTTCAAAACTTTCAGAAGCAACCGGTACCTGTTGCATAAGTCAAACAATGGGAACCAATTTTTTTTCCATATTTCTCTTTCTTAGGGCCCCCGAAACATTCAATCAGTCTGAATAACTACCAGCATGTACATGACCTTTGCGCACCCGCGAAAACATATTATCGACTTCCAAAACTTTTGGAAGCAACCGGTACCTGTTGCGTAAGTCAAACAGTGGGAATCAAATTTTTTTCCCCTTTTTCTCTTACTAGGACCCCTGAAACATTAAATTGGTCTCTATAACTACCCGCACATACATGACCTTTGCACACCCGCAAAAACATAGAAACGACTTGTGACGCTTTCGGAAGCAACCGGTTCCCGCTGCGTAAGTAAGAAAAAGAATACTGACTTTTGCTCTACCCTTTCGCTTTGATGACTACCCAGTCATACGTAGCAGTTTTACTCGCTGTGCAGAAACAGTCATACGGGACTCTTGCTTGCAGCCAAAGACATCAAAGATATAGCATGATACCGAAATCTTTCCCATGAAAATATCTTATACATCTTTGAAGTATTTTGAAATTGGCCAATGACATGAGAATAAATGATAATGATAAAACAAAATGTTTAAAAAAGATTATAAGAAAAAAATGGCACAGCTGCGGTTCGAACCTCTGCCCACCAGGACCACAAATGGCTCTTGGCACAGAGGTCTTACCCACTGTGCTATGGAGGCAACTGAAAATTTCTCTGGATATATATACCTATAATCATATCCCCTCCCTTCCCATAATTCCTTGAAGAAAAAAAAAAAAGCAAAATGGCGACCAAGACAAATAAAATGGCGGCCAAACCATCGATGTAAACAATGAGGGAAGTTTTAAAGTGATTATAGGACTTCCTTGAAGGCTGATATGTAATCCTTAGCAACCTGACATCCATACACGCCAGAATTTACCGACCAGTTTCCACACTGCACAATGATACATTGAATATGCTAAGATGATCAATGGACAGTGTAAAAGCCCCAGAAAATATTGTCACAACTGGATAAACCAGACAGACAACTCTTTCTGTAGCAACTGGTTCCAGTAGCATGAGTCGCACAAAAGGAACTATATTTTGTATTATTTCTCTTCATATGTAGACAAAAAACGTAGTTACGATGACTATCAACTCGTATGTGCTGGTTACGCACCCGCGAAAACATGAAATATCGACTTATGACACTTAAGGAAGCAACTGATATCTATTGCATAAGTCAAGCAAAGGGAACCAAATTTCTCTGTTTTCTCCAACAAGGGCTAACGAAACATTAAATTGGTTTCAATGACTACCTCCCCCCATCACATACATGACCATTACGTGCCTGCAAAAACATAAAATCGACTTAAGACACTTTGGGAAGCAACCGCTTCCTGTTGCAAAAAAAAAAAAAAAAAAAAAACTGACTTTTGCCCTACCCTTTCTTTTAAATACATAGACAAGAATTGTAAATTGGCTTTGATAACTACCCACTCATACGTAGCAGTTTTACTCACCGTGCAGAAACAGCCATACGCGGCTCTTGCATGCAGCCAAAGACATCAAAGATATAGCAAGATACCGAAATCTTTCCCATGAAAATATCTTAAACATCTTTGAAGTATTTTTAAATTGGCTAATGATATAAGAATAAATGATAACGATGAAAAAAATAATAATGATAAAAATAAATTACAAGAGGACCATGATGGTCCTAAATCGCTCACCTGAAATGCAACTGAGCTCAACACCATAATGCTACATGCCAAATATGAAAGCTCTAGCCCTTACGGTTTGGGACGAGAAGATTTTTAAAGATTTCCTTCTTTATCTCTATGTGAAATCCGAGAACCCACAACATAGGGCCAATTTTTAACACCAGGGTCATAATTTGAAGTATTTTGGTAGAGGGTCACTACATGATGATACATGCCATATATGAAAGCTCTAGCCCTTACGGTTTGGGACAAGAAGATTTTTAAAGATTTCCTTCTTTATCTCTATGTGAAATCCGAGAACCCACAACATAGGGCCATTTTCAACACTCGGGCCATAATTTGAAGTATTTTGGTAGAGGCCCACTAGATGATGCTACATGCCATATATGAAAGCTCTAGCCCTTACGGTTTGAGACAAGAAGATTTTTAAGGATTTCCTTCTTTATCTCTATGTGAAATCTGAGAACCCACAACATAGGGCAAATTTTTAACACCAGGGCCATTATTTGAAGTATTTTGGTAGAGAGTCACTAGATGATACTACATGCCATATATGAAAGCTCTAGCCCTTATGGTTTGGGACAAGAAAATTTTTAAAGATTTCCTTCTTTATCTCTATGTGAAATCCGAGACCCCACAACATAGGGCCATTTTCAACAATAGGGCCATAATTTGAAGTATTTTGGTAGAGGGCCAATAGATGATGCTTCATGCCAAATATGAAAGCTCTAGCCCTTATGGTTTGGGACAAGAAGATTTTTACAGATTTCCTTCTTTATCTCTATGTGAAATCCGAGAACCCACAACATAGGGCCAATTTCCACACTACGGCCATTATTTGAAGTATTTTGGTAGAGGGCCACTAGATGATACTACATGCCATATATGAAAGCTCTAGCCCTTAAGGTTTGGGACAAAACGATTTTTACAGATTTCCTTCTTTATCTCTATGTGAAATTCGAGAACCCACAACATAGGGCCATTTTCAAACTAGGGCCATAATTTGAAGAATTTTGGTAGAGGGCCACTAGATGATGCTACATGCCAAATATGAAAGCTCTAGCCCTTATGGTTTGGGACAAGAAGATTTTTAAAGAGTTCCTTCTTTATCTCTATGTGAAATCCGAGAACCCACAACATAGGGCCAATTTTCAATACTAGGGCCATAATTTGAAGTATTTTGGTAGAGGGCCACTAGCTGATGCAACATGCCAAATATGAAAGCTCTAGCCCTTACGGTTTAGGACAAGAAGATTTTTACAGATTTCCTTCTTTATCTCTATGTGAAATCCGAGAACCCACAACATACGGCCATTTTCAACAGTAGGGCCATAATTTGAAGTATTTTGGTAGAGGGTCACGAGATGATGCTACATGCCACATATGAAAGGTCTAGCCCTTATGGTTTGGGAGAAGAAGGTTTTTAAAGATTTCCTTCTTTATCTCTATGTGAAATCCGAGAACCCACAACATAGGGCCAATTTTCAATACTAGGGCCATAATTTGAAGTATTTTGGTAGAGGGCCACTAGCTGATGCAACATGCCAAATATGAAAGCTCTAGCCCTTACGGTTTAGGACAAGAAGATTTTTACAGATTTCCTTCTTTATCTCTATGTGAAATCCGAGAACCCACAACATACGGCCATTTTCAACAGTAGGGCCATAATTTGAAGTATTTTGGTAGAGGGTCACGAGATGATGCTACATGCCACATATGAAAGGTCTAGCCCTTATGGTTTGGGAGAAGAAGGTTTTTAAAGATTTCCTTCTTTATCTCTATGTGAAATCCGAAAACCCACAACATACGGCCAATGTTTAACACCAGGGCTATAATTTGAAGTATTTTGGTAGAGGGTCACTACATGATGCGACATGCCATATATGAAAGCTCTAGCCCTTACGGTTTGGGACAAGAAGATTTTTACAGATTTCCTTCTTTATCTCTATTTGAAATCCGAGAACCCACAACATAGGGCCAATTTCCATACTAGGGCCATTATTTGAGGTATATTTGTAGAGGGCCACTAGATGATACTACATGCCATATATGAGAGCTCTAGCCCTTATGGTTTGGGTCAAGAAGATTTTTAAAAATTTCCTTCTTTATCTCTATGTGAAATCCGAGAACCCACAACATAGGGCCATTTCCAACACTAGGGCCATAATTTGAAGTATTTTGGTAGAGGGCCACTAGATGATGCTACATGCCAAATATGAAAGTTCTAGCCCTTACGGTTTGGGACAAGAAGATTTTTAAAGATTTCCTTCTTTATCTCTATGTGAAATCCGAGAACCCACAACATAGGGCCAATTTCCACACTACGACCATTATTTGAAGTATTTTGGTAGAGGGCCACTAGATGATACTACATGCCATATATGAGAGCTCTAGCCCTTATGGTTTGGGACAAGAAAATTTTTACAGATTTCCTTCTTTATCTCTATGTGAAATCCGAGAACCCACAACATAGGGCCATTTTCAACAATAGGGCCATAATTTGAAGTATTTTGGTAGAGGGCTACTAGATGATGCTACATGCCAAATATGAAAGCTCTAGCCCTTACGGTTTGGGACAAGAAGATTTTTACAGATTTCCTTTTTTATCTCTATGTGAAATCCGAGAACCCACAACATAGGGCCAATTTCCACACTAGGGCCATTATTTGAAGTATTTTGGTAGAGGGCCACTAGATGATGCTACATGCCAAATATGAAAGCTCTAGCCCTTATAGTTTGGGACAAGAAGATTTTTAAACATTTTTCTTTCGGTTGCCATGGCAACCAGAGTTCTTCATGGAATTCAAATCTTTGAAGTATTCTGAAAGTGCATCACCTAAGGATCATTTCTGTGAAGTTTCACTGAAATCTGTTGGGCGGTTTCAGAGGAGAAGATTTTTTAAGTAATTGTTCACGGACGGACGGACGGACGGACACAAGGAAGGACGGACGGACGCCGGACAACGATCGATCACAATAGCTCACCCTGAGCACTATGTGCTCGGGTGAGCTAACAAGAAAAAAATGGCACAGCTGGGGTTCGAACCTCTGGCCATCAGGACCAAAAATGGCTCTTGGTACAGCGGTCTTACCCACTGTGCTATGGAGGCAACTGAAAATTAATCTGGATACATATACCGATAATCTTTCTGGAGCAACTGGTTCCTTTAGCATGAGTCGAACAAAAGGAACTATATTTTGTATTATTTCTCTTCAGATGTAGACAAGAAACGTAGTTACGATGACTACCAACCCATATGTGCCAGTTACGCACCCGCGAAAACATGAAATATTGACTTATGACAATCTGGGAAGTAACTGATACCTACTGCATAAGTCAAGCAAAAGGAACAAAATTTCTCCCGTTTCTCTTACTAGGGCTACCGAAATATTAAATTGCTTTCGATGACTAACTCCCCCACCACACCACATAAATGACCGTGACATGCCTGCAAAAACATAAAATCGACTGACTACACTTTCGGAAGCAACCGCTACATGTTGCATAAGTCAAACAATGGGAACCAATTTTTTCCCTTTTCTCTGACTAGGGCCACCGAAACATTAAATCGGTCTCAATATCTATCCCCACGTGCATGACCTTTACGCGCCTGCGAAAACATATAATCAACTAACGACTCTTTCAGAAGCAACTTGTCCGTGTTGCAGAAGTCAAACAATGGGAACCAAACTTTTCCTTTTTTCTCTTACTAGGGCCCCGTAAACATTAAATCGGTCTCAATTACTACATGAACATACTTGACCTTTGTACGCCCGTGAAAACACACGATTGACTTCTGACACTTTCGGAGGCAACCAGTGCTTGTTGCATAAGTCAAACAAAGGGAACCAAATTTTTTTTTCATTTGCTCTTACTAGGGCCACCAATACATTAAATCGGTCTCAATAACTACCCGCATGTTTATGACCTTTGTGCGCCCGCAAAAACATTTTATCGACTTCTTAAACTTTCAAAAGCAACCAGTCCTTGTTGCATAAGTCGAACAAAGGGAACCAATTTTTTTTTCCATTTTCTCTTACTAGGGCCCCCAATACATTAAATCGGTCTCATTAACTACCCGCATGTACATGACCTCTGCGCGTCTCCAAAAACATATCATTGACTTCCGAAAGTTTCGGAAGCAACCAGTACCTGTTGCATAAGTGGAACAATGGGAACCAAATTTTTTTCCCTTTTTCTCTTACTAGGGCCCCCTAAACATTAAATAGGTCTCAATAACTACCCGCATGTACATGACATTTGCGCAGTCGCAAAAACATACAATTGAAATCCAACACTTTCAGAAGCAACCGGTTCCTGTTGCATAAGTAAGAAAATGAAAACTGACTTTTGCCCTACCCTTTCTTCTAAAAACATAGACAAGAACTGTAATTTGGCTTTGACGACTACCCACTCATACGTAGCAGTTTTATTCGCTGTGCAGAAAAAGCCATACGCGGCTCTTGCGTGCAGCCAAAGACATCAAAGATATAGCATGATACGGAAATCTTTCCTTTGAAAATATCTTATACATCTTTGAAGTATTTTAAAATTGGCCAATGACATGAGAAAAAAAAAAATGATAACAAGAGGACCATGATGGTCCTAAATCGCTCACCTGAAATGCAACTCAGCTCAACACCATAATGCTACATGCCAAATATGAAAGCTCTAGCCCTTATGGTTTGGGACAAGAAGATTTTTAAAGATTTCCTTCTTTATCTCTATGTGAAATCCGAGAACCCACAACATAGGGTCAACTTTTAACACCAGCGCCATAATTTAAAGTATTTTGGTAGAGGGTCACTAGATGATACTACATGCCATATATGAAAGCTCTAGCCCTTAAGGTTTGGGACAAGAAGATTTTTACAGATTTCCTTCTTTATCTCTATGTGAAATCCGAGAACCCACAACATATGGCCAATTTCAACACTACGGCCATTATTTGAAGTATTTTGGTAGAGGGCCACTAGATGATACTACATGCCATATATGAGAGCTCTAGCCTTTATGGTTTGGGACAAGAAGATTTTTTAAATATATCCTTCTTTATCTCTATGTGAAATCCGAGAACCCACAACATAGGGCCATTTCCAACATTACGGCCATAATTTGAAGTATTTTGGTAGAGGGTCACTAGATGATGCTACATGCCACATATGAAAGCTCTAGCCCTTACGGTTTGGGACAAGAAGATTTTTACAGATTTCCTTCTTTATCTCTATGTGAAATCCGAGAACCCACAACATACGGCCAATATCAACACTACGGCCATTATTTGAAGTATTTTGCTAGGAGGCCACTAGATGATACTACATGCCATATATGAGAGCTCTAGCCCTTATGGTTTGGGACAAGAAGATTTTTAAAGATTTCCTTCTTTATCTCTATGTGAAATCCGAGAACCCACAACATAGGGCCGTTTTAAAGACTAGGGCCATAATTTGAAGAATTTTGGTAGAGGGTCACGAGATGATGCTACATGCCAAATATGAAAGCTCTAGCCCTTAAGGTTTGGGACAAGAAGAATTTTAAAGATTTCCTTCTTTATCTCTATGTGAAATCCGAGAACCCACAACATACGGCCAATTTCAACACTACGGCCATAATTTGAAGTATTTTGGTAGAGGGCCACTAGATGATACTACATGCCAAATATGAGAGCTCTAGCCCTTATGATTTGGGACAAGAAGATTTTTAAAGATTTCCTTCTTTATCTCTATGTGAAATCCGAGAACCCACAACATAGGGCCATTTCCAACACTAGGGCAATAATTTGAAGCATTTTGGTAGAGGGCCACTAGATGATGCTACATGCCAAATATGAAAGCTCTAGCCCTTGAGGTTTGGCACAAGAAGATTTTTACAGATTGCCTTCTTTATCTCTATGTGAAATCCGAGAACCCACAACATACGGCCAATTTCAACACTTGGGCCATAATTTGAAGTATTTTGGTAGAGGGCCACTAGATGATACTACATGCCATATATGAGAGCTCTAGCCCTTATGATTTGGGACAAGAAGATTCTTAAAGATTTCCTTCTTTATCTCTATGTGAAATCCGAGAACCCACAACATAGGGCCATTTTCATCACTAGGGCCATAATTTGAAGTATTTTGGTAGAGGGCCAATAGATGATACTACATGCCAAATATGAGAGCTCTAGCCCTTATGATTTGGGACAAGAAGATTTTTAAAGATTTCCTTCTTTATCTCTATGTGAAATCCGAGAACCCACAACATACGGCCAATATCAACACTACGGCCATTATTTGAAGTATTTTGCTAGGAGGCCACTAGATGATACTACATGCCATATATGAGAGCTCTAGCCCTTATGGTTTGGGACAAGAAGATTTTTAAAGATTTCCTTCTTTATCTCTATGTGAAATCCGAGAACCCACAACATAGGGCCATTTTCAAGACTAGGGCCAAAATTTGAAGTATTTTGGTAGAGGGTCACGAGATGATGCTACATGCCAAATATGAAAGCTCTAGCCCTTAAGGTTTGGGACAAGAAGAATTTTAAAGATTTCCTTCTTTATCTCTATGTGAAATCTGAGACCCCACAAAATACGGCCAATATCAACACTACGGCCATAATTTGAAGTATTTTGGTAGAGGGCCACTAGATGATACTACATGCCAAATATGAGAGCTCTAGCCCTTATGATTTGGGACAAGAAGATTTTTAAAGATTTCCTTCTTTATCTCTATGTGAAATCCGAGAACCCACAAAATAGGGCCATTTCCAACGCTAGGGCCATAATTTGAAGCATTTTGGTAGAGGGCCACTAGATGATGCTACATGCCAAATATGAAAGCTCTAGCCCTTACGGTTTGGGACAAGAAGATTTTTACAGATTTCCTTCTTTACCTCTATGTGAAATCCGAGAACCCACAACATACGGCCAATTTCAACACTACGGCCATTATTTGAAGTATTTTGGTAGAGGGCCACTAGATGATACTACATGACATATATGAGAGGTCTAGCCCTTATGGTTTGGGACAAGAAGATTTTTAAAGATTTCCTTCTTTATCTCTATGTGAAATCCGAGAACCCACAACATAGGGCCATTTTCAACACTACGGCCATAATTTGAAGTATTTTGGTAGAGGGCCACTAGATGATACTACATGCCAAATATGAGAGCTCTAGCCCTTATGATTTGGGACAAGAAGATTTTTAAAGATTTCCTTCTTTATCCCTATGTGAAATCCGAGAACCCACAACATAGGGTCATTTTCAACACTAGGGCCATAATTTGAAGTATTTTGGTAGAGGGCCACTAGATGATACTACATGCCAAATATGAGAGCTCTAGCCCTTATGATTTGGGACAAGAAGATTTTTAAAGATTTCCTTCTTTACCTCTATGTGAAATCCGAGAACCCACAACATAGGGCCATTTTCCACACTAGGGCCATTATTTGAAGTATTTTGGTAGAGGGCCACTAGATGATACTACACGCCATATATGAGAGCTCTAGCTTTTATGGTTTGTGACAAGAAGATTTTTAAAGATTTCCTTCTTTATCTCTATGTGAAATCCGAGAACCCACAACATAGGGCCATTTTCAAGAATAGGGCCATAATTTAAAGTATTTTGGTAGAGGGCCACTAGATGATGCTACATGCCAAATATGAAAGCTCTAGCGCTTACGGTTTCGGACAAGAAGATTTTTACAGATTTCCTTCTTTATCTCTATGTGAAATCCGAGAACGCACAACATTGGGCCAATTTCCACACTACGGCCATTATTTGAAGTATTTTGGTAGAGGGCCACTAGATGATACTACATGCCATATATGAGAGCTCTAGCTCTTATGGTTTGTGACAAGAAGATTTTTAAAGATTTCCTTCTTTATCTCTATGTGAAATCCGAGAACCCACAACATAGGGCCATTTTTCAAGACTAGGGCCATTATTTGAAGTATTTTGGTAGAGGGTCACTAGATGATGCTACATGCCAAATATGAAAGCTCTAGCCCTTAAGGTTTGGGACAAGAACATTTTTACAGATTTCCTTCTTTATCTCTATGTGAAATCCGAGAACCCACAACATACGGCCAATTTCAACACTTGGGCCATAATTTGAAGTATTTTGGTAGAGGGCCACTAGATGATACTACATGCCATATATGAGAGCTCTAGCCCTTATGATTTGGGACAAGAAGATTCTTAAAGATTTCCTTCTTTATCTCTATGTGAAATCCGAGAACCCACAACATAGCGCCATTTTCATCACTAGGGCCATAATTTGAAGTATTTTGGTAGAGGGCCACTAGATGATACTACATGCTATATATGAGAGCTCTAGCCCTTATGATTTGGAACAAGAAGATTTTTAAAGATTTCCTTCTTTATCTCTATGTGAAATCCGAGACCCCACAACATAGGGCCATTTTCCACACTAGGGCCATTATTTCAAGTATTTTGGTACAGGGCCACTAGATGATAATACATGCCATATAAGAGAGCTCTAGCCTTTATGGTTTGGGACAGGAAGATTTTTACAGATTTCCTTCTGTATCTGTATGTGAAATCCGAGAACCCAGAACATAGGGCCATTTTCAAACTAGGGCCATAATTTGAAGTATTTTGGTAGAGGGCCACTAGATGATGCTACATGCCAAATATGAACGCTCTAGCCCTTACGGTTTGGGACAAGAAGATTTTTATAGATTTCCTTCTTTATCTCTATGTGAAATCCGACAATCGACAACATAGGGCCAGTTTCCACACTACGGCCATTATTTGAAGTCTTTTGGTACAGGGCCACTAGATGATACTACATGCCATATATGAGACCTCTAGCCCTTATGGTTTGGGACGAGAAGATTTTTAAAGATTTCCTTCTTTATCTCTATGTGAAATCCGAGAACCCACAAGATAGGGCCATTTTCATCACTAGGGCCATAATTTGACGTATTTTGGTAGAGGGTCACTAGATGATGCTACATGCCAAATATGAAAGATCTAGCCCTTAAGGTTTGGGACAAGAAGATTTTTACAGATTTCCTTCTTTATCTCTATGTGAAATCCGAGAACCCACAACATAGGGCCATTTTCAACACTACGGCCATAATTTCAAGTATTTTGGTAGAGGGCCACTAGATGATACTACATGCCAAATATGAGACGTCTAGCCCTTATGATTTGGGACAAGAAGCTTTTTAAAGATTTCCTTCTTTATCTCTATGTGAAATCCGAGAACCCACAACATAGGGCCATTTTCAACACTAAGGCCGTAAATTGAAGTATTTTGGTAGAGGGTCACTACATGATGCTACATGCCAAATATGAAAGCTCTGGCCCTTACGGTTTGGGACAAGAAGATTTTTAAAGATTTCCTTCTTTATCTCTATATGAAATCCGAGAACCCACAACATACGGCCAATTTCAACACTACGGCCATTATTTGGAGCATTTTGGTAGAGGGCCACTAGATGATACTACATGCCATATATGAGAGCTCTAGCCCTTATGGTTTGGGACAAGAAGATTTTTAAAGATTTCCTTCTTTATCTCTATGTGAAATCCGAGAACCCACAACATAGGGCCATTTTCAAACTAGGGCCATAATTTGAAGTATTTTGGTAGAGGGCCACTAGATGATGCTACATGCCAAATATGAAAGCTCTAGCCCTTAACGTTTGGGACAAGAAGATTTTTACAGATTTCCTTCTTTATCTCTATGTGAAATCCGAGAACCCACAACATAGGGCCAGTTTCAAGACTAGGGCCATAATTTGAAATAATTTGGTAGAGGGTCACTAGATGATGCTACATGCCAAATATGAAAGCTCTAGCCCTTAAGGTTTGGGACAAGAAGATTTTTACAGATTTCCTTCTTTATCTCTATGTGAAATCCGAGAACCCACAACATAGGGCCATTTCCAATACTAGGGCCATAATTTGAAGTATTTTGGTAGAGGGTCACTAGATGATGCTACATGCCAAATATGAACGCTCTAGCCCTTAAGGTTTGGGATAAGAAGATTTTTACAGATTTCCTTCTTTATCTCTATGTGAAATCCGAGAACCCACAACATAGGGCCATTTTCAACACTAGGGCCATAATTTGAAGTATTTTGGTAGAGGGCTACTAGATGATGCTACATGCCAAATATGAAAGCTCTGGCCCTTACGGTTTGCACGGGTGGTAAACGGGGCAACTAGCTCCAAAAGGAGTCAATAGTATTTTGTTGCCTTGTAACATACGGGTATTTGCGTGCTAGTTGCATAGATAGAAAAATTGTCAACAAAGGTAGGTGTCGATTTCTTTAAACCTTGTTCATTTCCTTACCGGAGACCTTTTGGAAAATCCTGCAATGCTATGCGATATAAAAATGACTAAACTTTATTCACCGCTAGCATATGGCATATAAGTATGCAGCGCTTGGATAAAATCTTGGCAAAACTTTCGAACACAGTACTGCAAACCCGCCACTTTATGTAACACGGAGATTTGGAAGCACGGATTTTCTAGATATTCGTCCAACATATGGCCATTACACTACCTGATGCACGTTATCTGGTATTTTCAAGCCCATAAAAGACTAAAAATCCCAAAAATTGGAAATTAAAGAATTTGTATGTGGAGAATACTGGCAATATTTTTGTGCGCGCCAGTTGCCTAGCACAAGGGGTAGTTGGATAGACAAGGAGGTAGTTGCCTCCTAATATATGTACTTCAAATGATACACATGAGTCAGCTTTTATCTCAGATTGAGCTTAGTAATATTTATCGTCTGCCAGTGCTTATATTTTCGACCCTGTCTAAATTTGTCATTCGTCATCGGATGACTAAGTAATACTTTATACAAGAAAATATTGATGCTGAACATCAATGGCGCCGCAAACTAGTTGTTTCTGTAACAGGGCACAATGCATTGGGTTATTTCCTAATACGCATCTCTTGCACAATCTTTGTAGAGGTCCAAGTGGTGATACTGTATTCAAACTCTGGGCCATCTGGTTTTTGACAAGATTTTTAAATTTCATATCATTGAAGGCTATTTGCAAACTTCTTATCCATGGACTGGGCCATTTCTTTATCCACAGGACATCATTTGGACACAATTGGTAGATAGAAATGTTAGAGCTGTTGCCTTTTTGATATTTGATAGAAGATTTTGAAAAGTGTGCAACAAATATGGCTATGCGCAAATTTGTGACATCTGGGTGGAGGGGAGCATATGACAACTTTTGACCCGAAGGCCACCATTTGAACATACTAGTACTTGGTAGAGGTCATTGTAGCGATACTACACATGAAATATCAAAACTCTCGACCGTCTGATTTTGAACAGGAAGATTTTACATTAACGAAAGAAAAGTCTGTTATCGGATTGTGCTAAATCTGACACTCCAACACATATGTCTGGTATCATACAACCTCTCTTTATAGATATAATAAAGACTTGAATGAAGTCCTTATATCTATATAGACTAGAGGGGTTGTATGATACCAGTCATGTTAGGCGCTCCAACATTGATTTACGGATGTTTCGGTAACAGACGAGTTCGGTAAATTGGACTTATAGAGTAAATTGATTGGATGTTTCGGTAACAAGGCAGTATTATAGTGCCGTGACGTTTTTCACACCCATGGCTTCTGTTTGTGCAAACGTTTTTTCTTTTAATTTGCAATTCTCACTCGCTTTCTGACGTAAATATTTTTGTTGTTCTTTCCATGCTGTATAAATAAATACCTGAAATTAGTAAATTTTGATCACCATATCTTATTTTCGTTTTTCACCCATAGCTGATTCATGTAATGAATAATATACGATCCCTGATAAAACCCAGCCCTAAGCTTGTACCCGTATTACTTAATCGTCCTACGGATAACAGACTCCAACTTTAAGCCAATCCTCAAGTTTTTTAAAAATGTTTTATTAAAAATGACGCTATTCTTGTCAACGTTTTCTGTGTGAAAAATAATTTCTTCCGGAAACAAATTGGTCAACTTCCAAACCAGCCATTTACCCTCAGAACACCTTTCACTCTTATTGTCCTTGCGACCGATTCAGACAAAGATCAAACTGCAAAAAAAAAAAAAAAAAAAAAAAACAGGGTCTGATCGTTGGTTTACGCTGCCAGCTTTTCTAAGACATCATGAGGAAGGACAACTTTGCTTTGAAATAGCTAATATTAGACCAGGGATCGTATATTGTAATATATATATTGTTCTGTTTCTAAAATGAAAATAGCCTTTACTTTTTTCGATGCTCTATGGGTTAAAATTATGGATGATTAACGTAAATTCAGAAATAAAGATAATACATTTGAAACATTGTGGCAAATGAAGAGAGAGAGTGAGAGATAGAGAGAGAGGCCTTGACAATAATGCTTTCGTGCATACTTCTTGTGATTTTGACCATGAACATTTGTGCCCATCTAAAAGATATCTGTTCTGTATTGTTCCTCTCCATTTTCCACACAGTTTTCAAATCTGGTCTGGTGCACAAAAATCGGCGTCTGCTGGTTTTAAAGTGCGTTCATCAATACAACACTGCATAAAAAAATCATATGCGTACTATTTGAGAGCGAAGAGAGTACTGTATATTGTATATAGACGCGTTTACAGCCTGTTTTCACACCTCCCATTGCCAACAAGATAAAGAAGTTTCCCGTAGATCTTAAAAATTAACCCCGGTTTATGAAAACCTGAAACACCAATGGACAAGAAGAAACTCGCAGATCAGACTGCATGTAAAAGTTATGGGGATTGGGCATGTTTAGATCACACACTGCTCGTGCAGTTTGAAAAAAGTATTTGTCAAAAAAAGTATTTGCTACTATCTATCTCTCGGGCTCACTCTCTTCTTTTGCCACAATATTTTCACCTGTATTACCTGTGTTTCTGAACTGAATTTAATATCCATAATTTTAAATCTAAGAGCGTCGAATAAACCCAACGGTCATTTTCATTCTAGATATAAAACCTATTTTTAGCAGTGTCAAGGTTTTCTTGTTCAAAATGTCTTGCAAAATTGACAAATGAAGATCAAAGATCAAACTCCGTGTTTGGTGTACTCTGATCTCGATCTGCACCGGCCGCGATGGTAACAGCAGTAATGACAGACGCTCTAAGGGTTAATGGCTGGTTTGGAAGTCTTTCAGTAAGAAAATATTTTCACATTGAAAGGATCATAAAGCATTGATTTAAAAGGAGATACGTGTTTCAAGTTTAGGATTGGGTGTTGTTATTCGTTACCTCAACTTTGATTCGGGTATCATTTTACGTACAGCATGACAGTAGAAACATAACAAAAATATTATGTCTTAAAGTGTGTGGAAGAAAAAAGAGAAACATTGAACGAATCAGAACCAAGACTTTATTTGGTGTGAAAAACGTCACGGTGCATTACCACTATATAATTACCTTGTTACCGAAACATCCAATCGATTTACTCTATAAGTCCAATTTACCGAACTCGTCTGTTACCGAAACATCTGTCACCCCACCCCCACCCCCCAACATTGACCTAGTTACAGTTAGCTGGTCTTAAAAACACGATCGCGAAAGGAAAACAATATTTCTACAATCCATACAATACTAGAACAAAAATATAAGTGGGGTCACAAGTACTACATAGGGTGCTCGAGGGTCAAAGAGCTTGAAAATGCCTCTTAACCTTTTCCAGCGTAAGATATTTAAAATGGTGGCTTCGAAAATTTGTGACAGATAATTTTTGATCACGTGAGTTATTATTCAAAATGCATTTTTTATTTTTCGAAAGGAAAATGTTGATATGTCTACGATCCGTGTTTTTATCCATCTAACAATGAAAGTGCAATAAAAAAAAAAAAAAAAAAAAATCCCCACAAATAATATAAAAGTTATTATGGACCCCGATCTGGTAATCAAAGTACAGTAGATATAGGTGGATGATAAAACAAAGCATGGAACCAGTTCAATATGGCTGCCTCCATAGGCACTTTACAAAACCGAATAAAAATATAGTGCCGCCGCTCATGCGGCGCCACAATAATATTTTCAAGTGGGCGTGTCCGAGACACGGACACTCGGTTTCCCGATGTTTGAACAACTCACAAATACTGAGATCAATAAAATACACAAGGTTCCGCAGCTGCCATTTTTTTCTAGCAACGGAATTTTATACCGACTCCACGTTGGGGCTGCGTTCATTTCTATAAAGGTTTCCGACATCCTTGGTACCCTTATTAGAAATTGGCACAGCCCAAACATGACGACAGTGTAAACTGAGAAAAAAGCAGCTGCAAAAACGTGTGTAGGCTACTTTATATACAGTCCTAAGAATTGGCAACTTGTTAAAAGATCGGAAAACCGAGTGCCTGTTGTTCTAATGAAAAACTGCAAGGGATGGGTGGTATCCTTATCATGCATGTAACTGATGCAGCTCCTTAAAGTACTTTAATTTGTTAAATTTGACATATATTTTTATGATCTTTTCAGAAACTAGCAAAGATGTCAAAAATTCCAAATTCTTCACGGTACACATGTTCAGAGTATCCAAAGAGCTACTCAGCCAAATCAAGGCAAAAAGAGCACTCGAAAAATGCTCACCAGGATCCATTATCGACAGTATGTCATATATGCCAAAGACATTTCAGCACAAAAACAACATTAAAAACTCATGTGGCTTATGCACATTTGGGTGTTCGCAAATTGTGTTGCTTTACTTGAGCGATGGCGTTTATGTTTTCCGCTTGTCAAGAATGCCTCCGTCGCAGTTTTTCCTTTGAATACACCCATCTGAAAAATATATTTGAATGGGGTTTTACGCCGTTTCGAACAATCTTTCAGTTATATCACGGCGAAGTTCACTAACTCATGTGCTTTCTGGGTATCAACAGTACTACGCTGGGACTCTGAATGCGCTGTCCAAGGACATACCCACGTGACCAGCGGCCCGGCCGGGACTCGAACCCGCGACCCTCGACACCTTTCAGGTCACGAGTCCGCCGCTATTCCTATTTCAAGTATAGCATAGTCATCCAATTACAAATGCCAAATTTTAGAAAGTGTCAAATGCACTTGCATATTACAAATTTTACTAAGCTCAAAATTCCGAAATGAAAAGAATATATAACTCGTGTGTTCCAAAATATGTTCAGAATCCTAGCTAAGTAAAATTACTTGTTGAATTATCCTGTACGGTGCTGATTTGGGGCAAATAGGTTAACTGAATTTTAATTACTAGGCCACTACCTCCTTGTCTATTCAACTACCCCCCGGGCTAGGCAACTAGCCCGCACACAAATTCAGCTATTATTCTACATACACGACTTCTAAAATTTTCAATTTTTGTTATTTCGTAATTCCCTGGGCTTGAAATTAACAGGGAAGGTGCATCAGGTATTGTAGTGGCTATATATTGGACGTTCAATGAGGAAATCCGTAGTTTCAAATCTCCGATTTACAGTTTCACCGCTCGATGTTCGAAAGTTTGTCCAAGATTTTATCTAAGCGCTGCATACTTATATGCCATATGCTAGCGGTGAATAAAGTTTAGTCATTTTTATATCGCATAGCATTGCCGGATTTTTCAAAAGGTCTCCGCTATGGAAATAAACAAAGATTAAAGTAATCGACACCTACCTTTGTTGACAATTTTTCTATCTAAGCAACTAGCACGCAAATACCCGTATGTTACGAGGCAACAAAATACTATTGACTCCTTTTGGAGCTAGTTGCCCCGTTTACCACCCATGGTTTGGGACAAGAAGATTTTTACAGATTTCCTTCTTTATCTCTATGTGAAATCCGAGAACCCACAACATAGGGCCAATTTCCACACTAGGGCCATTATTTGAGGTATTTTGGTACAGGGCCACTAGATGATAGTACATGCCATATATGAGAGCTCTAGCCCTTATGATTTGGGACAAGAAGATTTTTAAAGATTTCCTTCTTTATCTCTATGTGAAATCCGAGAACCCACAACATAGGGCCATTTTCAAACTAGGGCCATAATTTGAAGTATTTTGGTAGAGGACCACTAGATGATGCTACATGCCAAATATGAAAGCTCTAGCCCTTACGGTTTGGGACAAGAAGATTTTTACAGATTTCCTTCTTTATCTCTATGTGAAATCCGAGAACCCACAACATACGGCCAATTTCCACACTAGGGCCATTATTTTAAGTATTTTGGTAGAGGGCCACTAGATGATACTACACGCCATATATGAGAGCTCTACCCTTTATGGTTTGGGACAAGAAGATTTTTACAGATTTCCTTCCTTATCTCTAAGTGAAATCCGAGAACCCACAACATAGGGCCAATTTCCACACTAGGGCCATAATTTGAAGTATTTTGGTAGAGGGCCACTAGATAACACTACATGCCATATATGAGAGCTCTAGCCTTTATGGTTTGGGACAAGAAGATTTTTAAAGATTTCCTTCTTTATCTCTATGTGAAATCCGAGAACCCACAACATGGGGCCATTTTCAACACTAGGGCCATAATTTGAAGTATTTTGGTAGAGGGCCACTAGATGATGCTACATGCCAAATATGAGAGCTCTAGCCTTTACGGTTTGGGACAAGAAGATTTTTCAAGTTTTTTTCTCTTGGTTGCCATGGCAACCCGAGTTCTTCATGGAATTCAAATCTTTGAAGTATTTTGAAAGTGCACCACCTAAGGATCATTTCTGTGAAGTTTCACTGAAATCTGTTGGGCGGTTTCAGAGGAGAAGATTTTTTAAGTAATTGTTCACGGACGGACGGACACACGGACGGACGCCGGACAACGATCGATCACAAAAGCTCACCCTGAGCACTATGTGCTCAGGTGAGCTAATGATTAAAAAAAAAAAAAAAAAAAAAAAATAATGATAAAAATAAATTATAAAAAAAAAAAAAAAAAAAAAAAAATGGCACAGCTGGGGTTCGAAACTCTGGCCACCAGGACCAAAAATGGCACTTGGCACAGCGGTCTTACCCACTGTTCTATGAAGGCAACTGAAAATTAGTCCGGATATATATACCTATAATCGTATCCCCCCTCCCTTCCCATAATTTTTGGAAGAAAAAACCAAAATGGCGGCCAAGAAAAACAAAATGGCGGCCAAACCATCGATCTAAACAATGAGGGAAGTTTTAAAGTGATTATAGGTCTTCTTTGAAGGCTGACATGTAATCCTTAGCAAACTAACATGCATTCTCCATCCATACACGCCAGAATTTACCGACATTGGGCCTGAATTTTAGAAAACAGGGTGACAAAAGAATTTGGTCGCATGTTTTCGAACAGAGCATACTACCAGGTTGACAACCCTTGATCCGATTTGTCTTTCTACTTCAGGCCAGCTTCCACACTGCACACTGATTAATTGAATATGCTTAGATGATCAATGGACAGTGTAAAAGCCCCAGAAAATATTGTAACAACTAGATAAACCAGACAGACAATTCTTTCTGCTGCAACTGGTTCCTGTAGCATGAGTCGAACAAAAGAAACTATATTTTGTATTATTTCTCTTCATATGTAGACAAGAAACGTAGTTATGATGACTACCAACTCATATGTGCCAGTTATGCATCCGCGAAAACATGAAATATCGACTTATGACACTTATGGAAGCAATTGATACCTATTGCTTAAGTCAAGCAAAGGGAACCAAATTTCTCTCCTTTCTCTTACTAGGGCTACCAAGACATTAAATCGGTTTTGATGACTACCTCCCCCCCCCCACCACATACATGACCGTTATGTGCCAGCGAAAACGTAAAATCAACTTACAACACTTTCGGAAACAAGCCCTACCTGTTGCATGAGTCAAACAATGGGAACAGTGCAGAAACAGTCATACGGGACTCTTGCGCGCAGCAAAAGACATCAAAGATATAGCATGATACCGAAATCTTGCCCATGACAATATCTTATACAGTCAAACCTGGTGATCCGCCAACCTCCATTCAGCGTGAACCTCCACTTAACGGCCAGTTCAATGTCCCCCCCAACTACTTTTACTCTATATGAACCTTTATTCAACACGCACCCTTAAAACGCACGCAACGGCCGCTGAAATCGTGTCCCATTTTTCAAAACAACCTGGTATGTAGCGGCCAGTAACCAACGTAAGTCGGACTGCTAACTTATACTTCACACTTAGTGTACTTCTCACATCCGACTGTTTTCGGATTAACAACTAGAGTGTCAAAATCGAACAATCATATACACACGTCGCCAATCAACAGGTGTATGCATATAACCTGATATCCTCTAGAACGGGTTATTTTGATGCAATTGATGATTTCGTAAGCTATTATTCCCGATTTGTCAAAAATTTTGAAGTTAGAAATCAAATGTAAATTACCCGAGTCAGACTACCAAAAATGTTTTTCTGCTTTCGATTTAATCTGAAATTACGTAACGTACGTGTAGCTGCCTCGACATCTTGTTTGTCTGCTTACTTCTAAAAGGTGAGAAAAGATTAAAGAAAACTGTCCTAACATCCGATTGCACCCAAATTAGTATAGGTTATTACCTATGCCGGTGTGTTTAAGAAATTGTCTTTGATGACATTAATTTTAATTGACGATTACACCTGTGTCACATTTTAATTGACCAGTAAACCTACGACTGTTTGATCTTTATGCCCAATCATCTTTCGACCATTCCATTGTTTTGATTGGTGATTATACCAAAGATGCAGATTTCTTATGTTTTGACCGTACGATTTGTCCTTTCAATTTGGACCGGTCTAAAATTTTGCCATACACATGGTAAAGCGGTAACAAACTTCAATTCAATGACTTTCATAGTTTCCCTGTTTTCATGTCCAGTAATTCTAATTAAAAAAAAGTATAGTTTGAATTAGATCCAACTGTTTCTTTGTTTTTCCCTAGCATATGTGCATATGCATGAACATGCACATGTGTACTTACATTTGTCTTGGGTATGTATGCACATGTACATGTATATGGACATGTACCCCAGCCCTTTATAAATGTTTAGGAAAAGATAACTCCGAGAACATCTTGCGTGATCGACCTCTTTTAAGCAAGCACCTGTCTTAAGCAAGCCATTTTGGAAGGGCCCTTGACCGCTTGCTTAAGACAGGTTTGACTGTACATCTTTGAAGTATTTTGAAATTGGCTAATAACATAAGAATAAATTATAATGATTAAAAAAAAAATGATAAAATTATAAGAAAAAAATGGCAAAGCTGGGGTCTGAACCTCTGGCCACCAGAACCAAAAGTGGCTTTTGGCTCAGCGGTCTTACCCACCATGCTATGGAGGCAACTGAAAAATACTCTGGATATATATACATGTACCTATAATCATATCGCCCTGAATTTCCATAATTCCTTGACCAAAAAAAAAAAAAAAAAATGGCGGCCACGAAAAACAAAATGGCGGCCAAACAATCGATGTAAACAATGAATGAAGTTTTAAAGTGATTATAGGTCTTCTTTGAAGGCTGATATGTAATCCTTAGAAAACTGACATGCATTCTCCATCCATACACGCCAGAATTTACTGACATTGGGCGAGAATTTAGGACAAAAGGGTAACAAAAGAACTTGGACGCATGTTTTCGAGCATACTACCAGGTTGACAACCCTTGATCCAATTTGTCTTTCTAGTTCAGGCCAGCTTCCACACTGCACATTGATACATTGAATATGCTAAGATGATCAATGGACAGTGTAAAAGCCCCAGAAAATATTGTCACAACCGGATAAACCAGACAGACAACTCTTTCTGTAGCAATTGGTTCCTGTAGCGGGAACTGAACAAAAGGAACTATATTTTGTATTATTTCTCTTCATATGTAGACAAGAAACGTAGTTACGATGACGACCAACTTATATGTGCCAGTTACAGAAACTTTCGGAAGCAACGAGTACCTGTTGCATAAGTCAAACAATGGGAACCAATTTTTTCCCCTTTTTCTCTCGCTTGGGCCCCCTAAATATTAAATCGGTCTCAATAACTACCCGACCTTTGCTCACCGGCGAAAACATAGAATCGACTTCCGATGCTTTCGGAAGCAACGTGTTCCTGAAGAAAAACTGAAGAAAAAGAAAACCTGACTTTTGCCCTACCCTTTCTTCTAAATACATAGACAAGGACTGTAACTTGGCTTTTACGACTATCAACTCATATGTAGCAGTTTTACTCGCTGTGCAGAAATAGCCATACGTGGCTCTTGCGCACAGCAAAAGACATCAAAGATATAGCATGATACCAAAATCTTTCCCATGAAAATATCTTATACATCTTTGAAGTATTTTGAACTTGGCCAATGACATAAGAATAAATGATAGTTATAAAAAAAAAGATAAAAAAAATAAATAAATTATAAGGAAAAAAATGGCACAGCTGGGGTTCCTATCCCTGGCCACCAGGAACAAAAATGGCTCTTGGCACAGCGGTCTTACCCACTGTGCTATGGCGGCAACTGGAAATTAGTCCGGATATATACACCTATAATCATATCCCCCCTCCCTTCCCATAATTTTTGGAAGAAAAAATCCAAAATGGCGGCCAAGAAAAACAAAATGGCGGCCAAACCATCGATCAAAACAATAAGGGACGTTTTAAAGTGATTATATGTCTTCTTTGAAGGCTGATATGTAATCCTTAGCAAATTGAGATGCATTCTCTATCCATACACGCCAGAATTTACCGACATTGGGCGAGAATTTAGGAAAACAGGGTGACAGAAGAACTTGGTCACATGTTTTCGAGCATACTACCAGGTTGACAACCCTTGATCCGGTTTGTCTTTCTACTTCAGGCCAGCTTCCACACTGCACATTGATACATTGAATATGCTAAGATGATCAATGGACAGTGTAAAATCCCCAGAAAATATTGTCACAACTGGATAAACCAGACAGACAACTCTTTCTGTAGCAGCTGGTTCCTGTAGCATGAGTCGAACAAAAGGAACTATATTTTGTATTATTTCTCTTCATATGTAGACAAGAAACGTAGTTACGATGACGACCAACTCATATGTGCCAGTTACAGAAACTTTCAGAAGCAACGAGTACCTGTTGCATAAGTCAAACAATGGGAACCATTTTTTTTCTCCCTTTTTCTCTCGCTAGGGCCCCCTTAACATTAAATCAGTCTCAATAACTACCCGACCTCTGGTCACCAGCGAAAACATAGAATCGACTTCCAACGCTTTTGGAAGCAACCGGTTCCTGTTGCATAAGGAAGAAAAAGAAAACCTGACTTTTGCCCTACCCTTTCTTCTAAATACATAGTCAAGGACTGTAACTTGGCTTTGACGACTACCCACTCATATGTAGCAGTTTTACTCGCTGTGCAGAAACAGCCATACGCAGCTCTTGCGCGCAGCAAAAGACATCAAAGATATAGCATGATACCGAAATCTTTCCCATGAAAATCTCTTATACATCTTTGAAGTATTTTGAACTTGGCCAATGACATAAGAATAAATGTTTGTTATAAGAGAAATGATAAAAAATAAATTACAAGGAAAAAAAAAAAAAAAAAAATGCACAGCTGGGTTTCGTACCTCTGGCTACCAGGACCAAAAATGGCTCTTGGCACAGCGGTCTTACCCACTGTGCTTTGGAGGCAACTGAAAATTACTCTGGATATATATACCTATAATCATACCCCCCCTCCCTTCCCATAATTCCTTGAAGGAAAATAAGTGGCGGCCAAGAAAAACAAAATGGCGGCCAAACCATCGATGTAAACAATGAGTGAAGTTTTAAAGTGATTATAGGTCTTCTTTGAAGGCTGATATGTAATCCTTGGCAAACTGACATGCATTCTTCTTCCATTCACAGAATTTACCGACATTGGACTAGAATTTAAGAAAACAGGGTGACAGAAGAACTTGGTCACATGTTTTCGAGCATACTACCAGGTTGACAACCCTTGATCCGGTTTGTCTTTCTACTTCAGGCCAGCTTCCACACTGCACATTGATACATTGAATATGCTAAGATGATCAATGGACAGTGTAAAAGCCCCAGAAAATATTGTCACAACTGGATAAACCAGACAGACAACTCTTTCTGTAGCAATTGGTTCCTGTAGCAGGAGTTGAACAAAAGGAACTATATTTGTTACGATGACGACCAACTCATATGTGCCAGTTACGCACCCGCAGAAACATGAAACATCGACTTATGACACTTTTGGAAGCAACTGATACCTATTGCATAAGTCAAACAAGGGGAACCAAATTTCTCCTTTTTCTCTTACTAGGGCTACCGAAATATTAAATCGGTTTCGATGACTACCTGCCCCCCACCACATAAATGACCGTTACGTGCCTGCAAAAACATAAAAATCGACTTACGACACTTTCAGAAAGAACCGCTACCTGTTGCATGAGTCAAACAATGGGAACCAATTTTTTCCCTTTTCTCTTACTAAGGCCACCGAAGCATTTAATCAGTCTCAATATCTATCCCCACGTGCATGACCTTGGCCTACTAAAACATATAATCCACTTACGACTCTTTCAGAAGCAACCTCTACATGTTGCATAAGTCAAACAATGGGAAACAAATTTTTCCCTTTTTCTCTTACTAGGGCCCCGTAAACATTAAATCGGTCTAAATAACTACCCGCACGTACATGACCTTCGCGCGCCCGCGAAAACATTCAATCGACTTCCGACACTTTCGGAGGCAACCGGTACCTGTTGCACAAGTCAAACAATGGGAACCAATTTTTTTTTTTTGCCTTTTCTCTTACTACGGCCACCGAAACATTAAAGGGCAAATCAACAGGTTTCAGAAAATGTTAATTTTCAAAACTACATTCATCACTTGGTAACCTGGTAATGTTTTAATTAGAAAAAAAAAAAAAAAAAATTGGAAAAAGTACTTTATTCCAATTTGTATTTCTGCTTATTATACGTTGTTTTTAAGACATCGCTTATCTCCCTCACTTATTTGTTGCGTCCCTTGATTAGTGACACGTCCTAGCCGTACTTGTTTCAAAATGGACGTTGTGTTTGATAGCGACTTGAGCAGTATTGAAGACGAAGAAATAGTCGATTCTAGTCCCGTAAGGCCGTACATGTACTAACCAATTTGCAAAGAAAATAATGTAGTTTTGGAGGATGAGGATGAGAGTAATTCTTCTTTTGGTGAAGACTATGGAATTGATGATTTTGTGGCGGACGTTTCAACATGGTGAATATCGCGCATAGGTAAATTTGGATATGATGAGGCGGATATTGCATATTGAAAAAATGATTTATACGTGATAGAATTAAATATATTGCATAAAATTTGTTTCATTTGAAGAAGTTTCAGTCAGTCGACGTGCGTAATTAGGAGAAAAAATCTGTGAAACACTTTTAATGTACTTTCATAATTTCTGGATTGTTAATTTCTGTTTCGATATTGGGAACAATTGTTTCATCTAGTTATACAGCCTACTGAGATATATATCCGTGACGAATTTCCTTGCAATGAGATTTGTATCGCTATTAACCCTTTACCACACAATCCCTACTTTTAACGACCCTGAAGACGAAGGCTTTTGAAAACATCGTGGGAAAAGAAAATGCTGTAACCAGCATTTTCCACTTTTCCCACAATGTTTTCTACCCTATCGAGGACAGAAATTGTCATTTGAACTATATTTGTCTTCTGCAAACGCTTTCAATTTGGTTGAGTCAAAAATTTTGTCGTTTGCGGAAGAGTTAAGAAAGGGTAAAAGAAAAGTAGCCATACACTGTATTATATGATCTGTAATGTAATACTGTAGAGTATTAGGATAATGTCAAACAGCATCAAGTGACTGCATAGTAAGACAACATTCAGGTTGATTATTTACTGGTCTAAAGGATTCACATAAGAAAAGTAGGTTTTGTATGCCTGCTAGAATTAGAATAATTTTAATTAACTCCCTGAAATCTTTGCCCCATTCTCAAAATCAAACTTCTCTGTACAGACAACAAAAGTCAATGTTAACACTAACCACAAATTCCCCAGTATAAACAACCCAAGGAAAAAAAGCTTTTCAAACATTGAAAAAAGCTTTATACCTTTATCCACAATATGTTCTGTCCTTTCAAAGACAAATTGCGATCCATATTTTATTTGTTATTTTCAAATGCTTTGGACTTGGACAATTCTAAAATCTTATAATTTGGTAAAGGGCTAACCCTTTACTGCCTTTACTAAACGGCAGAATTTTAAACAACAAATGTGGCTTTGACAATGGGAAGGGTTTGACAAAGGATAGAAAGCATCGTAGGAAAAGGCAAAAATGCTGCTTTCCAGGAGTTTCTCTTTTTCCAACCATGTTCTCAAAAGCCGTCTCCGTTGGCATGGTTAAAAGTCCGGACTGTGAGGTAAAGAGTAAAAGCATTGATTTGTAAAGCTGGTCGGGAACATTCTGATTCCGATGAACTTTTTTTCAACTTTACAAAATCTCAATTGTCCAAACTGAAAGCATTTACAGACAACAAATTTACTGTGTTTCAAATGAAGTTGTTTTGAAAAGGGTGGAAACATCGTGAGAAAAGGAGAAAATGCTGATTACCATCATTTTCTCCTCTTCCCACAACGTTTTCTTTCTTAGGGTCGTTAAAACCCAGCATTGTGTGATGAAGTGTAATTTCATCAAAATGCAGATCTGTATTTTTCTGAATTAGCACACTTTGTTCTAATTACCAAAGAGCATGACTTGTATCAAATGTTCAAATTTCACAATTTTTATACTGATACATAAATTAAAAAAGATTGGTCTAAATCGTTTGGAAGATATCATATGGATGCGAACAAGGGAATACTTTGCAAAAACCAGAATCACATACAGAGGTTGTTCAAAAAGATGTTACAAATCAATTTTCAACCAAAGTGAATAAAGTGACACTGTCACAAACATAACAGTGTAAAGGGGCGAGATATGGAAATGTTATGTAATCATTTCCTGTATTGTTTTAACTAGTTGGTGATAACAGGGATCGTGTAATATACGATCCCTGGTGATAATTAATTTACATTTATGACCATGACCATGGGAAGCAAGGGCCCGAGTTCACCCTTTACCAATAAACCTAGTTTTGTCTACACAAGCCCTTAAAAGTGTTTGAAAATCATTGTGGGGAGAAAAAGATACTTAAATGTGCAGGGTTTTCACTTCATTTTCTAATATGGGGTTTATTGGCCTCCTTTCAAATGAATAAAAGATGGCGAACATTTGAATAGTTTGGGAGGTCATTAAGAAAATTTGGACGTCCACAGTCAAGGAACCAGGGGGCGAGGCAAAAGCCGTTCAAAAGGTAACCAGCATTTTTTGCTTTTCCAACAATGATTGTTATCTTATGAAAGACAGTTAACCACTTGCCACACAACCCTGACTTTTAACGGCCCTGAGGAATACTGCTTTTGAAAACATTGTGGGAAATCGATAAAGTATTGGTAATCAGCATTTTCTCCTTTTCTCGCAATGTTTTCTATACATCCAAGGACAAAAACCATCATTTTCATCACTTTCAATTTGTTGTCTGCAAATGCTTTCAATTTAGGCAAGTCTAATATTTTGTCGTTTGGTAAAGAGCTACCATAAATCATATGATCAAAATTCAATTTGTTTTCTGCAAAATTTTGAACTCGCATAAATCTAAAATTTCGTTTCCTGGTAAAGAGTTACGCTTTACCACATAACCCAACCCCCGAGATAAAACCTTGAGGAATGATGCTTTTGAAAACGGATCACACTAGAATACGCCACAACATGGATATGAAAACATTTCGGAAAAGAAAGCAGCTAGTTAGGAGCATTTTCTCCTTTTCCCACAATGAAGAGATGATTCAGAAAACGGTAAAAAAAGTACAAATAACAATTCAAAATATCTTCATTTCAAGAAAAAAGACTTTTACCTCATCCTGAAGTTTCTTTGTTTCTTTACGGAAATGGCTCTCGCGGAATGTCTGGGTTTTTCTTTTCTCCGATTTGGAGTTTCGAACAATGTTGGCACAACGTCAGGTTTCAATCGTAGCCCAAAATTGCTATACAGCCAACTGTCTTTGCTAGAGTTGGAATTATTAAATACTGACTGTCCTCAAAGTATTTCAAACAAGGGATCGTACATAACTGTAATTTACGATCCCTGTTCAAACACAGTTTAGTTAATTCGTTGGCACAAAATCCGTCGTTACTGTCTGACCCGGTTTAAATAGCTTAATATAGCTTTCTCCTTTTTAATTCTCTTGGAAATCTGGACATAATAATTCTATGCATTTCCGAATCGACGTTGCAGCCATAGGCTGTGCAAATTGTCATTTTTTCGGCTTAAATTTCCATTTCACACTAGGATAACCGTGTCCAAATATCAGCAACCCTATGTAAAGGAAGAACACTAAGTGCCGCTATGACGTCACACATGGCCGGGAGGAAAGCAAATCAGGGGAAGTAAGCGATGCACCATTTTAGGGCCGTAAATCATCGTGACAATTGAACCGTGGTTTATGGTATGTTACCGGGTAGTAATTGCGGAAAATGATGCACAAATGTTTTACTGACATCATTTACAGATGATAGAAGGGGAAAAAAAGCTAACTCAAAAAATCTTCAGATTTGCCATTTAAATCGGTCTCAATAACTACCCTCATGTATATGATCATTGCGCGCCCGCGAAAACATACCGACTTCCGAAACTTTCGGAAGCAACCGGTACCTGTTGCATAAGTCAAACAATGGGAACCAATTTTTTTTCCCTTTTTCTCTTACTAGGGCCCCCGAAACATTAAATCGGTCTCAGCAACTACCCCATGTACACGACCTTTGCGCGCCTATGAAAAAACATAGAATCGACTTCCAACACTTTCGGAAGCAACCGGTTCCTGTTGCATAAGAAAGAAAAAGAAAAACTGACTTTTGCCCTACCCTTTTTTCTAAATACATAGACAAGAACTGCAACTTGGCTTTGACGACTACCCACTTATATGTAGCAGTTTTACTCGCTGTGCAGAAATAGCCATACGTGACTCTTGCACGCAGCAAAAGATATCAAAGATATTGCATGATACCAAAATCTTTCCCACGAAAATATCTTACACATCTATGAAGTATTTTGAAATTGGCCAATGACATAACGAATGATAATGATAAAACAAGAGGGCCATGATGGCCCTGTATCGCTCCACTGGCTTATAAATATAAACCATGAAGAGAAGTCTTCACTATATAAGCCCTTATAAAACTTTGACCCCGGGGCTACAGTCGGACTAAATGGGGAATATGTGTATTAGAAGAATAACATGCCAAATTTGGGAGTTCTTGGCCTTATGGCTAGTAACAAGACGGTTTCTGAACTTTTCACTCCATAAACCCATGTAAAACTTGTGACCCCTGGTGCAGGGCCAAACTTGATCCTAGGGCTGTAACTTGGGCCCTCTTTGCAGTTGTCCACTAGATAATGCTATAATTATGCAAAATTTGGTAGCCTAAGCCTTATGGCTATGTACACCAAGATTTAAAAGTTTTCCCTATGTAAGCCTATGTAAATCTTGTGAACCCCCCCCCCGCCCAGCATGAGGCCAAATTGACCCCAGGACTATAATTTGGGCACTTTTGGTAGACCCCAACTAGATCAAGCTAAATGCAAAATTTGGTAGCTCTAGGCCTTATGGCTAGGTACAGGAAGATTTTTAAAGTTTTCTCTATATAAGCCTATGTAAAACTTGTGACCCCTGGGGCAGAGCCAATTTTGACCCCAGGGCTATAATTTCAAGAAACATGATAGAGGTTTACTACATAAAGCTACATGCCAAATTTGGTAGCCCTATGCCTTATGGTTTCAGACAAGAAGATTTTTAAAGTTTTCTCTATATAAGCCTATGTAAAACTTGTGACCCCTGGGGCAGAGCCAATTTTGACCCCAGGGCTATAATTTCAAGAAACATGATAGAGGTCTACTACATAAAGCTACATGCCAAATTTGGTAGCCCTATGCCTTATGGTTTCAGACAAGAAGATGTTTAAAGATTTCCAATATTTTTCAGTTTTGTTACCATGGCAACCAGAGTTTTTGAAGGAATCAAATTCTTTCAAGAATTCTGAAGAGGACCATGGCAGGATCATTTCTGTGAAGTTTCATGAAAATTGGATGAGTAGTTTCAGAGAAGAAGATGTTTGAAATAAAAGTTAACGCACGGACGGACGGACGGACGGACGCACGACGGACACCGGGCCATGACATTAGCCCGCTGGCCTTCGGCCAGTGGAGCTAAAAATAATAATGATAAAAATAAATTATAAGAAAAAAAATGGTACAGCTGGGGTTCGAACCTCTACCCACCAGGACCAAAAATGGCTCTTAGCGATCATCTCCGTTATGCTACTTGACGTTTCGGCAATGATCATTACGGGAATGACACTAGTTGATTACCCCCTCTTTAGCCGCCAAGGAATAAACTTTGGAGGTGGTGTTTCAAATGCCAAGCTGTTCGTCTCTTTATTCTTGAGTATAAAGTATTTATAAATGACTGCTTATGATATGGGGTAATTGCAAATACGGCATCTTCAATTCCCGTTCATTTTTTACTGGGTGCAACAGAATTGTATTTTAAAACGCTTGGTTACGGAAATGATGTTAGCAGACGGGACTGGTAATTTCAATCCAAAATTTCAATTTCTGACTGTCGATGTGATCATGTGTTACCTAAAGGATTGATATATCCATTTCATTATAGAAAAACGCTACTTACATTTTTTTCTTTTTTTTTTTGAATGCGAACTTCTTTTTAATAAATGTAGAATGAGTCACTAACGGTGTAAATGAAAAAAAAAATAAAAGTTAACGCACGGACGGACGCACGGACGGACGGACTGACGGACGGACGCACTGACGGACGGACGACGGACACCGGGCCATGACGTAAGCCCGCTGGCCTTCGGCCAGTGGAGCTAAAAAGCACAAACGGTGTAAATGAAAAAAGAAAAGTGAAAACAAAAGATAGCGCAAAAATTCAATCAAACAGGGATCGTGTATTGTAATATACGATCCCTGAATCAACGAAGAGATTATTGTGGATTCAATAATTGTGCCAATCACCAACGTCACTAGCTATGCTTCTGTATTATTCTGCTAGATGGTTACGTGGTTACGATTCTTTTATTTAAGCTGAAAATCTCTTGTTCTCTTAAATTAAAAAGAAATCAGAAACATGGTAAGTTTTAATTTTTTACATGAAACATATCGTATCAAGTTGAACGGCTTTGTCAGAATAAGGGCAGAACTATTTTGTTTATTGTACCAAACTGCTTTTGTTTATTCGCGTATCAAGGCAAAACCTGTCGGAGGCAAGAATTTAACGTAGCACTGTACAAAATTCCACTATCCATACAAATGGAGGCACATTTCATTATGATGCAGTGTCTAATTAGTATGTTCAGACTTTTATTTCTCATTTGTTATTGTCCTTATGGGTCAGTTGGTGTTTCTTCTACTGTACGGGCACCGTATGTAATACAATACAATACAATAATAAGAGGCAAACTCTTCAGTGCAATCACAACTATCGTTATATTTGAAACCAGTGTAATTCAAGATCAGACTGTACAAAATATAGTCTAATCTTGAAATACTGTCGGCTGCAAGAGCAATTCTGGCCACAATAAGCTTCAGCACTAAATATTTTGATACATTTTTCCCAGTATAAAATTTCCACATTAACCCTTTTTCAAACATTTTGAATTAGACCGAATTGAAAGCATTTGCAGACGACAAATTAAAAGTTGTTTTAACCCTTTCCCAAACGACAAATTTTGGACTGGTCCAAATTGAAAGAGTTTGCAGACAACAATTTTAAATTTGATGAAAATGGCAGAAAGGTCTCAAAAAGGGTAAAAAACACTGCGGGAAAAGGAGAAATTGCTCATTACGAGCAATTTCTCCTTTTCCCACAGTGTTTTCAAAAGACTTGTACTGCAGACACGTGAAAACCAGGGCTTGTTTGGGAAAGGGTTAAAATTTTGTGTTCAGTCTTTACAGTTTTTTGAGCCTTTACCACAAAATCCCTACTTTAACCACCCCGGGGAAGAAGACTCTTGAAAAAGACATTGTGGGAAAAGGAGAAAATGCTGGTAACCATTTTCCAATAATGTTTTCTAACCTTTCAAATACTAATTTCATTTCTTTTTTCAGTCACATTTTGTCATCTGCAATGACTATCGATTTGCACGAGTCTCAAGCCTTGAGCTGCTAAGTGCTACCCACTGACCTTTCGCTGACAGTGCCGATTAAGATCAGACTGCACAGAACATGCAGTCTGGTCTTGGATCTACATTGTTCAACAAGGAGATATCTTTTCCAAAAACACATTTGAAATAGCAAATTTTGGATTTTACTTTCGGCTTGAATGTTTTATTTCACTTATCTAGTAGGATAAGGGTTAAATTTTGTCGTTTCGTAAACAGCTAAGTTCCATACTTTTACATCCTGCTATGTGTGATTATTAATGACTATTGACGCATTACCACATGACAATATCGTAGACTTGTCCAAACTAAAAGCATTTACAGACGACAATTTAAATGTTGTTCAATTGATGAAAACTTGTCTTTGAAAGGGAAGAAAACATTGTGAGAAAGGGAGAAAATGCTGGTTACTAGCATTCTCTCCTTTTTGCACAATGTTTTCAAAAGGCTTCTTCCTCAGGCTCGCGAAAACTAGGGATTATGTGGTAAAGGTTTAACTGAATGGTTTCAATATTTTTCAGTCATATGAATTTTTAACAAAATCTTAATATTTTTTACAGTCATATCACTGCAACACCTCACTTAATTATGCCTTCCATAATTTGTGGATTCCACAAACACTTAGCTGCGACTTTGAAGTACCCTGCCAAAGGTCACTCCAACAAATCTCCAGGGGCTTAACCTTTTACCACACAATCACGGGTTTTAATGACCCGAGAAAGAAGCCTTTTGAAAACATTGTGGGAAAGGAGAAAATGCTAGTAACCAGCATTTTCTCCTTTTCCCACAATTTTTTCTACCCTTCCCAAAACAAATTTCAATTTTTAAATCGCACTTATGTTGTTGTCTGCAAATGCTTTCAATTTGGACCAGTCTGAAATTTTGTCATTTGGTAAAGAAATAAGTAAATATTAATGGCTCAATAGCTGCCCAAAATACAATGCTGGTGTCAAAATGTATTTAGTTAACTCTTTAGCAAACGGCAAAATTTCGGACTTATGAAATTGAATGCATTTGCAGACAACAAATTTAATGTAGCTCAAATGATTATTTCTTTCTTTGATAGGGTAGAAAACATTGTGGGAGGAGAAAATGCTGATTACCGGCATTTCAGGGTCCTTAAAACTCGGGATTGTGTGGTAAAGGGTTAAATTGAAATCATGCCATTTCAAAGTATAGAAATTGTTGTGTAGATGACAATCTTTCATTATACGATCAGTCCAAATGTTAGTCGCGGGCAGAAAAATGAATTTAAACTTGGTTACAAGTTGCCAGGTCGCTCTATCTTCTGTTTACTCTCTACCCCATTTGAAAATTCATTTTTCTGCCAGCAGCTTGCCTTGGACCAACTGTAAAAGCTGGGGATTACATTCGTCTTTGGAAAGTCTTTGGCAACAGATGAATATCTTAGCAATTTAAAATAGTCAGTATCTCTTGAGTTCAATATTATTAGTCTAATTCTTTACCAGATGACAAAATTTCAGAATTTATTGAAACCATTTACAAATCAAATATTACTCAAATAATGGAATTTGTAGTCATGCAACTAAGAAACATTGTGAGAAAGGGAGAAAATGCTGATTACCAGCCTTTCCTCGTTACACCCCAATGTTTTCAATCACACCCTCTATCATGGTCATGAGAAGTCATCAGTGTTTGCTATAAGGTCAAAAAGAGCGACCAAGACTGAGGCCACACACATTTCTTTATTATCATTTACAGACAAGCAGAAATTCATACAACTTTATGGACTGAACCCACACAAGTAGGTATTACTCGAACAAATAGACATGAAATGAATGACCTCTATTACAATGTACTGCAGGCTTGAATTACTGTAAAAACTAAACCTTGGTTTTTTAGTCGTCTGAATGCGACAATTGAAACAATTTTCAACTCTTGATGCAGCCAAATGATTTATCGTGTCTTTAAAGAATACTTAAAATACCTAAAACAAAACATGATTTCGTTTTTTAAATTGGTGATATGTGGCAGATGACATTGATTTAAGATGGACCATCTGTGCAGTGTAATCTTGATCTATATCATCTGCAAAAGCTTGTTACTACGGCAATGAAAGGGTCAAACCCAACATTTACTGTTAATTGACTTTTCGTATCATCTGATTATACACAATGATAAAAGTATCCACTAACCAATTATTCTTTACATAGAGGACAATTTCAAGTCAACTAGTTTGAGTAATAATTTCAAACCTGTATTATAAGACCAAACTCTGTAGTTTCCTCTCAGCTTCGCAAGTTGAAGTCTTTTAAACAATTCTTCAACCAAATCCATCATTTTATATAAATAAATATTTTTGATGTGATGCAGAAAGAATAACTAGATGTTAACTCTTTAACACACAACTAACTTTTAGACTGGTCCAATTTGAAAGCATTTGCAGAAGACAATTTAGATGTAGCTGGAATTATGCTTTTTGGTTGGCAAAGGTTTGAAAATGTGGGAAAAGGAGAAAATGCTGGTTACCAGCACTTTCTGCTTTTCCCACAATGTTTTCAAAAGGCTTCTTGCTCGGGGTCATTAAAATTCGGGATCGTGTGGTAATGGGTTTATCAAACACTTTTTAAAACAATTCTGAAGCTGATCACTCAACTCTTTACCACACATTCCCAAGTTTTAAAGACCCTGAAGAAATAGCCATTTGAAAACATTGTGGGAAAAGCAGAAAATGCTGGTAACCAACATTTCCTCCTTTTCCTACAGGGTTTTCTACACATTCACAGACGATATAAATCAGCTGTTGTGTGCAAATTTTTTTTAATGCTTTCAATTTGGACAAGTCTAAGATATTATCTTTTGGTAGAGAGTTGAGACATCCTTGTAAAATCGTGATAACCGATATGAATCATATTTTCATACATGTGAAAGAACTGTGACAGAAGGAGAAATTACTTGTAACAATTTCTCCATGTGCCATGGTGTTTTCAAAACTACAGAAATTTGCTGTCAGAAAATTGTATGAGATTATGAGTTAACTCTGTACCAAGACAACATATTTTTAGACTCTTCCAAGTTCAGGGCACTTGCAGAAAACATATTCATTGTCAATCGAGTGACTCAACATTTTGTGGGGGTGGAGGGGAGGAGAGAGATAGTGCTGGTAACCAGTACTTTCTCCATTTCCCGCAATGTTCTTATTAGTATTCTGCCTGAGGTTTGTTACAACTCAAACTGTTTGTTAAAGGATTAATTGAGAAAGCTGTTCAATTACAATGAGAATTGTTTCCAAGCTGGTAATATCATAACACAGAAATGTAAACCCCTAAAGCCCTTTTTGGAACTATAATTGCCTTTGCAGCTAGCGTAGATAAAGATCAGACTGCACATAATGTGCAGTCTGATCTTTGATCTACACTGTCTGCTGAAACACTACTGACAACAGTATCCCTGAAATTGCAACCATTTAAGTTTTTTTCTACACTGGAAAAGTCTATTGGGTTTATTTTGCACTCAAGAGGTTAAAGACAGTGTCAATCTATGCAGTTAAATGTTTCTTTCATGTCAATATCTGCTATGTAAATTTCCATGATGTGAGCAGATGCCCTAGTTTCCTAGATGTCTATATGTGCCCCCCCAAAAAACTGTTTCCTTCATGACAATATCTGCTGCAAAAATTTCCTCATGGTCAATATGTACACTGAAAGTTTCTTTAAACACTACAAAACGTAGTCCAACTCATATCTGACATAATTATTTTTCACGTCATTCGGAACTCGTGGATAAGCAGGGATCATGCCATCTTGGGCCCCAATATAGACTGTATTGTAAACCTTCCAATATACATCTCGAACCTTTCTGGCTGGGTGAAAAAGACCCTGAAATCATAACATTAATGGTAGTCCATGTTAAAAACTGTAACAAACAAGATTTCTCTCCTAAATGTATATCTCCTCCTTTGTCATTGCCATGTCAGTAATTCATAGCTCATTTTGACTTTGACCATTGACCTAGCAACATAAAACCAATAAAGATCACCCAAACTTCATGGCAAATATTTGTATCAAATTTGGAGACCAGCTGATCAGTGTTTCACAACTCATTCAGACATTAGGGCTGCTAATGGTTGTTTCTCCAAGGTTTCACCAGTGTTCCTTTGCCCTACTGACGTATAAAGCAATTGCAATCAACAAAATTTCATGGTAGATATTTGTGCCAAGTTTAAATAACAAGGTAAGACTAGTGTCTACCTTTGTCACAACAAGCTTTGGTATACCACTGGATGGAAAGATAGACAAATGGACAGACTCACTGACATGTACAAAGCCAAATATCCCTTTTTTTCACAAAGACATAAAAATACGGGTAGAAATTCACCTCATGTTGATGTCTTGATGCAACAATAGATGAAGCAAACACGTTCACTGATTATTTCACAAGGTAACCTTGGAGAAGCAATATCAATATTCTTAGCGGTATGAATGCAGTTGTGCCTGAAAAAATATTACTCCCTCAGGTGATGATCCGACCTTTTTTCACAATCCAGAGGTAGAGGGCTTCTAAAAACATGTTGAAAAAGGACGAAAATGCTTGTAAAATTCTCCTCCTGAGTTTCCATCCTTTCGTAGACAATCCCATTACATCAAGCTGCATTCAATTCATTGTCTGCAAATGCCTTCAAGAAAGAGTGTCAATTTCTTCCCTTGGGGAAGACTGAAGGATTGATTGTATGGTATTTGGTATTTAATGCCGTTTTCAACATTATTTCAGTTATATCACGGTGGCCAGTGCACCTATCTATGCTTTCCTGGAGTTTCATTTACCAGTACTCTGCACAATATTGGAAAACTGAAGGAATACTCACTTGTAACGCATACTGTAACACTTTTGATGGACCAAGACCAACTCTCATTCCTTCTATTGCTCCCATAAAGGCCTGTACAACATGCGGAGAAGATTCAAACACATTGGGCCAAACATGGTTCATCAAGTGTGTTAGGGCATCTTCACAGCCGAACCCAAACACCCCTAGAGCCATGTGTTGTATAGCTGACATTGTGGTCTGTCTGTGTACCAGATCTCTGTAACACATGGAAAAATCGAACCCATGGAAAATCTGACCCATAGAGTGCCAAATAAACAACATGCATATTCAGTCAGTTTAAAGAAACTTTACTGCAATTTGAAGGCTGTTTTTCACCAGTTTGTTTACCTGCAGCAGACAGAGAAGATCAAGATCAGGCCACATTTTTCATGCAATCTAATTTTGATCCATTCTGTCCACCAAGGTAACTATAGAAGTAAATGGCACTTCATGGATTAAGTCTTTATGGTGCATGCCACTACTAGACGACACAATTAACAAGTAAAAGTTTAAACAAAGAAGAACTAAAAGGAGAGGAAACAGTCTTGGTTATTGCTAACAGTTGCTTCTCTCTCAATACTTTTATTCAAGATGCTTTTTAACCCTTTACCTCACAATTCCAACTTTTAACGACCCTGTAGGGAACGGCTTTTTAAAATATTGTAGAAAAAGGAGAAAATGCTGGTAACCAGCATTTTCTCCTTTTCCTACAATGTTTTCTACCCTTGCAAAGACATATTTCATAATTTGTGCAACATTTAATTTGTCCTCTGCAAATGCTTTCAAACTGGATAACTCTAAAATTTTGTCGTTTGGTAAAGAGTTCAAGATGCTTTTAAATGAACTTGGAGTAGAAAAGACTTTCCAAATATAGGAGACTACATATCCAAAGTCTGTATGGTTACATCTGCAGGCACAGTTAACCTTATCCCTTTACCACACAATGCTAACTTAAGACCTTGAGAAAGACGATTTTTGAAAACATTGTGGAGAAAGTGGAAAAAGGAGAAAATCCTGGCAGCATTTTCTCCTTTTCCCAAAATATTTTCTACTCTTTCAAGGACAACTTCCACCATTTTACCCACATTTAATTTGGTGTCTGCATATGCTTTGGACAGGTCTTAAATTTTTTATGTGGTTAAGGGTAACAGTGCTGGAATTTGCACTAGTTGTTTTTTTTGCAGATATTGTAAATCAAGATCAGGCTGCACAGAACATGTAGAATGTGCCATCTGATCTTGGATCTACTCTGTTATGAAGTTTGGCCAGGTAGAGTTTATGTATTTGGCACTGAAACAGTTAACTCTTTACTAAACACCAAAATTTTTGAAACTAGTCAAAATTTAAAGCATTTGCCGACGACAAAATAACTCAAAAACTGAAATTTGTTTTGGGAAGGTTAGAAAACATTGTGGGAAAAGGAGAAAATGCTGCTTACCAGCATTTTCTCCTTTTCCTACAATGTTTTCAAAAGGCTTCGTTTTCAGGGTCCTTAAAAGTCAGGATTGTGTGGTAAAGAGTTAAGCTTATTATGAAAATAAGGAACAACAGTACCGCCTGCTGGTGCCAATGCTTGGCTGCTGTTGCTCAATTTTCAGTGGAAATTCAAAGTCGATAAAGGAGCATAACTGTGTCAAAAATACTTTGATAATTACCGCCCCTTTTTGTATGGGCTCCCCTTTTGATATCGAACAACTTGTCCAAGTTTGAAGCAAATATCTTCAGTAATAACAGAGATATTATAAAATGTCAAAGTTTTCACATGACACAGACAACAATGCAAGGGCTACAACAATACCTCAGCGTTTTCTTCGAAAACAGCCGAGCTAAATATGTCGGCATAGAGTTCAATGTAAATTGTTGATGGACATACGCTCGTCAAACCAATCTCACCTGTCCATGAGAGCATCTTCCAGTAGAGGTGTCACGGCATAAATATAATCTTTACCCATTTCACCTATGTACTCAAACATGAAGGACAAAGATTTCAAAACACCATTCTGTACATTGAGTTCTGGTACCCTGTATTCGTTCATTAACGCTGGTAAAACTGTAAATGGGGAACAAGTCTCTGCTACGATAGCAATAGCAACCGTTGTACACACACGATTCTGCCTTTCCTGTACTTTGAGATTGTTTAACAATGTAGCCAGGACATCATGGGGTCTGGAAAAAAAATACACATTTGAGCAACAATCTCCCTAAAAGGGGTTTAACCCTTTCCCAAACAAGCCCTGGTTTTCACATGTCTGCAGCACAAGTCTTTTGAAAACACTGTGGTAAAAGGAGAAATTGCTCATAACGAGCAATTTCTCCTTTTACCACAGTGTTTTCTACCCTTTTTGAGACCTTTCTGGCATTTTCATCAAATTTAAAATTGTCATCTGCAAACTCTTTCAATTTGGACCAGTCCAAAATTTGTCGTTTTGGAAAGGGTTAAGGCATCTCCGTGATGCATGATACCAATAAGTCATCATACAGTTATGATCTATAAAATCCACTTTACCTGACAACTGGCAGAATCTCGAGGTAGAATGGTTCTTTGACATGCAGAAACTGACTGCATAGGCTGACCTGAATTGATACCTTTTGCGAAAGTATTAAATCCCCATTCACAGAGCAAGGCTCATTTATATATCAAACTCTACTTGTCAGTTTTTGCTGTAAAACAACGCAGGCAACACTGACAGCCAATTTGGCCCCATGTGGGTGTCATTAGTATCCCAGGAGAGCTTCAGTCTCGTACATCAGAGGGTTTGAGTTCAATCAACTATGCAACATATGGCAAAATTTTAGAGTTGTCCTAATTGAAAGCATTTAGGGATGACATATCAAAAATGGCTCAACTCAAAGTTTTGTCTGTATAAGGGGAAAAAACATTGTGGATAAAGGACAAATTGCTGTGTAACCAACATTTTCTCCTTTTTTCTACAGTTTTTCCAAAAGCACTTTTCTATGGGGTCATTAAAACATGGGATTGTGTGGTAAAGGGTTGAGAGATTGAGTGGAGTCAACCTTACAAGCCATCATTACCACAGTAGATGTACTGATTATTTAGTCTAGCAAAGACTTGACGAGAATTACTTATATAATATGATGAGCCTGTTTTAAAATCCTTGTAAAATAAAAGGGTCCTAGCTACAATTTCAGAAACAATACTAAACTACAGTTGATAAATGAATCTAAACTTATGAATCATTCTGTCTTGCCCCTTAACCCTTTACCAAACAATTCCTAGTTTTAACACAGATCCAATGCACATTCTGTGCACCAGATCAAGATCTACACAAACTGCAGAAGTGATTCTGATCTTGATCTACATTGTCTACTAAAAGAAATTAAGCAGTGTTTCTGTCAAAGAAAATCACTCACCCAATAGCCTTAGCAATGTATCCAAAAGTGTTGACAGTTGCTCTTCTGATCGCTTTTTTATGAGCCTTCAGCAGTTCTAACAACTCAAAACAGATCCTCATCCATTCTCTTGCCGACACGAATTCTGCACCTCGATCAGCAATCCTTCCCACCAGATCTATACAATTCTCCTGTACTTTCTCATGTCTTGGGGAAAAGAAAAGGAAAAAAAAGTATTGATATAATTCAGAATTATAATATAAAATGATATCACAAGCGCCCATAAAAACATGGTTGTGAATTAAAGAACCCTAATGGAGGTCTTTGAAAACTTTGTATGGAAACGAGAAAATGCCGGTAACCGGCAATTTTTTGTTTTCCACATTGTTTTATATCATTTCACTGCCAAATCCGTCACTTCTGCCAGATTTGTCCATCTTCAAATGTTTTCAATACAGATGAGTCTTGAAATTTTGTTGTCTGGTAGAGTTAAGAAATGAAGAAATATGACTGTAAAAGCTATGAAGATAGTGGTTGGTCCCTTACAAACACTTCAAATAGGCCAAACTTGAGCTCAAGTGAACATGGCTAGAAATGCACTTGTTGATTGAATGTATAGTGTTTAACACCCTTTTCAGTTATACTGCAGTGGTCAAAGCACCTATCCATGCTTTCCTGGATTTTCTTTTACCAAAACTATGCACAAATTTCTTTCCAAGCCACTGCTGCTTTCCCACATGACCATCGTAGAAACGGTTAGAGAGATACTCCTTACCACACAATCCCAAGTTTTGATAACCCTGTGGAAGACAGCTTTTGAAAACATTGTGGGAAAAGGAGAAAATGCAGGTAACCAGCATTTTCTCCTTTTCTCTCCTTTTCCCACAAGGTTTTCTTCTCTGTCAAAGGGCATTTTCATCACTGGTGCCATTTTCAATTTGTGGTCTGCAAGTGCTATGGATTTGGATGAGTCAAAATAGTGTAAAGACTTAACCCTTTACCACACAATCCCGACTTTTAAAAACCCTAAGAAAGAAGCCTTTTGAAAACATCGTAGGAACAGGAGAAAATGCTGATAACCAGCATTTTCTCCTTTTCCCACAATGTCTTCTACCCTTCCAAAAGCGTATTTCAATTTTTAAGTCACATTTATTTTGTCGTCTGAAAATGCTTTTAATTTGGACTAGCCTAAAATTTTGTCATTTGGTAAAGAGTTAAGAAGCTAGTTTTATTGGTTCCCTTGGATGACTTTGCAGAACAATACTGGCTGTATTTGGCATTGAGAATTAATACAGAAAAACTGCATAAATCTTCATAAAATCTTGAGTTACTGAACTTATGAAGCTGTATCATATGCTTTGGTTTGGTTTGTAGTGAAAAATGTTTAACACCATTTCAAAAGCTCAGGTCATATCATGGCAGTCAGTGACGCACCAATATGTTTCCCAGTTTTCTCACACCAGTACTGAAACAACTTTCTTTCCGAAGCCACAGACTACTTTTCTCACATGCATCAGAGGTGAGTGGCCAAAATTTGCTGGAAAGAAACTTTGCGTCAACCGGGTATCCAACTCACAACCACCAGGTCACGAGTCAGATATTCTAACCACTGAGCTACCCAGGTAGGCGTATCATATGAGGTATAATTTAGAAGTGATAATTTTACAAAACAGAGACAACTGTCTGCCTCACGGCTCATCCTACCACTTGCAACAAAGAGCGAAAAAAAAAAATTGGGGAACACTTTTTCACCTGATTTAGTTACTTTTGTTAACTTCTATGTAGCGCCAAAAATAAGGGAACCCTGTTACTTGTTTTCTTCTGACATAATATGACAGGGTGACTTTAACTCTCAATATTTCAGCAGATTCAAAGAGAAACGATACACCTTATCATCTCCAGAATGCCAGACAAGTGTCATGCAAGTGTTGCTGCACATAGAGGTCGCACCCGATATTGACTTGGATTCCATATCTGTCATATGTTTCAGGGAATCTGTCATATGTTTCAGGGAAAATACAGAATTACAAAAAGATGAAATAGCAGGGTTCCCTTATTCTTGATTCTGCATGTATTTTCACTGAGGCTGAGCCGTACGACCTACCTGTTTTTGAGAATTGGAGTTAAACGGGGCAACAAATCTTTTATTGGTGGAGTCATTTTGGTCATTCCGATCACATTGACAATGGCTTTAAGGGCTCCCAGTATGCTTCCAAGTACTTCTGGGTATTCCTCTCCCAGATACTCATACAGCACTACACCCAAATGTCCCATCAGCTTCTCCTACAATAGTAAGATTTTGACCCTTGACATCCTAAATCAAGCAATACAAACATTAATGAACCATGCTCTGGCAAAAGGGGGCTTAATGCATCTCAGTGATGCACTATACTGAGCAAGACATCACATAATTATGGGCTTGCTAACATATATCTTGTTTAACTCTTTACCAAACGACAATATTTAGGACTGTTCCAAATTGAAAGCATTTGCAGACGACATATTTAATATGGCTAAAATAATTGCATTTCTTTCTAAAAGGTTAGAAAACATTGTGGGAAAAGGAGAAAATGCTGGTTACCAGCATTTTCTCCTTTTCCCACAATGTTTTCAAAAGGTTTCTTTCTCAGGGTTGTTAAAAGTTGGGTTTGTGTGGTAAAGAGTTAACAACCGACTGAATCGTGAGGTAGACAGGTCCTTTGATATGCAGAAAATTTAAAGATAGCAAAAAGTTTTGGCCCATGTCAATCTGCGAAGAATACACAGGCTACCATGGGTCGATACTTTTAGCAGACGCATTAAGCCTGCATTTCAAAAAGCATGGCTCTTTTTTTGTTGTTGTTGGGTAAAACTTCTCTCTTTTCTCAAATGATGGTTTGCCAGCTATTAACCATTTACCACACAATCCCGAGTTTAAAGAAGCTATTTCATTGAAATGATATCCCCCATCGAAAAAATCCCCCCTTTTCAATGACATGGAATTAAATAAACAAGAGGGCCATGATGGCCCTGTATTGCTCCCCAGAACCTCTGGGGCAGCCAATTTTGACCTCAGGGCTATAGTATGCCAAATTTAGTAGCCCTAGGCCATATGGTTTAGGACTAGCAGATTTAAAGTTTCCACCATAGAATCCTGTGTAAAACTTGTTGCCCCAGAGGTGTGGGCCAATTTTGACCCTAGGGCTATATGCTGATGAGTTTTTGTAGAAGTTCATTAAATGAAGCTACATGCCAAATTTGGTAGCCCTAGGCGATATGGTTAAGGAAAAGAAGATATTTAAAGGTTTCACTATAGAAACCTCAGTAAAACTTGTGACCCTCGGAGTGGGGCCAAATTTGACCCCAAGGCTATAATTTGATGGGTTTTTGTAGAAGTCTGTTAGATGAGGCTACATGCCAAATTTGATATCCCTAGGCCATATGGTTTAGGACAAGAAGATATTTAAAGTTTTCAGTACATAAATCTATGTAAAACTTTTGACCCCCAAGGCCGGCCATTTTTGACCGCAGGGCTATAATTTGAAGAGTTTTTGTAGAGATCCATCAGATGAAGCTACACACCACATCTGGTAACCCTAGGCCTTATGCTTTCGGACACGAAGATTTTTAAAGATTTTCAATATATTTTTCAGGTTGGTTGCCATGGCAACCAGAGTTTTTATAGTAATCAAATTCTTTGAAAAGTTTCTGAAGAGGGCCAGGGAGGATCATTTCTGTGAAGTTCCGTTAAAATCTGAAGGGCAGTTTCAGAGCAGAAGCTGTTTGAAATAACAGTTAACACACGGATGGATAGACGGATGGACGGATGCACAACGTACGCAGGGCCATGACATAAGCAGGCTGGCCTTTGGCCAGTGGAGCTAAAATTCAAAAAAAAGAAAACAAAGAAAGTATATTAGCCATATCATAAGGAACACATGTATGAAGTTTATCAAATTTTGTTAAGGATTTTAGAAGATATCTGTCCATACAGACAGACAGGCAGACTACACAAAAATTGTATCACCTCTATTTCAGCTGGGGATCACAACTCTGAGACAGAAAGCTTTTGAAAACATTGTTGAGAGATGTTGGTAAACAGGATTTTCATCTTTTTCCACAATATTTCTAACCTTTCACAAATTCCATTACTTTGGCATCATTTCATTATTTTGTCCGCAAATGCTTTCAATTTGGACCAGTCTATAATTTTGTTGTGTGGTAAAGAGTTACAGAAGTTTGAGACTTCTTACGAACACGAAAATTCGCAACAAATGCATCGCTCAAATATAAACTGCTCCGGCTAGGATTCTAACCCGTGCAGAAAATATCCTCGTTTATCGGTGTTTAAAAGACCGATACACTAACCACTGAGCCAAAGAGAATTCTCCCTAATGCAGTTGTCAGGTACTGATTTTATAAAGGAAGAAGCTATGCTGTAAGGAAGGAGTGATCTCCCGTAACCGACTTCACACCCAAAAATTGAGCAAACCTTTGTGGGAAAGTTACATTATCATCAACACATCTCTACTGTGTAGGGTCGTATTCAAGTAAGTATAATTGGGTCACAGCTGATCTCATAAAAATGACCCATGCTCTGTGAAAAACTGGGCTTCAAATACATCTCTGTGATGCAAGATACCAAGCAAACCATCTGTAATTATGAATCCATAATAGCCACTTTTTTAACCCTTTACCACACAATCCCGACTTTTAACGACCCTCAGAAAGATGCCTTTTGAAAACATTGTGGGAAAAAGAGAAAATGCTGGTAACCAGCATTTTCTCCTTTTCCTACAATGTTTTCTACCCCACAACACAAATATCAAATTTTGGGTCACATTTATTTTGTCGTCTGCAAATGCTTTCAATTTGGACGGGTCTACAATTTTGTCGTTTGGGAAAGAGTTAAACAACCAACTGAATCATGGGGGTAGAATGGTCCTTTGACACACAGAAAATTGACCAATGCCAAAAGATTCGGCTCAGGTCAGGTTGATCTGGGTAGATACTTTTCGCAGATGCATTAATCTTACTTTTCACAGAGCATGGATCCAATAGATGGAATTACCGACTACAAAAACCACCATTCTGTTATTTCAAAATTAAAACTGCTTCATTTAACTGTCCAGTTTCTTTATGCTTGCAGTAAACAATATGTTTTGTCGTTTTTATCCCAGTTTAGACAACACTTTGATCCACAGCAAAATAGGCCCCTTTGCAGGTTAACTCTTTGCCACACAATAATATTTTTGACTGGTCCAAATCCAAGGCATTTGCAGACAACAATTTAAACCGGCTCAAATAATTGGATTTGATCCTGAAAGGTTCTAAAACATTGTGGGAAAAGGAGAAAATGCTGGTTACCAGCATTTTCTCCATTTCCCACAATGTTTCCGAAAGTCTAATTTCCCTGCGTCATAAAAACTTGGATTTGTATGGTAATGAGTTTAAATGCACTGTGGGACCAGCAAGAAAATCAAAGTTCACAAACCTCCTGACAAGTTTTCATCACGATAGCAATCCTAGAAATCAGATCTGCAGCTTGCTGTCGGACTTTGGCAGACTTGTTGTTGAGACGCCACAGAATTGTACCACAGATCTGTGGCAGGTAGGGCTTTACACGCTTTCCTAGGGCATTGACAACTGTGCCAAAACCATTCAACATCACAACATCCTGAAATTACACAGGTAAATACAAGTATCTTTCAACTAACCGGATATCCATGTAATAACACTTATGCGATATTTATTTTTGATGTGGATATTAATAGATTTATAGAATATTTACAGAACAGTATCTTCCAATAACTTCGCCCCCATTTACCATTTAATGAATGAAATGTATTCAAAATATAGTAACTATTACTATAGAAACCCCGCAAAAAAAGAATAATGTCATAGCATGCGCTCTGCTTTCCAATGAATAGCCCATGTAATTCCTGCCTGAGACATCATTTAAAATCCTGTTTACCACATTTTCTCAAATAAAATTATCCAAAGCGATCTCAATCCCAATTTTCCGACATTTGATTACTACAATAAAGTACTATATGTGGGTAATGCCATTTAACAATGGGAGTTTGGATAGAAATGTACTTTTCAACTTATATTTGTCAGCCACATTTTTCACATCTTGTTCATGATGAGTACAAATCAGACCTTAAAAGATAAATAGAATACATACATAGTGTTGTTGTATATCAGAAATACGTAACTCGGTTGTAAGAATTGGTAATTGTCTCGCCAAGGCTTGACAATTATCAATTCTCCCAACCTCGTTAGATACTTTTGATATATGACAACACTATGTACGTATTGTCTATGTATGTCACATAGAGGTGCCAACACTTATCTGCAGTTACCTCTTCAGAGAAAGAGGTGCAAAACTGTTAAAAATATTTTGAGGGTTACCTGCCCTTCTGGTATGGGTTCCACTTTAAAAAGATAACAATTAGCCCTAATTTGAAGTAAATATACTAAGAGAATAAAGTAAAGATATGAAATAATGTCAAAGTTTTTGCCTGCGACGATACAGGCAACAACAGGGCAATGACAACACCCAATGTTTTCTACTAAAACAGCCAAACTACTACTGGACCTACAAACAAACCTTGATTATTTTATATGTCATACCTAAGTCAGTGGTCACTTGTTTTTGGCCTGTATCAAATGATCACTACATGGGCCTTACTATAATAAACATCTAAACGTGATCAACCCTTTACCAACTTGTCCCAGGAGGATAGCTTTTCAAAACATTGTTGGGGGAGAAGAAAATGCTGGTAGAGAAATCTGTCTTAAAAGAACACTTCGTCCTGATTGCCCTACTTTTTACCAGACTAAGCTACTTTAAACTTGCCCAAAATTAAAATGTTTGCTCAGTTACCAGCATTTTCCCCTTTTCCAACAATGTTTTCAAAAATTTTTAAGTCAACTCTAATCATCTGAGTCAGATTAAATTTTCCTATGCACAAATGTTTTCAATCTGGGCAGGTTTAACCCCGAGGCTGCTAGGTGTGACTCACTGACCTTTTGCAGACAGTGTAGATCAAGATAGAATGTGCAGTCTGATCTTGGATCTACACTGTCTGATAAGGAGATATTTCCTCAACCCACATGACCTTGAAATTCCGACAATTTGGTTTTTAACATCGGCTTGAAAGTTTCATTTAAGTTATTTAGCAGGATACGGGTTAAAGTAGCATTGTCTCGTAAAAAGTAAAAGAGATCAGGACTAGGTAATACAGCAATATTTTCCAACACGACAAATTCAGCTATATTTGACTACAATGAACTCTTTACCAAACAAAAATATTTTGGACTGGTCCAAACTGAATGCATTTGCAGATGACAAATTAAATGTGGCTAAAAAGATTGCATTTGTTGCTGAAAGGTTAGAAAACATCGTGGGAAAAGGAGAAAATGCTGGTTACCAGCATTTTCTCCTTTTCCCACAATGTTTTCAAAAGGCTTCTTTCTCAGGGTCACTAGAAGTCGGGATTGTGTGGTAAAGGGTTAATAACCTTAATTAATCTCACATCTACACCTACAAGTGACATTTTCTGCTGTATGAGGTACTTTTAAAAACAATGTGTCAACCACAGAAAAGTGCCTAAAAACAGCACATCCTAATTTCGCCACAATGATTTCACTTCATTAGATTTTGATTCATATAAATGAGCCATGCTCTGTGAGGGGGGCTTAATGCATCTGCAAAAAGTATCAATCCTGGTCAGCCTGTGCAGTCCATGCAGGCTGACCTGGACTGACACTTTTCCCTATTGGTCAATCTTCTGTATGTCCAAGGACCAATTTAACTCATGATTAAGTCAATTATTAAAAAAAAAGTGGCTCTTATGGATCCGTTTTTTGATTGATTGTATGGTGTTTAACGCCGTTTTCAACATTATTGCAGTTATGTCGCGGCGGCCAGTGCACCTATCCATGCTTTCCTGGAGTTTCTTTTACCAGTATTACGCATAATATTCTTTCCAAGCCACTGTCTGCTTTCCCACATAACCATCGTCGAAACAATGATCATCGGTGAGAGAGGAATGAATCCTGTCGCAATGACTATCATCAATCCTCGGAAAGAAATTGGCCGAGCCGGGGATCGAACCAGCGATCTCCTGTTCTCAAGTCCTGTACGCTACCGACTGAGCTACGGGGGCTCGGCTTATGGATCCGTAATATTGTGATGGCTTGATTGGTATTAAGCATTATAGAGATGCATTAAACCAATTTTTGCTAGAGCTTGTCTCATTTAATGTTTTCTATTTGCCTTAACCCTTTACCAAACAGCAAAATTTTAGACCAGCCCAAATTCAAAGCAATTGTAGATGACAATTTAAATGTGGCTCAAAAAATGAAATTCGTATTGGGTAGGGTAGAAAACATTGTGGAAGAAATAGAAAATGCTGATGACCAGCATTCTCTCCTTTTTCCACAATGGTTTCAAAAGGCTTTTTTCTCCAGGGTCATTAAAAGTAGGGATTGTAGGGAAAGTAGTTAGCAAGGGATGATGCATCGAAGGGAGATAATTAACATCATGTCGGAGATTTCCCCTCTACCTCTGTAGTCTGTTCCTGAAACGCATATAGAATGCCATCAATCAGCTGCTCTTCCAGTCTAGAATCAATATCGGCTGCTCCGAGATTGCCCATCACTTTTTCGATGGTTTCCATCACCATTTTTCTGTACTGTTCTGCTTCATCCTTCAAATCATCGACAACTCGACCAGTTATCTCCGCAGCCCCAACCTTGTTGGCTATTTCTACTGTGGTGTCAACCAACTGTAATTAGAACACGAGTTACCATTTTTGTTTTCAAAATAAATGTTTAATAATGATATTCAAACAAATCTGCGATTTACATTAAAGTCACCTGGTTATTTACTAGACAACTCTTCGTAATTGAAACCATTTGTTCACAACAAAATAAATGTGGCTCAAATAATTTGATTTGTCTTAAGAAATGCTAGAAAACATTGTGGGAAAAGGAGAAAATGCTGGTAATCAACATTTTCTCCATTTCCCACAATATTTTTTTCGAAAGACCTCTTCCCAAAGGTTCTTAAAGCCTGCGATTGCTTGGTACAGGATAAATACCTAGCCAAGGCCTGTATCCAAGATGTTTGCAGCTCCACTCGTTGGTCTCTGCCCATCATAATGTATCAAACCTTAAACCTTAACCCTTTACCACACAATCCCGAGTTTTAACAACCCTGAGAAAGAAACTTTTTGAAAACATTGTGGGAAAAGGATAAAATGCTGGTAACCAGCATTTTCTCCTTTTCCCACAATGTTTTCTACCCTTCCCAAATTAAATTTTAACTTTTGATTCACATTTATTTTGTCGTCTGTATGTGCTCTCACTCTGCATTAGTCTAAAATTTTGTCGTTTGGTAAACGGTTAACCAGATGACCAAACTTTGGACTTTTCCAAATCCAAGCATTTAGAGATGACAAACAAGATATGCTTAAAATCATTTGATTTAACCTTGAAAGGATAGAAAACATAGTGGGTAAAGGAGAAACTGCTGTTTACTTCATGATTCAGTTGATTGTTAAACAAATAGATTTTTATAGATTCATCATTATGTAATGACTTGTTTGGTATAATGCACCACTGAAATACATTAAGCTGCCCCTTTGCCAGAATGCCGCTCATGCAGGTTAAGCTATTTAAAACACCCTACCTGTCTGTAATTTCTCCTATCAAGCGCCATTCTCTGATTCCAAAAATGTTTGAAGAATGGAGGTAAAATTTCATCCTTGATATATTGTGGCTCCACACCATCTGTTGCGCAACACTGTTTCACAACTTTTAATACAATCTTCTTCATTTCTTCATCAGGGGACTGAAACTCTCGAATCAAGATCAACATTACTTCCCTTGTATAGTAGTTGGCATACTCAGCGTCCATCAGTGGGATCAGATAACCAATAGCTTTCAAAAAGGCAGCCAAACCCTGTTGATAAAGAAAACAGCATCTACATAACAGAACTTCCACTTAAAGTGACTTAAGTCTTTATCAGAAAACCCCTTTTATTTTGACTCTTTACACATTTCTGAAAACATTGTGGGAAAGGAAAAAAGAGCACCACCTGCAGGTGCCAATGCTTGGCTGCAGTTTTGGTAAAAAATTTCAGTCAAAAAAGGGGCATACCTGTGTCCTGCTCCTGTTGTATGGCTTAAAAACAACCCGATTTTGAAGTAAATATCTTCAGTACTGACAGAGATACTGTGAAATGTCAAAAGTTTTTGTACAACAACCCAGGTAAGAGACCAATGGATCTGGTACCTTACGTCATTCCATGGAAAGACTTTCGGCTGAGCTGGGAATTCAAACCCTCAAGCCGCATTAACCCTTTACCACACAATCCTGACTTTTAACGACCCTGAGAAAGAAGCCTTTTGAAAACATTGTGGGAAAAGGAGAAAATGCTGGTAACCAGGATTTTCTCCCTTTCTCACAATTTTTTCTACCCTATCCAATACATAAATCACCATTTAAGCTACACTTAATTTGTCGTCTGCAAATACTTTCAATTTGGCCCAGTCTAAAATTTTGCCGTTTGGAAAAGGGTTAAGCTACTTTGACTCTGGGAAAAGAAGACAATGGTGGGGGAGTACAGCGTCTGCCTCCCACATTAACTCATTACCAAACGACAACATTTAAGGCAGGTCAAAATTGAAAACTTCTTCAGATGACAAATTAAATATGAGTAGAAAATTTAAATTTCTATTCGACAGGTTAAAACAACATTGTGGGCAAAGGAGAAAACGCTGGTTACCTGCATTTTCTCTTTTTCCATTATGTTTTCAAGGGGCTCTTTTCCAGGATCATTAAAACTTAGGACTGTTTGGTAAAGGGTTAAAGCTTTTGGATTCGATTCCCGTAGTGAGCAGAGTCAACCTTTGGGACTGCCCACATCATTACGCAAGTACTGGTTCAAGTTTCTGGGGGCAATCATCTCGAGAGATTAACGTATTTTTCAGAATTTGTAACTTGACAATGGTAAAATATATGCCATGCTCTGTGAAAAGGGGGCTTAATGCATCTGCAAAAAGTATTGACCTAGGCCAGCCCTCTCCATTAGCCAGGCTGACCTGGGCAGAAACTTTGGTCAATTTTCTATAAATATGTCAAAGGACCAGTCTACCTGATGATCAAGTCTGTTGTTGGACATACTGAGTTTTATGGATCCCTAATTATGTGATGACTTGCTTGGTATCATGCATTACAGAGATGCATATGGCTCATATAGGTTCAAACATGGAACATTTTTTACTCTATCAGTTAACACTAAAGCACCCACCTTTCCTCTGTGTTGCCTGATACCCTTCCATAAAGGTTTGAGAACACTGTCAAAAGATTCAATTCCATATGGAGTGGCAGCCTCGGCAAGAGCTGCCAGAGCCAAGGCTGTAATTGTCCTGACTTTCTGCTGTTCATCTACAAGGCCTGGAGATAAAATGGTAAAACTGAAATACAGCTTTATCTCCTTACCACACAATCCGGAGCTTTAACAACCCTGAGAAAGAAGCCTTTTGAAAACATTGTGGGAAAAGGAGAAAATGCTGGTAACCAGCATTTTCTCCTTTTCCCACAATGTTTTCTACCCTTCGTACGAGCCACATTTAATTTCTCGACTGCAATTGCTTTCAATTTGGACCAGTCTAAAATTTTGTCGTTTGGTGAAGGGATATAAGGCCCTTACTCTTCACCAGGACACAAAATATTGGATTTGTCTGTATTAAAAGCATGTGCACATGATGTAGTAAATGTCCCGTACATTATAGTATTACATTAGTAGTTAGTACAGGGGAGAAATCATAAAGAGAAATGTTGGACACCTGTATTATTCTCTACTTCCCTCATGGTTTATCAAAAGCCATCTTCCTTTGGGTTTTTGAAACACTGAATTGTTTGGTACAAAATTAAACACAAGATAAACAAATCAATCCTTTTCAGAGAGGAAAAAGGAGCAAGTAAAAAAGACAAGGCAGAATTATGTAAGAATAATTTAACAAATCATTCTTAGAAATTCAGTCTTGTTCTCAATCAGAAAATTAAACTATTACAGTACAGGCTGTGTTCTCGACATGTGGAAACACTGTTTTAACCCTTTACCCCACAGCAAAATTTTAGACCTGTCAAAATAGAAAGCATTTGCAGACGACAATTTAAACATGTCTCAAACAATGTGTTTTTTCTTTGGTAGGACAGAAAACATTGTGGAAGCCAGTATTTTCTCCATTTTCAACAATGTTTACAAAAGGCTTCTTCAAAGGGCTTCTTCCTCTGGTTTGTTAAAAGTCGGCATTGTGTGGTAAAGGGTTAAGTGACACAGCAGAGAAACACTTGAAGATAAGGAAAAAAGTTGTTTTTTTTTTCAGTTGATAGAGCAATCCTGTATTTTAACAACAGAGAAAACAAGCATTTGAAATCACTGTGGGGAAAAAAAGAAAATACTCGAACCAGAATTTTCTCCTTTTCACATAATATTTTCTATCCTTTCAATGACAAATCATATGTGCAACAATGCAAATGCAAAAAGTGTGGGTAAGCTTTAAATTTCATTATTTAGTAAAAAGCTTAACCCTTTACCAAACAATCCCATGTTTTCACGTCCCTGAGGAAGAGGCCTTTTGAAAACATTGTGGGAAAAGGAGAAAATGCTGGTAACCAGCATTTTCTCCTTTTCCCACAATGTTTTCTACCCTGTCAAAAACCTTTAAGTTCATTTGTACCACTTTCAAATTTGTCGTCTGCAGATGCTTTGAATTTGGAAGGGGCTAAAATTTGTCATTTGGGAAAGGGTTAACCTCTGAGCTTGAAATGCACCAAACAGAAATTTTGAGTCTGTAGAGTCGGACCCCGAAGAGAGCCAGAAACTAAAATGTAGGCCAATTTTTGAAAACATCATGACACAAGGCAATACAAGCCAATAAAGAGTAGCTTTTGGTTTTGCAATTTTACTCATACATCCAAGTTTAATCCATATTGATAATCCCTCTTTAACCCTTAACCCTTATCCTGCTCATTATGTGAAATGAAACTTTCAAGCTGATAGTAAAAATCTAAATTTTGCTATTTTAAAGGTATGTTTTGGGAAAAGACATCTCCTTTCCAGACAGTGTAGATCCAAGATCAGAGTGCACATTCCGTATCTTAGACAGTTCAGGGGTGTGGACATATTATGCCTGACTCGTCCGACTTGGGAAAATTCAGCATCGGACATGTGACTTTTTTCAGTCTAGTTGTCTGCGGACAAGAAGAAAATATGAGGAAAATTCTGAATTAAAAATTTGTTGTATATACATATCCAGCGAAATACATATGCTCTCACTTCGTATAAAATGACATTTCGAATGATAAACAGTGTCTTGAGATGATCCCTAATTTCTTGAAACCCAAAATACACTTTGGTACACCTCTGCTTTCACCTCATACGACAAGATCGGTAAAATATGTGGCTGTTTTTGCACAATGACTTTTTTAGAAAATGTGTAAACACCTTCAATCATTATTATGGATTAAACTAATTTTATTAGTATCATTTTAGCACCGATTCAGAGATCTTTGATGACAATGTCGCACATGAAAATTTTAGCCTTTAATCTGATTTTAAACAGCTTCGGTGTGAAATTGGCCGTGATTTAACACCTCTGCCGGAAGCTGTCTCAATATCCAAAAATTTTCGATTCTGCGATCAATTGGTGCGTAAAATCGGAGGAAACATTTTTTTTAATCAAATCTTCGATGCAAGTCTGAGACTCCGAACCATTTGGCAGCTCCAAACGTAAAGCGGACTGTGGCAAGAAATATGACAAAAACATTTTTTTTTTTAACGAGGCGTGGTTGAAAGATTCCCGTGGTTGAATGCAGACAATCATAACATTATTTTTTAAGGTTTGTCGAGAGTATACACATGTTGCGGACATGTCACTTTATGTGTACCTTTTAAAATCGTTTTGTTTTGGACAAGTGAGCCACACTGGCAGACAAGTAGATTTTTGTAATTTACTTGTCCTCCAACGAGTAGAAATTTCTAAGATTTCCACACCCTGAAACATTTAAGCTGCAAATAACGTGTAACATGCTGCAAATTTATTTCTAGACAATCCGACATACTGTGTGAACACATACCATGTTCAATGATTTCCACAAGTGACTTCAAATGTGGCAGTATAGCACAACCCATCAAAATGGCTATCTGCTGCACTATTTTTATTCCTGTATGTCTGGCCTGCCAAGACTTCTTACTCTTACACACAGCTTTCAAGAAAGGAAGAAGAGCTGGAATCCCCAGAGCTGAGGCGACGACAGCGAAGGCTCTTGCTGTTGTGTTACGTACATATTCATCCATGTTGTCAATATCAGGTCTCATTGTAGAAATCATGGTGGCCAGTCCAGCAGCCTGAAGGTTTACAAAAAAGGCACCACATGTAGAAGCAAATGCTCGACTGCAGTTGCTTTTAGATGTAGATTGATCTTTAGTGAAAATTCACAGTTGAAACAGGGTCATAATTGTGTCGAACATATTTTGATGGTTACCTGACCCTGCTGAATGGGTTACCCTTATTGATAGTAAACAACTAGTCCGAGGATGAAGTAAATATCTTCAGTAATGATAGAGATATTGTAAAATGTCAAATTTTTTGCACAAAAACGACGACAACGCAGACGACAGGGCTATGAAAATATCTCAACATTTCTTCAAGAACAGCAGAGCTAAAAAATGCAAACATGATAATATTATGAAAACTTTTGCACTTTGTATTCAATTTGTATGCATTATTTCGACATCGTCTCATATCAACTCATATCACACTTACAAAAACCTTTCAACTCTTTACCAAAAGACAAAATTTTACACTCGTCCAAATCCACAGCACTTGCAGATGACAAATAAATGTGACTTAATAGGCAAAAACAATGTGAGAAAAGGAGGAAATACTAGTTACCAGCATTTTTTCCTTTTCTCGCAGTGTTTTCAAAGCTTTTATCTTCAAGTTCATTAATTTGGGATTGTGAGGTGAAGAGTTAAGGACACTAGAAGATTTTCCTTCAAACTTCAAAGGTGATTGATACTGGCTACCACTAATTAAAGTACTAGATTATTTGACTCTATAGAACAAATCATATCAATTCATAAACTAAAATATAAACTAATGAATTCTGTTACAATAGCCTTTGTTTTTTAAAATAAAGCAACAATACTGCTACAGTACACAATCTCACCTTTGCTAAGTTAGAGATGATTTCTCTCCCTTCCACACGAGCATAGTAATCTTCATCAATCAACAGGGGTTCGATGACCACCAGTATTTTGTGTACGTAAGGTCGGACAAGATCATCCAGCTTGTACAAGATACGGTCAATAACCTTCACCAACAGATGGCGTTCCTGGTCCTCAAGGGTTGGTGACATCAGCAATGGCAGAATTTGATTAAATAAAGGACCTGCACCGAATTCTCTGGCTTTATCTGTCACTTGTCTCAAAGCAGCCTAGTCATTTTAAAGAAAAAATTAACCCTTAGACTGCTAATTGCAACTCAAGGCACTTTTGTGGACAGTGTAGATCAAGATCAGACGGCACAAAAAGTGCCGTCTGATCTTGATCAGACAGCACAAAAAGTGCCGTCTGATCTTGATCTACACTGTCCAATTCAGTATTTTTTTCAAGTGAAATCAACTTAAAATGGCAATATTTGGATTTTTACTATCCAATGGAAATTTCTGTTTCATCTATTTGGCTTATGGGCTCATGATAACCTTTATCCTGCTAAATAAAAGGAATGAAACTTTCAAGCCGATAGTAAAAAACCAAACTTTTCCAATTTCAAAGGTTTTTTTGGAGGAGAGATGTCTCCTTATTGGACAGTGTAGATCCAAGATCAGACTGCACATTCAATCAATATACAATTGATTGAATTGTACAATCAATATCTATATATTCAACTACTTGCCTGATGATTATATTTTTTACTTTTCCATCTTTACAATATTTTCAGACAAACAATTAAATGTGGCTCAAATGATAGGATTTGTCTATGAATGGGTAGAAAATGGTGAAAGATAAGATAGAATATGCTGGTTACCAGCATTTTCTTTCCCTCCAAAATTTTCAAAAGCCTTGTTCCTCAGGGTCATTAAATCTCGGGCTTACTTTGTACAGAGTTAACACAATATAGCTGTAACTTTCATAACTGAACGTAAAGTATCACAGGTCTTTTCATATAAAGAGAGGGCTTTACATGGTTCTAACAAATTTTAACCCTCTGCCACACAATCCTGACTTTTTAAAATCCCTAGAAAAATGGCTTTTGAAAATATTGTGCGAAAAGGAGAAAATGCTGGTAACCAGAAACCACCATTTTCTTCTTTTCCCAAAATGTTATCCACCCTTCCAAAAACAAATTTCAATTTCTAAGTAAAATATATTTTGTTGTCTGCAAATGCTTTCAATCTGGACAATTCTTAAACTTTGTCATTTAATAAAGAGTTAAACTGAAAATTTCTAGCGTTAACCAGTGACTCCTTGCCATCCCAAGAAATAATGACATAAGCTTGCTGATCTTTGGCCAGTGGAGCTGAAAATTACAAATAAGTCTGAATGTAGGGATTTAACTCTTTACCAATCGACAAAATTTTAGACTTTTCGAAATTGGAAGCACTTGCAGACAACAAAATAAATGCGACTCAAAGAATGAAATCTGTTTTGGGAATGGTAGAAAACATTGTGAAAAAAGGAGAAAATGCTGTTTACCAGCATTTTATCCTTTTTCCACAATGTTTTCAAAAGGCATCTTTCTCAAGGTCGTTAAATGTCGGAATTGTGTGGTAGTGGGTAAATGTAATGACAAAACATCTCAACATCTTCGTCTCAGAGCTACATATAAAAATGCATACCTTTCTCATAGGCGGAGTTCCATTTTTTATTTTCAGAAGTAGTTTCATGATTTTCCTTTCTTTTTGTTCCTCGGGTGAGAGAGTTTCCTCATCTACATCAACAAGAAGCTTGTCAAAATACTGCATGTCATCTGGCTTCATCATCGGTAAATTACCTGTAGAGTGTATAGAATACATAGTTTTTGTGCATTATCTCCTGCTACAGATTTGCAATGAACAGCTTTGGAAATATCCTTCAAAGCTCCAGATAAGAGGGAGTGATGGTATTCTAAATCCATTATTTCTCTTCTAAACCCTTTGTTGTGGGTACTCATTAGAGTACCCCCAACATAGGGTTTAGTGGGGAATAATTAATATTTTCAATTTTGACAAGACAAATAGGATGCTGGTTTCAGGCAATCTTTCTTTTAGCCACAATGTTTTCAAAGCCTGCTGCAAGATAAAAAGAAATACCTTATTTGAGGCAACATGTATGTTGCTTTGACAAAAAGAAATGAGCCATGCTCTGTGAAAAGGATGCTAAATGCATCTGCAAAAAGCATCGACCCATGTCAGCCAGTGCAGTCCATGCAGGCTGAAATGGGTCAAAACGTTTTGCTATGGGTAAATTTTTTGCATGTCAAAGGACCAGTGTACCTTATGATTCAGTCTGTTGTTACATAGAATAGATTTTATGGATTCATTTTCATGAGATGACTTGCCTGGTACCATGCATCATGGAGATGCATTCAGCCCCCTTTTGCCAGAGCATGGCTCAAATTTAATGCTTTATTCTAGTATCAAAGTCAGCAATGATATGATCACCCTAATCGTTCATGATATGAAAAGACTTGTATACCTTTGGGCTGCATGTCAACTACTGAGGTTTTCTGATCTGGGGTTTGCATTTTGAAACCTGTCGGAGTGCCCGCCATAGGAGTAGGTGTGGCAATTAGCTTTCTAGCTGGAGTTCTGATGGGTACATAGCCTGTGGGGGGTTGCAGTACCTAGAGTTTAATAAAATGTAGAATAAAATTGGTGTTTAGCAGCAACCCATGCTGACAAATAACACTTTCTGTTTCCCCTTAAGCTACTGAGCGCAACTCAAGGACCTTTTACAGACGATGTAGATCAACATCAGACTTCACAAAACATGCAGTCTGATCTTGGATCTACACTGTCCAATAAAGAGATATTTTTCCCAAAAGAAAATACCTTTGAAATAGCAACATTTTTTGTTATTTCTATCCGCTTGTTAATTCCATTTCACTTATTTAGCAAGTTAAGGGTTAAATCTTTACTAGAGAACAGAACTTTGGGCCCATCCATATTGATACCATTTGCAGACAACATACGAAAATATTTGGGGAAATGGAACATTTTCTTCCTGTCCCGCAATTTTTTCAGAGTCCTCTTCTTCTTACTGTAATTAAAATATGGGACTTATCTGGTAGAGGGTTTAGACAGCTAGACTGATTTAGGTTTAAATATTGGTCACTTAACACAGATGACTGACAAACTCAAGGATGTGGCTAACACAGGCATAAGTATTGCCTTTTTGTTTGTTTGAGAAAAAGTCTTCAATATTTCAGTCATATCTTGATGGCCAGAGCACCAATCTGGAGTATCTTCTACTGGTAGATTGTAAAGCACTCTTTTCAAGCCACTGGCTGCTTTCCAAAATCTCCTACACAATGTTCCGCAGTCAGAGAGAAATGAATCTTGTTATAATGACTTTCATCAATCCTGGAAAAGCCTTGTTCCTCATCTTTATTAGAAAACAAGTTTGTTTGGTATTGAGTTACAACAAAACCTCATTTTTTGTACTTTGCATGGACCTTTGAAAACATTGTAGCAACTGAAGAAATTTCAACCCAAGGGAAGTAAGAAAAGTGGTCTTTTAACCTTTCACCAAGTCAGTCCTGTGTTTAACCCTTTACCATACAGTCCCGACTTTTAACGACCCTGAGAAAGAAGCCCTTTGAAAACATTGTGGGAAAAGGAGAAAATGCTGGTAACCAATGTTTTCTACCCTTTCCAAAACAAATCTTCAATCTTTCAGCCACATTTACTTTATCATCTGCAAATGCTATGAATTTGGACTGGTCTAAAATTTTGTCGTTTGGTAAAGAGTTAATGATCCTGAGAGAGAAGGCTTTTTAAAACACTGTGGGATACAAAGAAAATACTGGAAACCATGTTCTCCTTTCCCAACGAAGTTTTGTACCCATCATATGCATTTTTCATAATTCAAGTAATTTGTCGCATGCAAATGCTTTCTATTTAGACAATTCTAAAATCTGTGTCGTTGGGTAAAGTCGAAAGAGTTAATGCAAGTTGAATTCAGTAAGTTAAAGAAGGGGTATTGACTCAAAACAATTATTTCATGACTCTATACCACAAGGCAGTGTTTTAGACTTGTCCATATTAAAAGAATTTACAGACAAATGAAAATTAGCACTCGACATTGATTTTCCAGAAAAGACTTGCAAAACAAAATCTTGTTCACCTGTTAACCCTTTACCAAAGAATCCCGAGTTAATGACCCTAACAAAAAAGCCTTTTGAAATCATTGTGGAAAAGGAGAAAATGCTGGTGACCACTATTACTCCTTCTCTCAGAATGTTTTCTACCCTATCATAGACAAATTCCATCATTTGAGCAACATTCAAATTGTCGTCTGCAAATGCTTTCAATTTGGACAAGTCTGAAACTTTGTCGTTTGTTAAAGAGTTAAAAATGGTTGGTGAATACATCTCCACTATCTATTGCATATTATGATCTAAGACAATATTTACCTTATAGCCAGCTGGGAACATCGAATCTAGCTCCTCATCACTGAGTGGTCTATTTCGTTCATCAATCTCTCTCTGCCATGTGTAAGCCTGTAATTGTTCCGGGGTCATCGACATCAGATGACCTGGAGTGGGTGTCGCCATGGCCATCGCTTTAGCTCCTGTTGGTGTCACACCACTAGGTGTAAACCCACCCGGAGTAAAACCACTGGGTGTGCTGCCTCCTGGAGTAAACCCGCTAGGTGTACTCCCACCAGGTGTCTGTCCCCCACTTGGTGTCATACTTCCAGGGGTGGCCCCTCCTGGGGTCATACTTGGGGTCATTGCACTTGGGGTCATGGTTGGGGTCTGGGCTCCAGGGGTTTCATCCCATCTAGATCGCCTCTTACTTGCAGCTGGAGTTGGTGTGTCCTCAATCAAATCCCCACCCCTGTCAGTTTTGGGTGTTTCTGCCCATCCTGCTTGGTGTCCACCAGGGGTTGTGTGGCCTGGGGTCATACCTGGTGTTTCTGTTTATTTGTAAAATATAATAAAATGAAATAATTTGGTTTGCTTGCTCTGATGAAATAACAGTTTCTAAGATCAATAATAAAAACAAAGATTCCCTTTCATGCGTCTGTAAATTTATTTCTTTGAAAAATGCTGTGGGAATTAGCCCGTAAAAACCACTCTGTGACAAAAACAGTATTTCCTTTTCTGTATTTCTTTTGGTATGTCTAATTTCTTGCAGGTCTGAGAATTGCCTGTAAAGTATTGGGCTAAGAAGTTCTAAATTCTCAGGTTGTTGATTGTTACAAGCAACTGCTCCTTTTTTCCCAATAATATTACCTATACAATTGAGCAATGCTCTGTGAAAAGGGGGCTGAATGCTGAATGCATCTGTGAAAAGTATAGACCAGGTCAGCCTGCGCAGTCAGCGCAGGCTGACCTGGGCCAAAACTTTTCCCTACTGATCAATTTTTCTGTATGTTCAAGGACCAGTCTACCTCATGATTAAGGTGATCATTAAAAAAAAGTGGCTATTATTGATCCATAACTATGTGATGACTTAATTGGTATTATGCATTAAGGAGATGCATTAAGCTCCCTTTTGCCAGAGCATGGCTCAATTTTCTTTTGATTATTCAAAATACTCAGTTAGCTCTGCACAGGCAGTCCAAGCAAGCTGACCTACATTGAAACTTTCTGCTATTCATCAATTTTCTGCATGTCAAAGGACCATCATACCTCATGATTCAGTCAGTTGTAAACAAAATGGATTTTATGTATCCACGATTAAGTGATACCTTGCTTGGTATCATGCATCACTGAAATGCATTCAGCCCCCTATTGTCCGAGCATGGCTAATTTGTGTTTATCACATCATTACATATATGCCATACCTGCTGCTTTCGGGGTCTCGTCCCATCGATTCCTGCGAGCACTGGGTGTCACTTGTCCTGGAGTATCTCTACCTGGCGTGGTTGCCCCAGGCGTAGCATGGCTAGGAGTGGATTCCCACATTCTTGTGCTGGCACCCGGGGTCGCTCCTGGGGTCATGGCTCCCTTAGATTTCCCTGGTGTCTCATCCCACTTTGTCTGTGTAACAATGAAATTTTGTTAAAATATTATTCAAAATGTTGACAAATTCAACAATGCATGTTGTCAGTTTTATCCCACAGTATGTACAGAGATGAGTCATGTATTATAAAAAGCAGCTCATCGCATAACTGTGGATCCACAAAATCAATTTCGTTTAACAACCGAGTGAATCATGAGGTAGAATGGTCCTTGGACTTAAGAAAACTTATAAACAGCTGACTGCAAAGGCAGACCTGGGTCGATCCTTTTTGCAGATACATTAAACTCCCTTTCCACAGAGCTCTACAGAAACTATCAATTTTTAAGAAATCTGTTCTTATGCTACTTTACATACAAGAAAACCTTTCTCATCATATAAGTTAATAATGAACCATGCTCTGTGAAAAGAGGGGGAGGGATTAATGCATCTGCAAGAAAGTATCAACGCAGTGCAGTCCGCGAAGGCTGACCTAGGCCAAAACTTTTTGCTTTTGGTTAATTTTGTGCATGTTCAAGGACCGTTCTGCCTCAGGATTCAGTCATTTGTTAGAAGAAATGAATTTTATGGATCCATAATTATGTGATGACTTGCATGGTATGATGCATCACAGAGATACATTAAGCCCTCTTTTGCTGGAGCATGGCTCAAATCATACCTTGCCTTTGTTTCCTAATCTTTAAAAAAGTCTTTCTCTACAAATATCTTCATACACTGAACCACTGTTAAGCCAAGCAAACTAGATATCTTCAGATATGTGTTTTATTCAGTAGACACATTGAATCTTCAATTCCAACGCTATCAACCCAATTGGTGGAGACAGAATGTCTGTGAGCAGATCAGAAGGCCTATCTTGTAAAATTTATTTAGATCACCAGCATTTTCTCCTTAACTCTTAACCACACAATCCCGACCTTTAACAACCTTAGAAAGAAACCTTTTGAAATATTGTGGGAAAAGGAAAAATGCTGTAAACCAGCATTTTCTCCTTTTCCCACAAAGTTTTCTATCCTATCAAAAAGAGAAATTATCATTCTAGCAACATTTGTCATCTGCAAATGCTTTGAATTTGGACCAGTCCAAAATTTTGTCATTTGGTAAAGGGTTAAACGATGTTTTCTGAATACAATTCTCAATGTTTGAGACACATGAACTTTGTAAATTGCTTTCAATACAGATGAGTCTTAAATTTCGTCATCTGGTAAAGGGAAAATACAGGTTAACTCTTAACCAAACGACAAAATTTTAGACTAGTCAAAATTGAAAGCATTTGCAGACAATAAAATAAATGCTTCTCAAAAATAAAAATTTGTTTTAGGAAGGGTAGAAAACATTGTGGGAAAAGGAGAAAATGCTGGTTACCAGTACTTTCTCCTTTTTCCCACAATATTTTCAAAAGCTCTTTTTTGCAGGGCCATTTAAAGTCGGGATTGTGAGGTAAAGAGTTAAACAATTAACAATAAAATCATCTACATTTCTCAGCCTCGCAACTTACGTTAGATGGTGTACCAACTTCTGCCTGGTCCCAGGATGACGCTTTCTTCTTGGCTGGCTCATCTCCCCCAGCGGCCTGATCCCATCTTCTCTTCTTTTTCTCCTGAGGTTTGGGCTGAGATCCATTCACTACTTTCAAGTCCCCTGCCTTGGCTTTTTCTCTCATCTGTTCCCTGAGGCCTTTCTGTAAAAGGTTTAAGTATTAGATGAATAATACTTCTTATTCATCTTTTACCAAGCAATCTTGTGTTTTCAAAGCCTTGAAGAAGAGGGCTTCTGAAAGCATTATGGGTAATCAGCGTTTTCTATTCCCATATTGTTTTCTATCATTCATGGGCTATCATTTTAGCCACATTTGTCATCTGCAATGCTTTCTGTTTGACCAAAGCCAATAGTCATCCTCTACAGGATCATGGAAGGATGAATTTGTGTGATAAAGGGTTAACTTGGTATTCTAGTCTAAATTTAACCCATTACTATACAATCCTGAGTTTTAATTACCCTGGGAAATTTGATGTTTGAAAACCTTGTGGGAAAAGGATAAATGCTGGTAACTTTTTCTCCTTTTCCCACGTTTTCTAATCATCCAGAAACAAATCCAATCATCTGAGCCACATTTAATTTGTTGTCTGGAAGGTGCTTTAAATTTTGACCAGTCTACAATATTGTTGTGTGGTAGAGGGTTAAACGTTACCTTCTTATTATTATAAAACTCCCTAAGCATGGCAAAAACATGAAAACAAGGCAGGAATGCAAGGCATATTAATAGATTATTTAGCATCACATTGTTCAATAACAAGGACATGGACTTCAGTGTACACCTGTCTCTGGACTGGGGAAGTAGAATGTGATGTTTATGAGCAAAAAACATGATGTTACAACTAGAAAAATGTTTTTCTTTCCTTCACTGTTTTAACAGATTCATTGGTTGAAACTATTAGGAGATGTTTAACATTTGGCGACAATTTTTGCTGGTGATTATTTCATTCTATCATTGAGATGCACATGTTTATGTAGTCCCTGTTGCAGGTGCACACTTCTATGGTCACATGACCAACTGACATATAACTAAAGAAATATACCGCACCCTGCTATAGGCTCAAAATTACTGCAAGTGACAGGATAAATTCATCATTTCCAGTGAATAAAATACAATGTTTACAAACTGTAGCTAGCATTCAATGCAACATTGTTTCATCCATATTCCAATCCACTAACGCTATTTTTTACTGAAGATAAGAAGATATGAGCTATGCTCTGGCAAAAGGGGGCTTAATCCATCTCTGTGATCCATGATACCAAGCAAGTCATCACACATTAATGGATTCACAAAATCCATTTTGTCTAACAACCGATTGAATCATGAGGTAGAATCATCCTTTGACGTACAGAAAATTTACCAATAGCACAGAGTTTTGACCCACGTCAGCCTGCACCGATTGCACAGGCTCACATGGTTGAGGCTTTTTACAGATGCATTAAGCCCCCTTTTCACAGACCATGGCTCATATATAACCGATCTTACGGTCTTACCTCCTGAGCAGCAAGAGCTTTCTCAGTGAGGATCTGTTTATATGTTCTAGCAGCTGCATCTGGTGTTTTTCCACCTGTAAGCAGAAAAAAGAAAGGTCACGACACGGGGGTCGCGACACAAAATAAAACATTAGTACAAATATCACTAGCAAGCACTTTTCCTATCATATTATACAGAAAAAATTAACCAGAGTATGTGATTGAAAAGTTTTATGCACTATCATGCATATTATTTATTTCCTGCCTTTTATCACAACTCTGAAGATGTATTTATGTCATCCATAGACAAGAAATATTTTTTAAAACAAAGATAGATGGCATAAATTTGCCAGCAAATAGGCAAGGGCCCTTAGAATAAACATGTCTACATTTTTGACCAACCACAAATATCTGTTTATTCATTTGTTATCAATGCCAAAAAGTAGGTCAAAAGCCAGCACATTCAGCTACGGTGAGAAGAGATAGGGACTTTGGCAATGACAGACAAAATAATCTGGTTAACCCTTTACCAAAGAATCCCAACTTTTAACAAACCCTGAGAAAGAAGCCTTTTGAAAACATTGTGGGAAAAGGAGAAAATGCTGATAACCAGCATATTCTCATTTTCCCAAAATGTTTTCTACCCTTCCCAAAACAAATTTCATATTCTGAGTCATATTTATATTGTCATCTGCAATGCTTTCAATATGGACCAGTCTAAAATTTTGTCGTTTGGTAAAGAGTTAAGCATTTGGATATAGCTAGAAACTGTTATTATAAATTCCAACGTATTCATAATTTAAAAGAGACAGCTTTTTGAAACCTGGTAAAGATCGTTTTCTACCTCTTCAAAGACAAACCCCATATTTGATGTAATCACCACAAAAACTGGTATTACAGATTCCATGATATTTCAACAAACACCTTTTGAAGATGAGAAAATGCTGATTTACCACCAATTTTTCATTTTTCTATAATTTCAAAGACAAATCCTATCTTTTGATGAATCTGCCACAGAAAACTTTGACCTACAAAAGCCATGAAATTGTTTCATAGGTAACACCATTTCGATCTGCAATTATCTTTCTGACTTTAAGTGTTTGCCCTCAAATCATTTTTTTTTTCCCTCATGTACATTGTTAATACATCTTCAGAGTTTCATCAAATCATTCAAAAAATTCATTATATCAATACAAAAGCTATAAAATACCAGCTGTCAACTCTAAAACTTAACAACCATTCACTATTCTCATTTACGATCTGAGCGAGTCCCAACTCCCAACCCGCAACCCCACCAACCCCTCTCTTTCTCTTTACGTTATCACAATCCTTTTGAACAGGATGTGTTTCTTTCATTTATACATAGTATACAGTGTAAGTGTGAGTTTGAGTCAATATGACTTCCCAAAAGCAAAAAGCAATGAATAATACATAACACCTGGCATTTTCATCTTTTTCCTTCAAACTAGGCAAACCCTTTGTGACATCAAATTAGCACATGCAGTCTGATCTTTGATCAATAGTGTCTGCTTGTTAGATAAGCCAATGTGATAAAAAATCTTCCTGAAATTCAGTTGATTATATTTGAGCCATGTTCTGTGAAAATGGGCCTTAATGCATCTCCATAATGCATAATACCAAGCTAGCCATCACATAATTATGGATCCATACTAGCCACTTTATTTAATAACCCAACTGAATTGTGTGATGTACAGCTGTCCTTTGACTCGTAGAAAATTGACCAATTGACGAAAAGTTTCGTCCAGCTAAGCCTGCGTGGACTGCCCAGGCTGACCTGGGTCAATACTTTTTGCAAATGCATTTAGCCCGCTTTTCACAGACCATGGCTCATTTTCACTGGTTGAAAGAGGTCAAGTTTAAAATGTATCTAACAGTGAATGGCTTAAATCTTTACCATGACCCCGACTCGTCATGAGTTATTTCCACACCATCTCACCAAACGTTACATTTCCCCATAAACTTGGCTTTATGCATGTTTTTCAATGACTTTTCCTGTCCTGACGTAGATCACTTATCGAAAATGTGGAAAAAAAGAAATTGCTCATCACATGCAAGTTCTTTTATTAGCTCTTTCCTGTCATATGTATTACATTCATGTTTACAAAGACATAGTCAAGGTCATCTGTGGACAAGTTTTGTTTCAGGATGTAAAGAATTAACCCTTTACCAAACAATCCTGGATTTTGATGATGTTGTTGATGAGGCATTTAAAAACATTGTGGGAAAAGGAGAAAATGCTGGTAGCCACTTCTCTTTTCCCAAATGTTTTCTATCAAAGACAAAAATCATCATTTGAGCCACATTAAATTGGTAATCTGCAAATGCTTTCAATTTGGTCTGGTGAAAAATTTTGTCATTTGCTAAAGAGTTAACTCTTTACCAAATGACAAAATTTTAGACCAGTCCAAATTGCAAGTTTTTGCAGACGACAAAATAAATGTGAATCAAAAATTGAAATTTGTTTTTGGAAGGTAGGAAACAGTGTGAAAAGGAGAAAATGCTGGTTACCAGCATTTTCTCCTTTTCACACAATGTTTTCAAAAGGCCTCTTTCTCAGGGTCGTTTAAAGTCGGGATTGTGTGGTAAAGGGTTAAATACGAGTAGTTTGTGACAAACCACTTGACACTGTAACTATACATTTGAAAAGTTGTAAAGATGAAATGAATTAGAGTTGACAGCACATTTTATACGTACTTTACCCTCTGTGCGGCCCAGACTTCAGCAAAATTCTGCAATGACACTTGTACTCCCTAAAAAATTGTCTAGAATTATTGTAGTGCTTTGTAAATTACACACCACTCTCACACAATCTCTCTCACTCAGAGCTATTGGTTTGTTTATTTTATTTCTGTTGAAATTTTGAGAATGGTTTGAAGACATTTCCAAATGTAAAAGATGCTTCTAACAAGACAAAAAATTAATTTGTGTTTGTTTTGTATGTAAATTTTATTCTATATCATCCATTGTTTCATTTATCACAAAAAGAAAAAAAAATCTGTGTTTTTGACCAAAAATTCAACAAGCCTATCCTGATTTAAGAAAAAAAAATCAACCTTTCCTTGTTAAAACACAATTAAAAGCTAATATGCTTTTGATATACTGATGTAAATATCTCCTTGTTTTAAAAAAATACTACAAGTGCTTTTCAAAAAGTTGAGGGGATTTATGATGACACCAGGTGATGAGTCTGAGTCGCCCGACGGAGCTAGAAAGAAAACGGATAAATATTAGTCTCGTGTTTGTAAAGAGTATCTACATCAAATATATACATCACAAAATAAAACAGCACACATTGCATTGAAGCCAAACCAATTAACTTGTTGCATTCTTGCATCTATAAGTCTACCTTTATAAACATGTATCAGATTATTTTTTTTTTATTACATTCTTGAATTAAACAATTTAAGTTCACCTAAGTTTTCTGATGATGATTTCTGAAGTCACATTTACTTTCCAAGGAAAATATAAACGTCAAATGGACCAGGCTACATCCTCAAAGATCTTGCACAAATACTGTGCAAAAAAGTCTGAGAATGATAAGAAAACCAGTCAACATTTCTGCTCTTTTTATTTTGTATACAACACCCAAACCGCGCAACAAATATGCCCTTTCATATTGTAATCTTGGTCAGCATACTTCAAGCCCCAACCATCTTTACTCCTCACACCTTCCCCTGCTCACCCCATTATTAAATATCTCCCTCTCTCTTTCTTCACTAAATCATTTTTTCTCTCTCTCTCCAACTTTAAACATTTTCATGCATATTTATGGATATCATCTTAAATAAAATTTTGTGTGTGCTTTCTAGCAAAGGCAATAAACAAACTGCCATAAGAGGCTTGCAAAGAAAACAAGCAGTTTTTTTTAAAGGAATGAGGATGCATTCTCTTCTGTAACTTCCATGCTTAACAATTACACAGGGCACTCAAGCCCTTTCATGTGCGTTTGTTACTCAAAATAGGGTCCACTCTGTGCAGCATAATGAAAAAAAAAAAGGAACGATCACCGCTTTGATGCAACTTCCATTTCAATGATTTCAACCCCTATAAAACCCTAAGTTACTATTACTAGCAGAGCAGATCAAGATCATACTGCAATGGAAGTGTGGTCTGATCTGTAATCCACACTGCCTTACTTCCTGAGAAATACGCTGTCAAAACAGCCTTGACAGTGAAACATTGGCTTCTGATAAACTCTTTGCCAAAGGACAAAATTTCAGAATGTTCAAAACTAACCCTAAGGCTGCTAAGCACGACTCACTGACCTATTGCGGACAGAGTAGATCAAAATCAGACTGCACAGAATGTGCAGTCTGATCTTGGATCCACACTGTCCGATATGGACATTTTCCCTCCCCCCCCCCCCCATACTTTTGAAATAGGAAAATTTGGGTTTATACTATCAGTTCGAAAGTCTCGTTTCTTTTATTTAGCAGGATAATGGTTAACCCTTAGGGCGCCGAATAAACCTGTCAGACATTTTCATCCTAGAAATATGACCCAAAGTACTGCAATTTCATGGTTGCTTTTACCTACAGTGATTCAGCAAAGCGGACAGTGTAGATTAAAGATCAGGCTGCATGTTTTGTGCAGCCTGATCTTGATCTACACTGGCTGCAAATGCAACTATAGTCGTGAAAGGCGCTTTAAGGGTTAAAAGCATTTGTAGACAACAACCGAAAAACTGAAATGTAGCTTAGATGATGGAACTTGTCTTTGAGGGGGTTGAAAGCATAGAAGGAAGAGGAAAAAATGCTGGTTACCAGAATTTAGCCTTAATCCACTATGTTTTCAATGCTCTTCTGCATAACGGTCAATAAAACTTCGGACTGTTTGGTAAACAGTTAACCAAAGGAAAATATTGAACAGTTCAGCATTGTTTCTTTTCATTAATATGCTACACAATTTTTCAGACAGGAAGTTTATTACTTGCCTTCACTAGTTAATTACAAGTCAATGGACAGACAGATGAAGATTTTGGAGTCAAGATGTACTGACCGTCTGCAAAAGGGTCATATCTCTCAGGGGAGATAATCATGTTCAATCTGCGTGCCCTGTATTCATCCTCCCTTTCCCTGATCTTAGCCCTCTTGTGCTCTGCCATCGGATCATAGTCCTATAGAAAGAAAATAGACCATAAATACTAGCAATTACATTGCAAGGATTTGTTGATTAACTGACTGACTGAATGGTGTTTCATGCTGCTTTTAACAGTATTTCAGTCATATCCTGGTAACAGCTCACATATTCATGTATTTCATGGGTTTCACCAGTACTAGGCTACGGCTCTGAAGTGTCTTGCCCAAGGATGCAAGGTTTTGTATCCTGATACTCTTGGAACTAGAGAGAGAAAAAAAAAAAAAAAAACACCAACAAGTTTAACTCTTTACAACACAATCCCAAGTTTTAATGAACTTTACATAGAGGGCTTTTGAAAATTTTGTGCAAAAAGAAGAAAATGCTGGTTATCAGCATTTTCTCTTTTTCCTACAAAGTTTTCTACTCATTCGAAAACAACTTACACCATCTGAGTCACAGTTAATTTGCTGTCTGCAAATGCTTTGAATATAAGAGGTAACCTCTTAAAAAATGACAAATTTAGACCTATTGAATTTGAAAGTGTTTGCAGATGACATATCAAATGTGGCTCAAATGATGGACTTTGTCTTTTACGTTGTAGAAAAGATTGTGGGAAAAGGAGAAAATGCTTGCCAGTGTTTTTGAAAGCCTTCTCTCTCAAGATCCTTAAAACTTGTGATATTTTGGTAAAGGGATAAATACTGAAGCCTAATCAAGGCCTTGTGTCTTTAACCCTTTACTGCACAATCCTGAGTTTTAATGACCTTGACAAAAAAACCTTTGGACAAAATTGTGGGAAAAGGAGAAAGTGCTGGTAACCAGCATTTTCTCCTTTTTCCACAATGTTTTCTCTATTTTCAGAAGCAAATTTCATCTTTTTATCGGTTTCTATTTTGTAGTCTGCAAATCTGTCAGTTTTGGACTAGTCTAAACTTTTGTCATTTGGTAAAGAGTTAATACTGTAACATGTTAATATTGACGATTTTAACAACAAAATTTGAACTTTTCTAAATTGAAAACATTGTGGGAAACATAAAAGGCTCTGATTACAAGCATCTCCTCCATTTCCCATTTCTTTGTCATAAGCTTTCTTTGCCAGGGTCACTATAAACACAGGGACAGTGTTGTATGTAGGCTGAGCAGAAATGCAGCATGCTGGGTTAAAATAACCGATTGAACAAACAATCACCATAGATCCAGCAAGATATTACAGGAATGGAAGACAGCTTAACTTTTTCCAAACTATAAAATTTTAGACTCACGCATATTGGAGCAATGATAAAACACAAATTAATTGTGGCCAAAAATATGGAATTAAATTTTTGTCTTTCATCGAGCAGAAAGCATTATGCAAAAAGGAGAAAATGCTGGATACCAGCATTTTCTCAGACTCCATGGTTTCAAGAAACTTTCTCCTTATATTTGTGAAAACACAGGTTTGTATGCTAAACGGTTAAACGATTAAATAGGTATTGAAGATTGTAGACCAGAATTAGACGACACAGATGTCTACTCTTTACACAGAACATACACTGTTATTGTAAGGATGCCGGTTAAAAAAGAAGTGCCAAAATAATCGTATTAGAGGTTACCTTGTCGTTTAAAGCATCATTCAGTGCGTTGAGTGGAGCAGCAGATCTCGTCTGACCGTGAGATTCTATTGGATTCACATCCTCATCATCCTGAAACATAAATTAATTCTGTATTTAACTCTTCATCAGACAATAGATTTTTAGACTGGTCTATCTCTAAAGTATTTACAAATGACGAATTTAGCTTACCTTACTCCTTAACCATACAGTCCTGAGGTTTAACAACCCTGAGGAAATAGGCTTTTGAAAATATTGTGGGAAACAGAGAAAATGCTGGTATAGCATTTTCTCCTTTTTCCCAGAAGGTTTTCTACACTTTTACAGACACTTACCATCATTTCAGCTACATTTACTTTTATAATCTGCAAATGCTTTCCGTTTCGACAAATCTTATATTTAATTATTTTCAACACAATCTGTGTTTTAATGACCCTAAAAAAGAAGGCTTTTGAAACCATTGTGAGAAAAGGAGAAAATGCTGGTAATCAGCATTTTCTCCTTTTCCCACAATGTTTTCTATCCTATCAAAGACAAATCTCGTCATTCGAGCAGTATTTAGTTGTCTTCTGCAAATGCTTTCAATTTGGACCAGTCTAAAATTTTGTCATTTGGTAAAGAGTTAAACAGTGAGATCTGTCTTAGAAAAGGAAGAAAAGGCTGGATACCAACACTCTCTCTTTTTTCTTTTTCAACATAGTTTTCAAAAGCTTTCTTGTTCAGGGCCATAAAAACCAATGATCCTTTATTAATTAGTAAATGATACAACAGCTATGACATTACCTCACCATTTTTTTTTTTTTTTTTGAAAACAGCCAGGCTAAGAAAAAAGATGTCTCTAACAAAGATCAACAAGAGCATCGCAAGCGGGTGCCAATGCCCGGCTGCTGATGCTTGATTTTCAGTGAAAATTTTAAGTTCAAAAAGGGACACAACTCTGTGAAAAAAAAAATGATGGTTACCTACCCTTGCTATATAGGTACCCCTTTTGATAGTTAACAACTTGTCCAAGTTTAAAGCGAATATATTCATTCATAATAGAGATATTATAAAATGTCAAACTTTTCACAGATGTAGACAATGACACAAGGGCTATGACAATACCTTTTCTTCGAAAACAGCCAAGCTGAAAATGGATGGGACAGAAATAAACATAATTTACCTTTATTTGCTGTATAGTTTGACAAGGAAATGTAAACCACCTGTTTGTTTACCACTTTGCCGTACAACACATTCTCTTGTCTGTTTTAAGAGCATCTACCAACAACAATTTAAATGTGGCTAAAATGATGGGATTTGTCTTTGACAGCATTTTCTCCTTTTTCCCCACAATGTTTTCTCCTTTTCCCACAATGTTTTCACTGTCAGGTCCCTAAAACTAAGGGTTATATGGTAAAGAGTCAAAAAATTCTGCAGAACAAGTGAAATCTAATGAAAGAGGAGTAAAGAGGTCCTCTCATTTGCACTGCAGGACAAGTTTGTAAGTAAAACATTTTTCATGAACCAGAGCTCCAGATAAGAGATAGTGATGGTATTCTAAATCCATTATTTCTTTTCCAAACCCTATGTTGTGGGTACTCATTAGAATCGTCTCAATGAGACGATTCTAATGAGTACCCATAACATAGGGTTTTATTGGAGAATAATTAATATTTTCAATTTTGCAATCAAAATCACTCCCTCACTCTGGAGCTCTGACAGCCTGTTTGTAGCTTTGACCGAAATAATAATAAGATCTTACTTCAGCATCTTCTGCCGCAATATATGTATGGTATCCCTCAAATCTGTTGTTTGTTGAGCTATAGATATCTGTATCGTAGTGTCCCCCCGCACCCAGCCCCACACGGCTCTTCTCTGGCGGTGCATCGTGATTGTTTAGGGCTTGTTTCTTTGCTTGAATGTTTCTGACTTGCTCTTCAATCCCTATACGAAAATACAACACAAAAACTGAAGCACATTCAACTAGAAACTATGGATGCTTTCCAACCTTTACCAGACCACCTAATTTTGGACTCGTATGAAATCCAATTAACTCTTTACCACACAATCCCGACTTTTAACGACCCTGAGAAAGAAGCCTTTTGAAAACATTGTGGGAAAAGGAGAAAATGCTGGTAACCAGCATTTTCTCCTTTTCCCACTATGTTTTCTACACTTCCCAAAACAAATATCAATTTTTGAGTCATTTATGTAGTCGTCTGCAAATGCTTTCAATTTGGACAAGTCTAAAATTTTGTCGTTTGGTAGAGTTAACTCTTTACCAAATGACAAAATATAAGACTGGTCCAAATTGAAAGCATTTGCAGAAGACAATTTTAAGGTGGTTCAAATCGATAAAACTGTCTTAGAAAGAGTAGAAAACATTGTGGGAAAAAGGAGGAAATGCTGGTTACCTTTTCACACAATGTTTTTTCAAAAGGCTTTCTTCTTCAGGGTCATTAAAACTCGGGATTCTGTGGTAAAGGGTTAAACAAGCAGATGACAAATGTGGTTCAGTACCTAGTGGCAACCGTATTAACCCTTATCCTGCTAAATAACCAAAATAACAACTTTCAAACAAAAGAAAAAACACGAATAATGATATTTCAAACTTACTTTCGTTGGAGATCAATGTCTCCTTATAGGACAGTGTATATTTAGATCCAAGATCAGACTGCACATTCTGTGCAGTCTGATCTTGATCTACAATGTTCGCAAAAGGTCAGTGAGTTATGCTTAGTAGCTTGAGGGTTAATAATGGTAGAAAACATTGTAGAAAAAGGAGAAAATACTGTTCATACAAATATAAATGAAATACTGAAAAAGACATGTTTCACTAATAGACAAAAAAAAAACAAACCCAAATCATCAATTTTGCTTGGATCAGGCATACTTTAAAATAACATGATTCTCCCCAAATGCTTTGTACCGGAAATCGTACAATGTCAGGAAAAAAATCATTAAGGACAGGCCCTTTAAATATTCATGGTATGTCGTTAAATAAATTAAGGACCAAATTATATAATACACACCGACACTAAATTGAAATTTTACCACACAATCCCTAGTTTTAATGACCCTGAGAAAGGGGGGGGGGGGGCTAAATTTAGTATGGAGTGTAATTTATTATCAATGCTGGAACCCGAGTACTCACAGGTGATTGTCAGATAGCTACAATGGCATCATGGATACCTGGGTACAAAATTTGTTCTTGTTTCAGCCCTAACAGTGTATCAGTTCACACAAATTAGGTGTCCATTCTAGGACGTAAGATTGCGGGATTCACCCTAAATTTTTTTCAGATCTAGCATAAATTCAGATCCGATGTGTGACAGTCCTGCATAAAAAACAACAAAAAAGTCCCAAAACAAAGAATTTACCCTGGCCTCCAAGAAAATACTGCTGTTGTGAATCATATTTCACAACATATTTTGTCCATTAAACTTTCAACAGCCTCCCTTGACAGATTCAATGAAATTCCTGAATTAATTTCATAAAGCTACAAAATAAGCTTGGTGTTGCTCTTTAACGTTGTCCTGGAGTCTGTTATATATCACCTAACGCTCAGACTTGGGATGCTTTTTGTTTGAAATCTCTTTATCCCAGAAACTGTCTTTTGACACCAAACAACAAAATTTTAGAAAAAAATCTGTCTGTCATGAAAATTTTAGACAAAGATTGGAGCAATATTCTATCTTTGGCTAAAATTTTCACGACAGATAGATATTTTTCTAACCACAATCAATTTTTACCAACTCGCTAAAGAATTTAATTCTTATCCACAGACTCTATTGATGTGCATAAATGACATCACAATTTAAATTTCCATGTCTTGCATTATCTCATGAAATCTGGAACCAGCCAGCTTTCTTCCTTGTAGCATCCAGATTGTTGATACAAAGATTGGTAACAGGCTAGCAGTGTTCTGCCGAGGCCGCGTATTTGCGATTTTCTCACTAAAAAATTCAAAATGTTGCAGGAAAAATCGGTAAAAGGCGATTCCTGTCGCATATGAAAAATTGGGGAATCAGCCGCGTAACTATTACAATTTAACGTTTTTCATGGACCCCCAAGGTGTGTATATGCAAAATGAAATTTAATTGGACGCACGCCGAAAACAACAACCAAGTATCGATCATGTACTTTACTGTCATGATGTAGTATCTTCTGCAATCTCAGCCAGAAAATGGTTTCATCGCCACGGCAAAAAAGCCAGGTACTATCCTAAACTTCCATGGTCATTCAAAGCATACCAACAATCAGAGCTCGAAGTCCGATTTTGTTTCTGATGCCCATTACCACTCCCACTCAATCAACATTGTCGGAAGATAGTGAAAAATACCTGTACTACAGTTCTTTGTATTTAAAAGAACATTCTTCATTGGAATATGATCAGGACCGCAACTTTATGGGTTGTAAAATGTGTTGAAAAAAACCCAATACATTTACTGAAAAAAAAAAAAAGTAACTTCAGAACAACTTATATCAGTGCTCCAGCTGGGTTTGGAAAAGGGCAGAGTGCTAGTGCCCTGAAAGGGCACTCCGAGTCGCGAAGCCCCCCACGGGGGGGGGGGGGACCTCCCCCAAGAAGATTTTGCAAATATAGTGCTTAAAGATGGGCTCAGGTGGGTTTTTGAGAGATAATTTGAGTTTTATTTTTGAAAAACAAAAAGACTCTTTTAACCCCTCCATGGGTCTCATCAGTAGTGGCAGTAGAAGTCTTTCGAAAACAAACACTGCAGATAATCCCCTACTACAGTCTCTTTTTTTTAACTTTTATTGTGACATGACAAAGCAAAAGTGCACAAAGTGCGCAAAAGTGCACAAATTAAATAAGTCTGAAAATTCAGACTAGGAAGTCCATACTGGTTACCAGCATTTTCTCCTTTTCCCACAATGTTTTCAAAAGGCATGTTTCCCAGGGTTGTTAAAAGGCATCATTGTGTGGTAAAGGGTTAAAGAGGGGGCACAGTTAAAACACTCCAACACATATTATTTTTAAGAAATTAGATCTGAGAAGCAGGACCCCTTAATTATCATAATGCTTTTATTTTCAGGTAAAATCACTGTTAAAAAGCAGTGCCTATTCTAGGATGCACCATTGTGGGATTCACACCAATTTTTTTCAGATCACTACAAATTCTGATCTAACGCTTAGCAGTCCTAAAGAATAAATAACGAAAAAATCCTAAAACAAAGTTGGCAAGCTGGCAATACGATCTGGAAACAAAGCGCCTGCAAAACTACAGAGCGAGTCTATTTCTAGTTGATGATTTCCACGCATTTAGTTTTCATGAATAATTAATATTTCAAACCGAAATTTGCTACTTGCAGCTGCCGCAAATTGTAATTTAAATAAAATATATAATGTGGGTCGAAAGGGCACGATTCCAGAGGACAAAAATAAAGAGTTGGGAAGGGTACAACGGACACTCATTTTCCGACTTTACACTTCTGCCGAGCGCTATTACGCCATATCTGTAATAGAGGTTTTCTGCTAGAAGGGTATCAATTTCAAACATTAGCCCCGCAGTGATGTCATAATTGTCTGAATCCTTTAATTGGTGTTTGTATACAAGTGTCAAAAACGATAAACGGGCATGTGCTATTTGTCATCCATAGATTATCGGGAATTGCCCGATCGATAACGAATCGCGCATTCTGATTGGTTGTACTTCTCGATATTAGCCACGCCTTCCTCTTCTAGTGCCCGACCTTAATTATCACCCGTGTATTGGATTTACGCATCGGTGATCACGTGAAGTCAAGTGATTTATCAAACAAAGGCTGTAATCAAAAGGTAATTGGCGATTTGGGACGCGTGTTATAAAATTCATGATCGTTTTTAGGGCAGGGCGTCGTAGAAAAGGGCAGGACGCTTGTTTTGAGGGCAGGGCGCGGTGCCCTTCCAAAAGGGCCTAGCTGGAGCACTGCATATGCACAACGTGCACAGAATGTCTATCGTAGATCAGCCTTCATGGCTGGGTCTTTTAAGGGGATTTTACGAAAACTGTATGGTAGGGAAAGTCTCAATGAGAAATAATTAGCTGTGTTAGTTGCATTTAAGTCAGCATTTTGACTGGTGAAAGAGAACACAGCAATTTACAAATCTGGGGAACTAATTTCAGTGTCTTATTTTTCAAACCATTTTAATGCATGCTAGATTCTGTCCCCAAATTTTTAAAAATGTCTCAAACTTTTTTGGATGAGTGAGACATTTGTCTCTACTTTTTAAAATCCTCGGCAGAACACCGGGCTAGTACAGATAACTGTCCTCGAAGGCAATTTTAGTTTTTGATTGGTCGCCTCCGGGTACAGTTTAAGTCAAGTACATGTTGAAACATCCCAGGATGGACACATTTTTATCAGAGATATTTTTAATATTTACTTCTTAGCTGAACACATCCTTGTCTTCACATCTCTGAGGAAATAGTTCTTCTAAACATTGTGAGAAAAGGAGAAAAAAAATGCTAATTCGCCATTTCTCCCATCCCCACAATGTTTTCTATGGGCCACACGAAATTTCCAAATCTTTCCAAATCTACCCAAATCTACCACAATCTTTCCAAATCTACCCAAATCTCTCCCAGAAAGATTTAGGACGATTTGGGAATTTACCCATGGGGGCGGCACGAAATTTCCAAATCTTCCCAAATCTACCCAATCTCCCCTAATGTAACTAATACTATTACAAAACGGGTGAAAAGTAATTAAAATTTGAAGTACTATCTAATTAAAAGATGTAAAAGTGATTTATTTTCCTGTTTCTTCAGGTCTTCTTATTTTTAGAAGTTTTAACATCATTTTGGTGCATTTAAGTAGAGATTATTCACGAATTTCATGTTAAATAAAGTGGTCAATCAAAGCTTATAATTATGTTATAACTGTAAAACTGATGAAAAGTTTGGTGTTGTCTGTGCTCCTAACTCAGAGCATCAGGCTTGCAATCAAGGCTTTCTATGTATGATTGCTATGAGCGGCCATCAACCTATGCAATTTTCATTGGGCCAAACATTTGTCAGTATTACTAGTATCAGTGTATTTGACAAGTTTTTTCATGTGATGACTATTTTCATCTTAATAGTAAAAAGATTCATCAATGTACTGATTTTATTCTCTTGTTTGTCTTGAAAGGAAATATCTTGCATATAGCTGAAACCAATGAGTTTAACCCTTTGGCACTGAATAAACCCACTGAACACTTTCAGTATACAAATAAGACCTAAATAACTGCAGTTTCAAGGCTACTGTTGTGTACAATATCTCAGCAACCCGACAATGTACATAAAGATAAGACTGCAAGTTTTGTACAGTCCAATTTTGATCTACACTGGCCGTAAATTCAACCAAAGTTGTCAAAAGTGCTTTAAGGATTAAGTTTAAAACAATCAAAATTAAACAACAGTGACCAGTCACACAAAAAGGTACCATCTCGGATCTACGAAAAGTACCTAAACAGGCTGGCTAACCTTTAATTATTTCTGGATCAGGCAGATGTTCTGTGTGGTAACTGGTTATTCTACCTAACCGAATTGATTGATTGATTGTATGGTGTTTAATGCCATTTTCAACATTAATTCAGTTATACCGCGGCGGCCAGTGCACCTATCCATGCTTTCCTGGAGTTTCTTATACCAGTACTCTGCACAATATTCTTTCTAAGCCACTGGATGCTTTCCCACAGAACCATCATCAAAACAATGGTCAGCGGTGAGAGAGGAATGAATCCTGTCGCAATGACTTAGACTATCTTCAAGGTATGCAGTCACTTCGTACCATAACCATTTCGTACCATTTCGTTTATAACCATTTCGTACCATAGATTTACCATTTCGTACCATAAATTTACCATTTCGTACCATAGCGTTACCACTTCGTACCAGGATAGAAACTTCTCATACTATGACCAAACATTGTAATTTAATGTGACAAAAAGTGGTATTTAATATATTTACTTGGTTCAGAATCAGTATGCGATTGAGAATATATGTGTTTGGTCTATTTGTCTCTAATGTTTGTCGCAAGTTGGATAATCAGTGGGAACAAATTGATCACACTAAATTGACCAATTAATCAAAGAATTATAATTGTTTGATTACCCTTGATTGTAAATTGTCTATTTCCTTTTTGTCTTCTTTTATTTTGACTATGGGTATGTTTTGAAATTAGGTAAGCCTTGTATGATGCCACGAAAAGGACAGGGTCAAACGTCAGGGTCAATATGACGATTTTATTTCTTGTAAATAGATCTACACCATTTTGCACAATATCCATTTACTTAAATTACACACCATACAAAAGCACTTGCACACCTTACAAAAGCAAATGTTTTTCAACGACCCTCAGAGAAACTGCTTTGATAACATATTGGGAAAAGGAGATAATAAGAAAGCAGGGTTTTCCCTGGACTTTCTGGTGTGGGGGTCATTTGACCCCCCCATCAACTGAATAAAAGATGGCACACATATAAATTTTGGGGATCATTTAGGAAATTCAAGGGTCCAAATTCAAAGAAACTGAGGGTCAAGGAAAACCCTGAGAAAGTGTTATTGTTGTTATAACTTCTTGAATAAATATATAACTTAAATAAATAGCGTTTTTGTCTCCATCTTTTAATACCTTCATGATGAAAGTTTTTCTTAGTCGAAACTTTGTCATAGGTCTAAAAAAAATGGTATGAAATGGAATGACTATGGTACGAAGTGGAAAAATTATGGTACGAAATGGTATAAATTATGGTACGAAATGGTACAATTATGGTATGAAGTGACTGATACGAAATGGTTATGGTACGAAACGTCCGTAATTCATCTTCAATCCTCGAAAAGAAATTGGCCAAGCCGGGGATCGAACCAGTGACTCCTGTTCTCAAGTCCTGTACACTACCAACTGAGCTACGGGGCTTGGCTACCTAACTGAAGAGTCATTTTAATAATACTAAGCCAAGTTGAAGTGCATAACCTAACCCAATCAAATTCCCTTGCTAGCAGATTTCTAAAATTGACGGGTAAGATTTGGGGGAGATTCGGGAATTTCGTGCCGCCGTTTTCTACCATTACGAAGACAGAAATCATCCTATGGGCTACACTTAATTTGCCATCTGCTTTCAATTTGGAAAAGCAACATGAAAAGCCTGTGGCAAAGTCAGAAATTAACCTTTCGACTGATAAATCGACGTGATCATGACAGTATGTTTATGCCATCAAAACGTTTTGGAAACCATGTTAGCCATACGTAATTTACTACTAGATTTTTCTTCAATTCATGTAGCTCGCACAATGACACCTATGCAGGTATCTTGAAAAGGGTGTCGTTTATGTAAAAACAAACTTTTTAATTTCTATCGAGAAGAATATTTGTGATTTTCTAAAGTTCATTTTCCTCACCTTCTCTAGTTAGATGCGCAGCCATTTTGTTTTTCTAATGATATCCCACAATTCAATTCTAGGTCAAATGATGTTCTGTTCTCGGGGAACGTACACAACACGGGTACCAGTCAGACTTTTTTTTTTTTTGCGAAAAATCAAAGGACCGACAGCCCCGAGAGTTTTACGGGGAGTTTTGTCCTTTTTCCACAATGTTTTTAAATGTCCTTTATCTTGGGGTCGTTGAATATCGGAATAGTGTGGTAAAGGATTAATATTTCGGTATTGCTTTTGCGTACACTTGATTTTAGGCTAGCTGCGCCCTTGATGTTTATGTATTTTGATAAATGTAACCATGCATTATACAGTTCAAATTATATGACACCGTTTCAATACTGTCACTGTATTTCCAGAAGATGCCTTTATGATACCCTAATTGAAGAAAAAATATGTGCCCGAAACGTAACAGAACTGTAATCTGAAAGCAAACTACAACCCACAAAAATACCTACAGATTTCATTCTTGTTGCGTAAGTGTAATGCACATTATGCCAGATCAGTGCAGACTGATCCAAGGCGATACTCTCCTTTTGTGGTAATGAAGAAATGAGCCATGGTCTGTGAAAAGGGATCGGCAAAAACTATATCCAAAATGTATCGACCCAGATCAGTCTACGCAGTGCGCGCAGGCTGACCTTGGCCGAAATGTTTGGCTATTGGTCAATTTTCTGCATGTCAAAGGACCAATGTACTTCATGACTTGATCAGTCAGTTGTTAAATAAAATTAATTTTATGGGTTCACAATACCAGCCTGGGTCATTCTTAAGAATGTTCTTTGTCTTGTTCTTCAAAATCTTCTACATTTGAAAGTAACACAACTTCTGATTGGCTAAACCATTTGGTTTAGCCAATTATGAGTTGTGTTACTTTCAAATGTAGAAAATCTTGGAGAATAAGACTGGGAATATTCTTAAGAATGGTTGGTGAATACGGACCCAGACCTCCTGATACGAGGGAGTGATAGTTTTCTAAATGCATTATTTCTCTTCCAAACCCTATGTTGTGGGTACTCATTAGAATCGTCTCATCGAGACAATTCTAATGAGTACCCATACCAAAGGGTTTAGTGGAGGGTGATTAATATTTTCAATTTTGAAATCAAAATCATTCCCTCTATCTGGAGCTCTGAATACTGTAATGATTTGCGTGGTATCAAGCACCACATATGCATTGAGCCTCCTTTTGCCAGAGCATGGCTCTTATGTAAAGCATCTTCTTAGCCCTTTACCACACAACCCCGAGTTTTAACGACCCTGAAAGAAAAGCCGTTTGAAAACATTGTGGGAAAAGGAGAAAATGCTGGTACCCTGCATTTTCTCCTTGTCCCACAATGATTTCTACCCTTCCCAAAAGAAATTTCATTTTTTTTGAGCCCCCTTTACTTTGTCGTCTGCAAATGCTTTCAATTTGGACAAGTCTGAAATTTTATCGTTTGGTAAAGAGTTAAAGAAATCTATACACAATGCATACTATACACGGATTGCACTAGCAGATTGATCTTCGATAGATACATCACGTCTTAGGTTTTCGCTTGATAAAGGTTTCAAAACTTATTTTCTTTAACCCTTTGCCTGCTAAATAAGGTAAATCAAACTTTCCAGCCGATAGTAAAAAACTATAATAATGCTATTTCAAGCTTACTTTTTGGAGGAAAAAATATTTCCTTATCGGACAGTGTAGATCCAAGATCAGACTGCACATTCTGTGCAGTCTGATCTTGATCTACATTGTCCGCAAAAAGTCATGTCAATGAATCGCGCTTAGCAGCCAGAAGGGTAAACACGTTCATTAATGTTTCATTCTTATTCTTAATTTCTGACTCATATAGCCTTTTCGTACAGATTCTGAATCTAGTGCTATTAGTAGCACCTGTTTGTGCCGGGGACAGGGGCAAAGCTGGGGGAAAATCTAAGAAATAGGCCTATATAAGGGACCTAAATCACAGATTTATTATTATTATTATTATTATGTAAGAAACCTCACTATCTATCATAGCGTGTTAGAATCATACAGAATACTTACATTGTAGTCAGCGGAGTTTGACACAGAGAATTCGCATGTGATCTAAATATATAATCCCACCCACATTATATAGATCTATACGATCCAAGTCTACACGCACGCAAGTCAACAACCCACCAACTTAACAAAAAATGCTGTTATGGTTAGCTGGCTACAAATTTATACTAACAAGTTACTTCGTTGAGATGATATACCCCGCTGAAAAGGACAGACTATAGTAGATATCTGTCCTGACGAACGGACAGACAACGCAAAAACTATTCCCCTCCCCCCCGCCCCGAAATTCGGTGGGGATAATAAGGATTTGCCTTTGCATTTAAGATAGATCTATAGGCCTAGATCTACTTATTTATAAATCCGTCAAAAAAAAAGAGAGATTTCTTCTAAATGCAACCAAACGTGCAGAAAGACATAGCTCAGTTCTACGGGACACCAAGAATGTGCTTGCTAAGACAAGTGTTTGCTAATATAGGCGTAAGAAGGCAGGCCTACATTTCAATATTCTTCGCCTATTCTGTGAACTCAATGTAAGCACCTTGCTGGCTAAAAAGAGGTGACCACTGAGATAGGGTTTACTGTGCAGATATTTAGATTTTGTCATAAGATCTACCAGGAGAACCTTAGTTAGACCAGGGATCGTATATTACCATATACGATCCCTGGTTAGACAGACAGACAGAAACAGAAAGTATGGAATCTGGAATCTGTTCCCATTAGATTTTTCTCTCTTTAACCTTTCCCCAGGCCCAGGGCGGACGCCGGTGTAACCCGTCCCCTGCACCGCCCCCCCCCCCCCCCTCCAGTTGTGCTGTATACAATGAACAGAACACGTAAGACTGCCCGACCCGAAAATCCTATCGTCTCGTCTCGTGCCCACGTGCAGCTTTTACGTATACAACGACCTTCACCTTGAACTTGAACTTGAATCTGTGTTGTAATGGCGAAACCGTTGACTAGTCGGACACAATCCCTGAAATTATATCGAGATATTCGACAAGTTTTGAAACTGAAAGACGCTAGTCGGTGAGTAAAGATTTGAATTTATGCTTTATTAAGTCTGGAGAGTTAATGAAATACCCAAAATTACTCGAGTAAGGCTACGATTGATATTGTTTCCACGAAAAGTGGGTCAATGAAGTCTTGAAAACTGAATTGTTTTCAACGTATGTCTATTGGGTTGTAGAGTCTATGGATTTCCTTTATGATAATAGATGATTTGATGGTATCCAGAGTTTTTTGTAGATAAGAAACATTTTATTTATATCTACAGAAATTATTTATTAGTGAGGTAGGTTTCCTAGATGTCATTATATTTCGTGACCCACCAAGGATATTTAAAGAACTTTCGTCGGGATTGGCAGTTTTTTGTTTTTTATGTGTAGAATAAAGTTTTCCAAGTTTTATCAATATATATAGAATACTGCTTGTATCTATCGTTCATAAACTTAGTCTGTGTCAATATTTTCAGTAATGTTTTCATTTTACATAAGTAGGTAGGCTTGCCCAGATAGTTGTTTCACAATTGTGTGGTGGGATACACACTGAATAGTTGAGGTCACTGACATCAACACATACAGAGTTTGTAAATATTGTTTAATATCAAACATTTTATTTAAGAAGATAACAGATTAAAAATGTTAATATTCAGTGGCACTGACCAAGAAAGTATTATTTATTACATGAGAAACAGTTGCCCTTACAAATCTGTTGTAAAGCAAATCTGAAGGGAAGAAAGAGCAGTTAGTATAAGGTTCAAACCCAGGACCTCCTGCTTGAAGTGAAAATGACTGAACCTCACAGCTACATAGACCGCTGATTGTCTCCTCAACCTTATTTGCCATTTTTTTTTTTCTAAATTCATAGCAGCCATCTGACATGAATACTAAGTGAATGGCAACTCAATTAAATACCAAAATTGTGTTTTAATCGGCGTTGGGTGGATTCATGACCAGTTGCCCGGCTAGCTCTGTTGGTAGACCTGCGGTACTAGTGTTCCGGGGGTCGTGAGTTCGAGTCCCACATCAGGCACACTTTTCTCCTCTGCTTTACTTCATTGGTAACGAGGATGGGATGGGTTTTGTGGAGTGGCAGCAGTTTTTGGAACTTTTGTTATTTCTGGAAATAGCATACAAAATAGACTCAAAAAATTGAAGTATTGGGCACGCTGGAAATACCAGGAATGATAAATTTATACATCAAAATAGCATCCTGTTACACATTGAAAACCAGATCTTTATTGATATTTAATTGCTCAGTTGAATTTTTTGTAGGATCACATGTGTCCAATGTCTGCGACTTCATAGAACTCCAAACAGCTCAGTGCTTCTACCCACTGATGTGGGATATGGGCGAACATTTTTCTCTCTCCCCGAGTTTCCTGGTACGGGGAGTAAAAGAAAGGAATATTCTGAAAGAAGAATTCTAGGGTAAGTATAATCTGGGACTGTACTCACTGATCGTTATAATTCTAAACTAATCATTTCGAGACAGAATGTCTCGGTCAGTTAGCTGTCTAGTATTTGAAATTAGAACTGGGATTATATGTATGAGCCATGCTTTATGAAAAAGGGGTTTAATGCATCTGCAAAAAGTATCAACCCCGATCAACCTGCGCAGTCGGGACAGGCTGACCTGTGTCAAAACTCTGCTACTGGTCAATTTTCTGCATGTCAAAAGACCAGTGTTACCTCATGATTCTGTCAATTATTAGACAAAATGCGTTTTATGGATCCATAATTATGTGATGACTTGCTTGGCATAATGCATCATAAAGATGTGTTAAACCCCCTTTTGCCAGAGCACCATTCCTATAAAATAGTTACTGAATACTAGCTCCTGATGCATGACAGTCTTGACTGTGATGTCTTGACAAAGAGTATGGTCCATGATTGATATGTGATTTCATGGAGTCTTATTGCAGTTATCACCCTTTGAAACGCGGTGAGTTATTAAAGCCTTTACCAGGTGACAAAATCGTAGACATGTCCTAATTGAAAGAATTTGCAGAACATTGTTGAAAAGGAGAAAATGCTAGTAATCAGTATTTTTTTCTTTTCACACAATGTTTTCAAAAGGCCTTTTTCTCAGGGTTGTTGAAACATGGGTATATTTGGTGTAAAGGGCTAAGCTGTACAATGGTATGATGTTTAGTGTTCATTTCTGCTTTAAGATATTAGTACATTGTTTGATTTGTAACATAATGATATTTGATCAATTTAGAATTCACCTGAAAAGTAATGTTATATCCTTTACCAAATGATAAAATTCTAGACTGGTGCAGTTTGAAAGTGTTTGCAGACGTAAAGTCAAAAGTGGATCAAACAATGAAATTTGTCTATAAAGAAGTAGAAAACACTGTGGAAAAAGAAGAAAATGTTGGTTACCAGCAGTTTCTCCTTTTCCCAGGATGCTTTCAAAAACTTCCTACACCAGGATTGTTAAAACACGGGATTGTTTGGTAAAAAGGGTTTAGCAGCCAGTGACTTGGAAGGAATATTGTTCAAAGGAAAAGTTGAGAGAGAAATAGCAGGAATGCATGGATAGTCATTCTTACTGCTGAGACAAAACAGGAATAATGTTGAAAATGGCATTAACTCTTTACCACACAATCCTGACTTTTAGCGACCCTGAAAGAGGAGGCTTTTGAAAACATGGTGGGGAAAGGAGAAAATGCTGGTAATCAGCATTTTCTCCTTTTTCCACAATGTTTTCTACCCTATCAAAGACAGAAATAATCATATGAGCTATATTTGATTTGTTGTCTGCAACTTTTGTCAATTTGATCTAGTCTAAAATTTTGCCGTTTGGTACAGACTTAACTAGCGGAAAAGTTCTAGCCAGATACATTCTCTTCCACAGTTACAACATGGAGCAAATGTTTGAGATTGTCGCAGAGGTAGAAAACTACAGCGAGTTTGTCCCATGGTGTATATATTCAGCAGTAACAAAGAAGCGCCAAGATTTCATTAGCTGCAAGTTGGAGATTGGATTTCCTCCTCTGGTTGAAAGGTACACCTCAGCTGTGACCCTTTCCAGACCCCATTTAGTAAAGGTAAGAACTCTTGAGCAAAATTGGACCTGAAGTCCTTTATCACATAATCCTGTGTTTTATAGACCGTTGGTAGAAAGCCTTTGAAAACATTGTAGGAAAGGAGAAAATGCTGGTAACAATACTACAAGATCTGTAAATCAACTCATTAACTCCTTCAAAGACCTTCCCTCCTCAGAGTAGACCATCTTAGATACATTGTTACAAGAGATGTCTTCAAAATCATCTAAACTTTGTTTCAGGATTTACCTCCCCCCTGCAGAGACCTTTGACCAATTTAACCCTTTACCAGATGACAAAATTTTAGACTTGTCTAAATTGAAAGTATTTGCAGACAACAAATTAAATGCCACTAAAATGATGATTTCTTTTTTTGATAGGGTAGAAAACATTGTGGGAAAAGGAGAAAATGCTGGTTATCAGCATTTTCTCCTTTTCCTAAAGGGCCTTCTATTTCAGGGCCATTAAAATTTTGGATTGTGTGGTAAAGGGTTAGAAAACATTTTGGCAAAGTCACCTATAACTTTTTTTTAAGAGGTAATCTGAAACTTTTCCTTTAAGAGGTAATCAGCAAAATATACATATGATTATTTTGTTTGTTATTGTTTGATGTATTTCAGTCTGTATGTACAGACGGTAAACTGTTTAACCACTTAGAGACTATATGGAAGTTTTCACCAGGATTGCCAGGCAGGCCTGACACATGTACCTTGGATTTTTCGGTACGTAATTTTTAAAAAGATTATATTTTTGTACTAAAGTCACAACATTTACCCAATGGCAAAGTGTTACACCCGTCCAAATTGGTAGTATTTGCAGGCTAATTGAAAGTGGCTTAACTCTTTACCAAACGACAAAGTTTTAGAATGGTCCAAATTGAAAGCATTCGCATGCGACAAATTAAAGGTGGCTCAAATGATGAAATTTGTCCTTGATAGGGTAGAAAACATTGTGTGAAAAGGAGAAAATGCTGGTTACCAGCATTTTCTCCTTTTTCCACAATGGTTTCAAAAGCCTTCTTCCTCAGGGTCGGGATTGTGTTGTAAAGAGTTAAATGTTGGGACATCCATCGTAAGGAACACACAAAATGTCCTCTTACTTATGTATGTAAACTTTGATGAGATATCTTTAACTCTTTACCAAGCAATCCTGTGTTTAAAGAACCCTCAGGAAGAAGTCTTTTGAAAGCACTTTGAGGAAAAGGAGAAATTCTGGTAAGCAGCATTTCCCTCTTTCCCATAATGTTTTCTGTCATCAACTACGTTCAGTTTCTTGTCTGCAAATACTTTCAATATGGATGAGTCTAAAAGTTTTGTCATTTTGTAAAGAGTCATATGTTGTGTGGTTTATATAGAATGGTTGCTGAGCATAAAGTGGTGGCTGGCAAAGGTTTGACTGTAAAATCTGGAGTTCTGCATAAAACAGTAAAGAAGATGGGAATGGATGAAAAAATGTTGTGTATTTGTATGATATACATGTATATACCCTTTTACCACACAATCCCGATTTTTAACCCTGAGAAAGAAAGCCTTTGAAAGCATTGTGGGAAAAGGAGAAAATGCTTTCTACCCTTTCAAAGATAGAAATTTTGACTTTTCATCTGTAAATACTTTTAGCTTGGAAAAGTCTGGATTTTCCTCATGTGGTAAAGGGATACAGAGGAGATAAGGCTGTTTTTGTCAGAATATCTGGAAAAGAAGCAGACATTGTGAATCCAGGATCAGATTCTGTACAGTCTGATCTTTATCTACTCTGTCCACATAAGAAATCTAGTTCTGAATTCAATCTACAAGAGTAAAAAGTCAAACAAACCAAATATTTCCAGTCCAGTCTCTGTCCTTGATATTTTTAACTCACCTGAGCAAATAGTGGTCAAGATGAGCTTTTGTGATCGTGCTGTGTCCGTCGTGCGATGTGCGTGGTGCGGTCGTCAACATTTACATTGGGTGCACTCAAGAGGCCATATTTTCAGCCAGATCCTCACACTTGATCTTATTGTTTGTCTTGATCTTGGACAAGTTCGAAATTGGGTCACCTTGAGTCAAAAAGTAGGTCACTGGGCCAAATCTGAGAAAAACCTTGTGTGCACTCTAGAGCCTACATTTTCAGCCTGATACTCATGAAAGTTGGTCAGAGTGTTTCTCTGGATGATATCTCATTCGGCTTACCTCGGGTGATCCGGTGATCAAATCCCGCGGCTGTATCACGTAGCTTGATATGCACCTACACAGTACATCTCCGGAAGCACACTGCTTTACAGTTATTGAAATTGTAAGGCTCCTCTTAAAAAAGAAAGCATGAGTAAATTTTCTATCATTATCTTTCTAAGAATATTTCAGTCGGCAAACACTTTGTACATTCAATTTTAAGCGTGGTTTATTAATTTCGTTTGGAGCTTTCATCGACAGATCGATAGAAGTGAATAACTTCACCGACCGTGGTTGTTCATGTAGTTGCTAAGTGATCTACGGGGGCGCCGCCATGTTTAAGATCATGTGATTGGTAGTTCAAAATGGAAGCCTCCTTTATACGGACGAGGTTAGATGTAGGTACGGATGATATCTCAGACAGGTTTGAAATTGGGTCAAGTAGGGGCAAAAAGTAGGTCACTGGGCTAAATCTTAGAAAAACTTTGTGTGCACTCTAGAGGTCACATTTACCTCCAGATCCTCATGAAATGCAGTCAGAATGTTTGTCTTGATAAAATCTTAGACAAGTTTGGAATTTGGTCACGTCCGATCAAAAAGTAGGTCAATCTAGAGCCCACATTTTCAGCCTGATACTCATGGAACTTGATCAGAATGTTTCTCTGCATAAAATCTCAGACAAGTTCGAAATTAGGTCATGTCAGGTCTAAAAGTAGGTCAATAGGCCAAATCTTAGAAAAACCTTGTATGCACTCTAGAGGCTATATTTCCAGCCAGACCCACATGAAACTTATTGTCTGGATATAACTTTGACAAGTTTGAAATTGGGTCATGTTGGGTCAAAAAGTAGGTCACTGGACCAAATCTTAGAAAAATCTTGTGTACACTATAAAGGCAACATTTTTAGTGTGATACTTATACAACATGGTGAGAAAGTTTGTCTTGATGATATCTCGGGCACTTTCAAAAATTGGGTCATGTCAGGTCAAAAAGTAGGTCACTAGGCCAAACCTTAGACAAACCTTATGTGCAGGCTAAAGGCCACATTTTCAGTCTGATACTCATGAAACTTGGTCAGAATGTTTCTGTAGATGATATTTGAGACAAGTTTAATATTGAATCATGTCGGGTCAAAAAGTAGGTCACTGAGTCAAATCTTAGAAAAACCCTGAGTGCACTGTAGAGGCCACATTTTCAGCCAGATTCAAAATTAAAAAAAAAAGGTCAAGTTGGTAAAAAAGTAGACCACTTGCACCCATGTGTTTTACATCATCACGACCAGGATCTTTTCAGCTTTATCAACCCTAGATGACCTTACTCACGTGAATGCTTTAGGGCCAATGGCCCTCTTGTTTCCTTATCTGCTGTAAATATATTTCTTAATCCTTTACCACACAATCCCAAGTTTTAACAACCCTGAGGACGAAGGTCTTCCTATTCCCACAATGTTTTCCACCCTGTGAAAGACAAAAATCACCATTTGAGCTACATTCAATTTGCTGTCTGCCAATGCTTTCACTTTGGACTAGTTTCATTTATTTGTCATCTGGTAAAGAGTTAACCCTTTACTGGATGACAGAATTTTAGACTGGTCCAAAGTAAAAGCATTTGCAGAAGACAGTTAACCCTTTACCAGACGACAAAATTTTAGCCTTATCCAAATTGAAAGCTTTTGCAGAAGGCAATTTCAGTGTGGCTCAAACGGTGCAATTTTTAGCTCCACTGGCCGAAGGCCAGCGGGCTTATTTCATGGCCCGGTGTCCGTCGTGCGTCCCTCCGTCCGTGTGTGCGTCCGTCCGTGTGTGCGTCCGTCTGTCCGTGCGTTAACTTTTATTTCAAACATCTTCTTCTCTGAAACTACCTATCCAATTTTCATGAAACTTCACAGAAATGATCCTGCCATGGTCCTCTTCAGAATTTCTTGAAAGAATTTGATTCCTTCAAAAACTCTGGTTTCCATGGCAACAAAACTGAAAAATATTGGAAATCTTTAAAAATCTTCTTGTCTGAAACCATAAGGCATAGGGCTACCAAATTTGGCATGTAGCTTTATGTAGTAGACCTCTATCAAGTTTCTTTAAATTATAGCCTTGGGGTCAAAATTGGCTCTGTCCCAGGGGTCACAAGTTTTACATAGGCTTATATAGAGGAAACTTTAAAAATCTTCCTGTACCTAGCCATAAGGCCTAGAGCTACGAAATTTTGCATGTAGCTATATCTAGTGGGCCTCTACCAAGCAGGCCAAAATTTTAGCCCTGAGGTCAAAATTGGCCCCGCCGCTGGGGTCACAAGTTTTACATGGGCTTACATAGTGACAACTTAAGAAATCTTCCTGTTTTGGTTTTTTTTTTTTTTTTTTTTTGGAAATTAGCCTTGATCAGGGGTCTTATGTTTTACAGAGGCTTCATATGGACAAAACTTGAAAATCACCTTATCTATAACCATACAGCATAGACTTGTATTATTTTGGCATGTGGCTTTATCTTGTGGACCTGTACCAGGGTTCAAGTAATTATAGCTCTGGGATCAAAAATGGCTTTGCCCTGCGGGTCTCAACTTTCACATGGGCTTTTACAAAGAAAAGTTTGTAAGTCTTCATTTTGAAACCATGTGGCTGAGAATTGAAATGTTTAGTATTTATGGTTTATATTTATAAGCCAGTGGAGCAATACAGGGCCATCATGGGCCTCTTGTTCTTTGATAGGGTAGAAAGCATTGTGGGAAAAAGGAGAAATGCTGGTTACCAGCATTTTCTCCTTTTCCCACAATGTTTTCAAGAGGCTTCTTTCCCAGGGCTGTTAAAAAGCGGCATTGTGCGGTAAAGGGTTCAATGTGACTCAAATGGTTGTCTTTGAAAGGGTTGAAAATGTTGTGGAAATAGGGAAAAAATGCTGGATATCAGCATTTTCATCTTTTCCCTCTGTTTTCTAGAGCCTTGCTCCACACGGTTGTTAACCCTTTACCAGTTGACAAAATTTTACCATTGTCCAATTCAGAAGCATTTGCAGACAACAAAGTAAATGTTATTCAAAAATTAAAATTTGTTTTTGGAAGGGTAGAAAACATTGTGGGAAAAGGAGAAAATGCTGGTTACCAGCATGTTCTTGTTTTTCCACAATGTTTTCAAAAGCTTCCTTTTTCAGGGTCATTAAAAGTCGGGACTGTGTGGTAAAGGGTTAAAGCATTGTGTTGGGGGGAGGGTAAATGATCATACATCATTTAGTTGAAATTCTTTTTTTTTTTTCAGGTTTCTTTTGAGTTTCGGTCTCAGTTACATTCAAACTTGGCACATTTATTCTTTGATGAAGTTGTGCGGAAGATGGTGAATGCATTTTTGAAACGAGCAAAACAGCTTCATGGCCCATCGTCTATACGAGCCCAAAAACCACAGATTTTGGTTTGGAACTCTTGATAGTGTTTTATTTTAGGGTCACAGTTTTGTTGATTATTATTTATATATACATGATTTTTGTTGTTTATCTGTGTACTCCATGTGAACCTGTAACATCCTTCAGACCACACTTGGTGTCTTGCAGCAGTCAGCCTTTGAAAACTCTATGACCAAGGTAAAATTTCACATTGTGAGCAATTATTGAGTGTCTCTAAAGTTATTTTTGCACATGACTCGATTGTGATTTTTTTTCCTATGCTTTCATACTTCTGTATTCTGTTTGAGTTAGAGTATGAGTAAGAAAAAGACAATATTTGATGCAAAATATCACAACAGTTACAGGTTTTCTTGAAAAGTGAAAGAGCTCCAATGAGTGAAGTTACTTCAGTCCAGTATTTTGTGACCATAGGTTTATTTTGCTGAGAGATTAACCCTTTACCACACAATCCCGACTTTTAATGACCCTGGGGAAGAAGCCTTTTGAAAACACTGTGGGAAAAGGAGAAAATGTTGGTAAGCAGCATTTTCTCCTTTTCCCACAATGTTTTCAACTCTTCCAAATACAAATTTCAATTTTTGATTCACAATAATTTTGTCATCTGCAGAAGCTTTCAATTTGGACTGGTCAAAAATTTTGTCGTTTAGTAAAGAGTTAAAGCAAGATCAGCCTGCACATTATGCTCTACACTCACCGTTGCTACTTCAGTAATCTCCGTCATCTAAAAACCATTCAGTGTCAAATCATGTATCACATTTTATTCTTGTTATTGTAAGCAATTTCAATTTTGGCAGGAAGAGTGTTAGTTCATTCATATGAGTCATGCTCTGGCAAGAGGGGGTTTAATGCATCTCTGTGATCCAATTTACAATGTAAATCATCACAATTATGGATCCATAAAATCCATTTAGTCTACCAACTGACTGAGTCATGAGGTAGTATAGTCCTGGGACATGAAGAAAATTTACAAATAGCAAAAAGTATTGACCCATGTCTGCCTGCGCGAACTGACATGGGTTGATACGTTTTGTAGATGCATTAGACCCCCTTTTCACAGAGCATGACTCGGGCACACTTGAAGATACTTGTAGTAAGTGTTTGTAATGTATCACATCGTTACATTTATACCCCCGCAAAACGAGTGTTTTTTATACCCCTGCAAAACGAATGTTTTCGGGGGTATACTGGAATCAGCCTGTCTGTCTGTCAGTCTGTCTGTGTGTCCGTCTGTGTACAAAATACTAGCAATTTTGTGTCGTGAACTCCTAGAGTTTTCCTTCAATTGCATTGAAACTTTGCACATATGTTGATCATATATTGAAGATATGCAAGACGTAATTTTCAAGTGTCGACTCCCCCTGGTTGAGGAATTATCTCCCCTTGAACTTGACACTTTTTTTCTGTCAAAACGCTGGCGGGGGTATTAAGTCACATTCAGTGACAGCTCTAGTTTACCGTATGGCAAATCTGATAGTCTTCTCTGTTGAAAGCATATGCAGACAACAAAGTAAATATGGCTCAAATTATGGAATTTGTTTTTTAAAAGGGTGGAAAACATTGTTGGAAGAGAAGCAAATGTTTGTTACTGGCATTTTCTCCTTTTCCCATTATGTTGTCAAAGGCCTTCTTCTCCAGGGTCACAAAAACGTTGGATTGCTTGGTATTGATCACTACAAGTAATACTTACTGCAGTGAAAAGGAGGAAAAAGACCTTTAAATCTTTCACTACCATTTACAACTTAGGTATCTTTTGCAGCTAGCGTAAATCAAGATCAGGCGGCACAGAACATGCAGTCTGATCTTTGATCTACACCATCCACCACCTGATGATAAATTATGACTAGATACATTTAAAATAGAAGAGGCAATTTATGTTTAGACCTTGAAAAGAAGTCACCTTTTTTGAGCTGGGAATAAAGTAGTTAAGTGACATAGAAATACATGTATTAGGAGATGAGAGGCAACTGTGTGTGAAAAGCCTCTGTTTCTTGTGCCACAGTGTTTTTGCTAGTGCGCATATTAGCTTCTTTTCACTGCGTTTTAACCTTAAGTATTCAGTGATATGTAAATACTCTGTATAAGTTATTTAACATGTAAAATAAACATGGAGTTGTTTCCAAAGTTTTAACCCTGTACCCTGCAAAATTTTTAGATTTTTCCAAATTTAAATCATTTGCAGATGACAAATTATATGTAAATATGGTTTAAATGATTGGCTTTGTTTGGAAAAGGTCAGAAAACATTGTGGGAAAAGGAAAAAATGCAGGTTACAAACTTTTTCTTTTTTTCCCACAGTATTGTCAAAAACATTTTTTCTTTGGGTCGTTAAAACGGGGGATTTTGTAGTCAAGGTTAATCAGGAACCTTTTATCAGACAAAGGATGAAAGTTACACACTATTAAACAATTTTTTTCCCAGAATCTTGCAAGTAGAGGACTCAAGTATTTATCATGATATGCTTACAACAGCGGTGCTAGTGAAGATTTTTCTCTTTACCACACAATCCCGACTTTTATCGAGCCTGGGAAAGAAGCCTTTTGAAAACATTGTGGGAAAACGAGAAAATGCTGGTAACCAGCATTTCCTCCTTTTCCCACAATGTTTTCTGCCCTTTCCAAAACAGATTTCAATACTTGAGTTGCATTTAATTTGTCGTCTGCAAATGCTTTGTCGTGTGGTAAAGAGTTTTACTGTATCCGTTGACTAACTATGCTTAAATTTGCTCTTTGCTCTAATTCTTAATTTCAAGACAAACCATCATATAAATCAAGACTAAAAACTTCTAGGCCATTGGAATGGCTAGTTTTGATGTTTAGAATTAGATTAGGATTTAGAATGATTCATGAATCCTGCTTCAGATATGTAGAAGTGATTGTCAATGACTGTACAGGTTAAACCTTTCGACAAGAATTTTCTTACTTCAATGGTTTTTCTACCTACTCTTAAAAAGTGGATCTTGGCAAAGACTTTTTTTTTTTTTTTTTTTTTTTTTTTTCGTGCCAATCAAAAAAAAAAAAAAAAAATCCTTCTAAGCATTTTCTATTGTACTGATATGTAAATGAAATCCTAAGATGTAACCAAAGGATCGGTTGGTCTTCACAGTTCAAGAACAGGGTTTTTACCCATTGTTGTTTATAGTTTAGAGTTACAGTGTGTCAATTAGAATAATTTCCTTAGATAATTTAGTTTCATTCTTTATCAAATAATCCTGAGTTATAACGACCCAGAGGTTTAGATTGAATGGCGTTTAACGCCGCTTTCAACATTATTTCAGTCATATCACGGTGACAGCTCACATACTCGTGTACATGTATATCCTGGGTTTCACCAGTCCTAGGCTAGGGCTCTGAAGTGAACAACCCTGAGGAACAGGGTTTTTGAGAACATTGAGGGAAAAGAAAAATGCTGGTAACCAGCATTTTCACCTTTTACCAAAATGTGTTAAACACTTTTTAAAATGAATTCCATCTGTTGGGCTAAATTTAATTTGTCGTCTGCAAAGCCGTTCATTTTGGATGGGTCTCACATTTTGTCATCAGGTAAAGGGTGAAAACTATTTCCATGACTGATTGTAACATTTTGATGTTACAGTAAAGTGCACCAGCCAAATTTCAGCTTGTAGAGAAGCTGACTCTTTAACCCTTTACCACACAATCCCTAGGTTTAACGATCGTAGAACAAAAGCACTTTCGAAAACATTGTGCAAAAAGGAGAAAATGCTTGTAACAAGCATTTTCTCCTTTTTCCACAATCTTTTCTATCCTATGAAGAATAAATTTGTTTTTTTAGCAACATTTTTTGAGTAACATTTAGTATCATGTCTGCATTTGCTTTCAATTTGGACGAGTCTAAAATTTTTGTTTGGTTAAGAATTAACAGACAACAAGTATTTAGACTTCTAAAATTAAAAGAATTTGCAAATGAGAAAATAAAAGGCGCTGAAACAATTAAAATTGTCTTTAGAAGGGTAGAGAACATTGTGAGCAAATGCTGGTTACCAGCATTACCAGCTAGTTACCAACATGCCATAATGAATTTTAGTATTAAGATTTTATTTTTTCACTAGAGCTTAATCTTGGCATATAACTGTCACCAGAATGCCATTTTTTGTACTGAAGTAGACTTTTTTAAAACATTGTGGCAAAAAAAAAAAAAAAAAAGAAATTGCATTTACTTCTAAGGAGTGACTTCAAAAGTACAAACTCTTTCTTTTTTATCATCAAGCTGTGTCTTTTAATGCGAATTTTTAATCTTTTCCATGTGTTTTGTATATTTTTTTTTGCAATGTATGAGTGTGGCAGGAGAGAAAACTACTGAATCTATGATATATAATTGAATTGTATCATAAATGTATGTGCATGTATTTGTATTTTGTATGGACCTCCATTAACCCTTTACCAGACAATCCTGAGTTTTGGTGACCCTGAGCATGAAGGCTTTGGAAAACATGGAATATGGAGAGAATGCTGTCAACCAAGATTTGCTCCTTTTCCCACAATGTTTTTACCTTGTCAAAGACAAACCCCATTACTTACACCACATTTTGAATATGGTCTGCACATGCCTCTTATTTGGACCAGCCAAATATTTGTTATCTGGTAAACAGTCAACACTTGGAGATATAGGTAGTTGTTGAGGATAGCATAAATGAAGACCAAATTGGACAGAATAGGCAGTCTGATCTTTGATCTTCATCTACATTATCTGTCCCTTGATTCTGTGATACTACTGTAGAAAGTCTGTCACTTGATTCTGTAATAGTACTATAGAAAGTCTGTCACTTGATTCTGTGATAGTACTGTATATAAAGTCTGTCACTTGATTCTGTAATAGTACTATAGAAAGTCTGTCACTTGATTCTGTAATAGTACTATAGAAAGTCTGTCACTTGATTCTGTAATAGTACTATAGAAAGTCTGTCACTTGATTCTGTGATAGTACTATAGAAGGTCTGTCACTTGATTCTGTAATACATGTAGTACTATAGAAAGTTTCACTTGATTCAGTAATAGTACTTTAGAAAGTCTGTCACTTGATTCTGTGATAGCACTATATAGAAAGTCTGTCACTTGATTCTGTGATATTACTGTAGAATGTCTGTCACTTGATTCTGTAATAGTACTATAGAAAGTATGTCACTTGATTCTGTAATACATGTAGTACTATAGAAAGTCTCACTTGATTCAGTAATAGTGCTTTAGAGAGTCTGCCACTTGATTCTGTGATAGTACTGTAGAATGTCTGTCACTTGATTCTGTAATAGTACTTTAGAAAGTCTGTCACTTGACTCTGTAATGCACGTAGTACTATAGAAAATCTCACTTGATTCTGTAATAGTACTTTAGAAAGTCTGTCACTTGATTCTGTAATAGTGCTATAGAAAGTCTACATTTGTAGTGGAATTGTACTTGGTGTTAGCAATCAAAAAATGAAAGATATAAGTTGCAGGTCAAAGAGTTTGTCTCTTTACCAGACAACAAAAATGTAGACTGGTTAAAATTAAAGAATTTACAGACGAAAAATGTATTGTTACGAAAATGATGGCATTTGCCATAAACAGGGTAGAAAGCATTTTGGGAAGAGGACAAAATGCCGATTACCAACATTTTTCTCCTTGTCACACAGTGTCTTCAAAAAGCCTTCATCCTTAAGGGTGTTGATACACAGGATTGTATAGTTGAGGGTTGAAAAAGTTGTGTAAAAACCTTTTACATGTATATTGTAATGTTTAACTCTTTACCAAACAATCCCACTTTAACGACCCTGAGAAAGAAGCCCTTTAAGAACTTTATTGGATAAGGAGAAAATGCTTGTAACCAGTATTTTCTCCTTTTCCCCAAGCATTTTCAACTCTTTTGATGACAAATTACATCATTACGATAATATTTGAATTGTTAACTGCAGATGCTTTCAATTTGGACAAGTCCAAAACAAAAGTTTTTGGTCTGGTAAGGAGAGAATCCTTTACCACACAATCCCGTGTTTTAACGACCCTATAAGAGAGGGCATTTGAAAACATTGTGGGAAAAGGAGAAAATGCTGGTAACCAGCATTTTCTCCTTTTCCCACAATGTTTTCTACCCTATCCAAAACAGAAATCATTATTTGAGCTACATGTAATTTGTCATCTGTGAATCCTTTCAGTTTGGACCAGCCTAAAATTTTATTGTTTGTTAAAGAGTTAATGTTCTGTAGGCTTTACCGGTGCAAAGCTGTTGGCAAATGATAGAACGTTATGAAAGTTGTTATCATAAATACAGTAGAAAAATCAGTTGTTGACTTTGTTATGTTTTTTATCAGCTCTACAAAGCTTAAGTGGAGCTCTTGGGATTGTTGGCTGTTTATTGGTTGTTAAATACACTAGCCACTGAAAGTAAACAATGGGGGAGTCAAAATGCAGACAGATTTAATTCATACCATCTAAAAGTATAGATATTATTGTGAGACTGGTAATGTAAGAGATCGACCTGCGGTACTAGGTATTGAAACAATCAGCCACCTGCCATACTCACTCGATATGGCCTCGTTCCACTTTGCTATATTGCCCTCCATTAAGAAACAACTCAAAGGTCACAGGTTCACATTTATACAAGAAATGCTGATTGGGATTGCTAACATCATTTTGCATGATCAGGAATTGTGTTAGGAGGTGCAAAAACAATGGGTCCACGAGCAGAAGCAATGCATTGAACATGATCGAGAATGATTTGAGAAGAAAATTAATGATCTCCTCTAAAACAATGATGTTCATCACCCAAAAGATAACAACATCATTGATGTCATGTAAACTCGGTTACCATACACCGGATTCATGGTTATAACTTAGCGCAAAGTCATCAGAACTAACGAAGCATGGTGATAAGAGGGCAAAATGGTACAAAAATACAAGTGAATTAGTTCTATCACCATGCTTTATAGCAGTGTAAAGTTATAAAGAAAATCTAGGGTATTTAAGTAAAGCCCTCCTATTACAGTAAAATCAGTCAAAAGTTCCAGTTGCTGGCACAATGATGTATTTTTAAACTAGAGCAAAAGTTGCCAACATGTTTTCTACCTATTTGAAGACAAATTCCATCTTTTGAGGAATATTCAATATGTTGCATGAAAATGCTTTCAATTAGGATCAGTCCAATATTATGTTTTTTTGTGAAGGGAAAAAGCTTTAAAAAATCTGCTCAAGAATCAAAGATCGAATGACAATGAAACTTAGGCTAAGCTTTCATTTTAAGAAACTGAAATCAGGGGACTAAGTATTTAGCTTTCTTTGCATTTAGAACAACAAGCTCTGTGCATAACTCTGCCTGAAATGTTATTTTGTACATCAGAAAAGATTAAGCAACATTGGATATAAAAAATGGTAACTTTATGAAAATGTCCCAACTTAGCATAATGCAACCCTTTATTAAAAAAGAAAATGCACACTTTTATGGGAAAAGATCGGAATCTAAAACTTACAAATGATAAACAAGTATTCTAAGGTAAATAACATACATTGAAAGCTCACTTAATACATACAACTTGACCATTTCTTTTCTCAAGGTGAACTTTTTTATCGTGCCGTGTCCGTCGTCTGTCATCATTTATTACCTTGTGTACACTCTTTTCTCATTTTCAGTCCGATACTCATGAAACTTAGTCAGAATGTTTGTATTGATGATATCTCGGAGTAGTTTGAAAATGGGTCATGTCGGGTCCAATACTCATGGAAGTTGGTTAGAATGTTTGTCCTGATGATATCGCGGACGAGTTTGAAAATGGGTTACTTCCATTAAAAAACTAGGTCAAATCTTTGAAAAATATTGCGTAAGCTGTAGAGGCCACATTTCCAGTTCAATACTCTTGAAAGTTTGTCAGAATGTTTGTTTTGATGATATCTCAGACAAATCCGAAAATGGGTCATGTCTGGTGAAAAACTAGGTCACTAGGTCAGTTTAAGAAAAACTTTGTGTACGCTCTAGAGGAACAATTTCTGTCCAACACTATTGAATGTTGGTCAGAATTTTTGTTTTGATGATATCTCAGACGGGTCTGAAAGTGGGCTATGTCGGTTGAAAAACTAGGTCACCAGGTCAAATCTTAGAACAAGAGGACCATGATGGTCCTAAATCGCTCACCTGAAATGCAACTGAGCTCAACACCATAATGCTACATGCCAAATATGAAAGCTCTAGCCCTTACGGTTTGGGACAAGAAGATTTTTAAAGATTTCCTTCTTTATCTCTATGTGAAATCTGAGAACCCACAACATAGGGCCAATTTTAAACACCAGGGCCATAATTTGAAGGAGTTTGGTAGAGGGTCACTAGATGATGCTACATGCCATATATGAAAGCTCTAGCCCTTACGGTTTGGGACAAGTAGATTTTTAAAGATTTCCTTCTTTATCTCTATGTGAAATCCGAGAACCCACAACATAGGGCCAATTTCCACACTAGGGCCATAATTTGAAGTATTTTGGTAGAGGGCCACTAGATGATACTACATGCCATATATTAGAGCTCTAGCCCTTATGGTTTGGGAAAAGAAGAATTTTAAAGATTTCCTTCTTTATCTCTATGTGAAATCTGAGAACCCACAACATAGGTCCATTTTCAACACTAGGGCCATAATTTGAAGTATTTTGGTAGAGGGCCACTAGATGATGCTACCTGCCGCATATGAAAGCTCTAGCCCAAATGGTTTGAGACAAGAAGATTTTTAAAGATTTCCTTCTTTATCTCTATGTGAAATCCAAGAACCCACAAAATAGAGCCAATTTTCAACACTAGGGCCATTATTTTCAAGTATTTTGGTAGAGGGCCACTAGATGATACTACATGCCATATATGAAAGCTCTGGCCCTTAAGGTTTGGGACAAGACGATTTTTACAGATTTCCTTCTTTATCTCTATGTGAAATCCGAGAACCCACAACATAGGGCCATTTTCAACACTAGGGCCATAATTTGAAGTATTTTGGTAGAGGGGCACTAGATGATGCTACCTGCCACATATGAAAGCTCTAGCCCTAATGGTTTGAGACAAGAAGATTTTTAAAGATTTCCTTCTTTATCTCTATGTGAAATCCAAGAACCCACAAAATAGAGCCAATTTTCAACACTAGGGCCATTATTTTCAAGTATTTTGGTAGAGGGCCACTAGATGATACTACATGCCATATATGAGAGCTCTAGCCCTTATGGTTTGGGACAAGAAAATCTTTAAAAATTTCCTTCTTTATCTCTATGTGAAATCCGAAAACCCACAACATAGGGCCATTTTCAACACTAGGGCCATAATTTGAAGTATTTTGGTAGAGGGCCACTAGATGATGCTACATGTCAAGTATGAAAGCTCTAGCCCTTATGGTTTGGGACAAGAAGATTTTTACAGATTTCCTTCTTTATCTCTATGTGAAATCCGAGAACCCACAACATAGGGCTATTTTCAACACTAGGGCCATAATTTGAAGTATTTTGGTAGAGGGCCACTAGATGATGCTACATGCCAAATATGAATGCTCTAGCCCTTACAGTTTGGGACAAGAAGATTTACACAGATTTCCTTCTTTATCTCTATGTGAAATCCGAGAACCCACAACATAGGGCCAATTTCCACACTAGGGCCATTATTTGAGGTACATTGGTAGAGGGCCACTAGATGATACTACATGCCATATATGAAAGCTCTAGCCCTTAAGGTTTGGGACAAGACGATTTTTACAGATTTCCTTCTTTATCTATATGTGAAATCCGAGAACCCACGACATAGGGCCATTTTCAACACTAGGGCCGTAATTTGAATTATTTTGGTAGAGGGTCACTAGATGATGCTACATGTCACATATGAAAGCTCTAGCCGTAATGGTTTGGGACAAGAAGATTTTTAAAGTTTTCCTTCTTTATCTCTATGTGAAATCCGAGAACCCACAACATAGGGCCAATTTTCAACACTAGGGCCATAATTTGAAGTATTTTGGTACAGTGCCACTAGCTAATGCTACATGCCAAATATGAAAGCTCTTGCCCTTAAGGTTTGGGACAAGAAGATTTTACAGATTTCCTTTTTTATCTCCATGTGAAATCCGAGAACCCACAACATAGGGCCATTTTCAACACTAGGGCCATAATTTGAAGTATTTTGGTAGAGGGCCACTAGATGATGATACATGCCACATATGAAAGCTCTAGCCCTTATGGTTTGGGACAAGAAGATTTTTAAAGATTTCCTTCTTTATCTCTATGTGAAATCCGAGAACCCACAACATAGGGCCATTTTTAACACTAGGGCCATAATTTGAAGTATTTTGGAAGAGGGTCACTAGATGATGCTACATGCCAAATATGAAAGCTCTAGCCCTTACGGTTTGGGACAAGAAGATTTTTACAGATTTCCTTCTTTATCTCTATGCGAAATCCGAGAACCCACAACATAGGGCCAATTTCCACACTAGGGCCATTATTTGAGGTATATTGGTAGAGGGCCACTAGATGATACTACATGCCATATATGAGAGCTCTAGCCCTTATGGTTTGGGACAAGAAGATTTTTACAGATTTCCTTCTTTATCTCTATGTGAAATCCGAGAACCCACAACATAGGGCCATTTTCAACACTAGGGCCATAATTTGAAGTATTTTGGTAGAGGGCCACTAGACGATGCTACATGCCAAATATGAAAGCTCTAGCCCTTACGGTTTGGGACAAGAAAATGTCTTTTTAAGATTTCCTTCTTTATCTCTATGTGAAATCCAAGAACCCACAACATAGAGCCAATTTTCAACACTAGGGCCATAATTTGAAGTATTTTGGTAGAGGGCACTAGCTGATGCTACATGCCAAATATGAAAGCTCTAGCCCTTACGGTCTGGGACAAGAAGATTTTTACAGATTTCCTTCTTTATCTCTATGTGAAATCCGAGAACCCACAACATAGGGCCAATTTTAAACACCAGGGCCATAATTTGAAGGAGTTGGGTAGAGGGTCACTAGATGATGCTACATGCCATATATGAAAGCTCTAGCCCTTACGGTTTGGGACAAGAAGATTTTTAAAGATTTCCTTCTTTATCTCTATGTGAAATCCGAGAACCCACAACATAGGGCCAATTTCCACACTAGGGCCATAATTTGAAGTATTTTGGTAGAGGGCCACTAGATGATACTACATGCCATATATGAGAGCTCTAGCCCTTATGGTTTGGGACAAGAAAATCTTTAAAAATTTCCTTCTTTATCTCTATGTGAAATCTGAGAACCCACAACATAGGTCCATTTTCAACACTAGGGCCATAATTTGAAGTATTTTGGTAGAGGGCCACTAGATGATGCTACATGCCAAATATGAAAGCTCTAGCCCTTACGGTTTGGGACAAGAAGATTTTTACAGATTTCCTTCTTTATCTCTATGTGAAATCCGAGAACCCACAACATAGGGCCAATTTCCACACTAGGGCCATTATTTGAAGTATTTTGGTAGAGGGCCACTAGATGATACTACATGCCATATATGAAAGCTCTGGCCCTTAAGGTTTGGGACAAGACGATTTTTACAGATTTCCTTCTTTATCTCTATGTGAAATCCGAGAACCCACAACATAGGGCCATTTTCAACACTAGGGCCATAATTTGAAGTATTTTGGTAGAGGGGCACTAGATGATGCTACCTGCCGCATATGAAAGCTCTAGCCCAAATGGTTTGAGACAAGAAGATTTTTAAAGATTTCCTTCTTTATCTCTATGTGAAATCCAAGAACCCACAAAATAGAGCCAATTTTCAACACTAGGGCCATTATTTTCAAGTATTTTGGTAGAGGGCCACTAGATGATACTACATGCCATATATGAGAGCTCCAGCCCTTATGGTTTGGGACAAGAAAATCTTTAAAAATTTCCTTCTTTATCTCTATGTGAAATCCGAAAACCCACAACATAGGGCCATTTTCAACACTAGGGCCATAATTTGAAGTATTTTGGTAGAGGGCCACTAGATGATGCTACATGTCAAATATGAAAGCTCTAGCCCTTATGGTTTGGGACAAGAAGATTTTTACAGATTTCCTTCTTTATCTCTATGTGAAATCCGAGAACCCACAACATAGGGCTATTTTCAAACTAGGGCCATAATTTGAAGTATTTTGGTAGAGGGCCACTAGATGATGCTACATGCCAAATATGAATGCTCTAGCCCTTACAGTTTGGGACAAGAAGATTTACACAGATTTCCTTCTTTATCTCTATGTGAAATCCGAGAACCCACAACATAGGGCCAATTTCCACACTAGGGCCATTATTTGAGGTACATTGGTAGAGGGCCACTAGATGATACTACATGCCATATATGAAAGCTCTAGCCCTTAAGGTTTGGGACAAGACGATTTTTACAGATTTCCTTCTTTATCTATATGTGAAATCCGAGAACCCACGACATCGGGCCATTTTCAACACTAGGGCCGTAATTTGAATTATTTTGGTAGAGGGTCACTAGATGATGCTACATGTCACATATGAAAGCTCTAGCCGTAATGGTTTGGGACAAGAAGATTTTTAAAGTTTTCCTTCTTTATCTCTATGTGAAATCCGAGAACCCACAACATAGGGCCAATTTTCAACACTAGGGCCATAATTTGAAGTATTTTGGTACAGTGCCACTAGCTAATGCTACATGCCAAATATGAAAGCTCTTGCCCTTAAGGTTTGGGACAAGAAGATTTTACAGATTTCCTTCTTTATCTCCATGTGAAATCCGAGAACCCACAACATAGGTCCATTTTCAACACTAGGGCCATAATTTGAAGTATTTTGGTAGAGGGCCACTAGATGATGATACATGCCAAATATGAAAGCTCTAGCCCTTATGGTTTGGGACAAGAAGATTTTTAAAGATTTCCTTCTTTATCTCTATGTGAAATCCGAGAACCCACAACATAGGGCCATTTTTAACACTAGGGCCATAATTTGAAGTATTTTGGAAGAGGGTCACTAGATGATGCTACATGCCAAATATGAAAGCTCTAGCCCTTACGGTTTGGGACAAGAAGATTTTTAAAGATTTCTTTCTTTATCTCTATGCAAAATCCGAGAACCCACAACATAGGGCCAATTTCCACACTAGGGCCATTATTTGAGGTATATTGGTAGAGGGCCACTAGATGATACTACATGCCATATATGAGAGCTCTAGCCCTTATGGTTTGGGACAAGAAGAATTTTAAAGATTTCCTTCTTTATCTCTATGTGAAATCCGAGAACCCACAACATAGGGCCATTTTCAACACTAGGGCCATAATTTGAAGTATTTTGGTAGAGGGCCACTAGACGATGCTACATGCCAAATATGAAAGCTCTAGCCCTTACGGTTTGGGACAAGAAGATTTTTACAGATTTCCTTCTTTATCTCTATGTGAAATCCGAGAACCCACAACATAGGGCCATTTTCAACACTAGGGCCATAATTTGAAGTATTTTGGTAGAGGGCCACTAGATGATGCTACATGCCACACATAAAAGCTCTAGCCCTTATGGTTTGGGACAAGAAGATTTTTAAAGATTTCCTTCTTTATCTCTATGTGAAATCCGAGAACCCACAACATAGGGCCATTTTCCACAATAGGGCCATTATTTGAAGTATTTTGGTAGAGGGCCACTAGATGATACTACATTCCATATATGAGAGCTCTAGCCCTTATGGTTTGGGACAAGAAGATTTTTACAGATTTCCTTCTTTATCTCTATGTGAAATCCGAGAACCCACAACATAGGGCCAATTTCCACACTAGGGCCATAATTTGAAGTATTTTGGTAGAGGGCCACTAGATGATGCTACATGCCATATATGAAAGCTCTAGCCCTTACAGTTTGGGACAAGAATATTTTTAAAGTTTTTTCTTTCGGTTGCCATGGCAACCAGAGTTCTTCATGGAATTCAAATCTTTGAAGTATTCTGAAAGTGCATCACCTAAGGATCATTTCTGTGAAGTTTCACTGAAATCTGTTGGGCGGTTTCAGAGGAGAAGATTTTTTAAGTAATTGTTCACGGACGGACGGACACACGGACGGACGGACGCCGGACAACGATCAATAACAATAGCTCACCCTGAGGACTATGTGCTCAGGTGAGCTAAAAACCTTGTGTACACTTTAGAGTCCACATTTTGAATCCGATACCCATGAAACTTTGTCAAAATATTTGTCTTGATAATATCTCACATGAGTTTGAAGATGGGTCACGTAGGGTCAAGAACTAGGTCATCAGGACAAATCATTGAAAAACCTTGTGTATGAATTTGAGGCCATATTTTCAGTCCAATACACTTGAAATTGGTCAGAATGTTTGTCTTGATGATATCTCGAACAAGTTTTAAAAAATGGGTAATACTGGGTCAAGAACTAGGTCAGCGGGGCAAATTTTTGGAAAACCTTACGTTTGCTCTAGAGGCCAAATTTTCAATCTTATACTCATTAAAAGTTGTCAGAATATTTGTCTTGATGATTATTTTGATTAGCTAGAAAAAGGGTCCTATCGGGTCAAAATCTAGGTCACCGAATCGAATCTTTGAAAAACCGTCTATACGCTCTACAGGCCACTTTTTTTCCAATGCTCTTCTAAGTTGGTCAGAATTTTTGTGTTGATATCTCACACGAGGTTGAAAATGGGTCATTCTGGGTTCAAAACTAGGTCACCAGGTCAAATATTTGGAAAACCTTGTGTTCGCTCTGGAGGCCAAACTTTCGATCAGATACTCATGAAAAGTGGTCAGAATGATTGTATGCTTTCTTTGATGTGTTTGAAAAAGGGTCATATCTGGTCAAAAACTAGGTCACCTGATCAAATTTTTGAAAAACCTTCTTGAAGCTGTAGAGGCCACATTTTCAGTTCAATACTCATGAAAGCTGGTCAGAATGCTTGTTTTGATGGTATCTCAGATAAGTGTGAAAATGAGTCACCAGGCCTAATCTTAGAAAAAACTTATGTACACGCTAGAGACCTCACTTTTTAGTCCAATACTCATGAAGGTTGGTCAGAATGTTTATCTGGTGATATTTAGGACGAGCTTGAAAATGGATCATGTCGGGTCAAAAAGTAGACCTGTCCCGGGGCTCAATCTTAAAGAAAAAAAAAAAGAAAGAAACCTTGTATACACTGCAGAGTCCACATTGTCAGTCCAATGCTCATGAAAAATTGTCAGAATGTTTGTCTTGATGATGTCTTTGAGTTTAAAAAGGGCTCACATGGAGTCAAAAACTAGGTCATGGAGAGAAGTCTTTAAACACTTTGTGTGCCCTCTAGAGGCCAGTGTTCAGTCCAATAGTCATGAAAGTTTGTTAGAATGTTTGTTATGTTATCTAGGAAAAGATTGTAAATGGGTCATGCTTGGTCAAAAAGCTCAGGTGAGCTACTTCAGGGTCATCAGGCTCTCTTGTTTCTAAATAAAAGAGAGATGGTAGATTTTGGTCAATTGTAAGTCAGTTATCATTTTCTTCTTACAAAGTATAACAATTGGACTGAACATAGAGTGGGGAAAAAACAATAGAATGTTTTAGAGCTAGAAAAGATTTGAAATTGTCCCATGTAGAACAATCTCTTTCTTGGCAGAACCTTGAAATGTATGTCATACATGTCTAGTGTATAACGAAAAATAACATACATGTTCAAGTATTAGTGGTGAGTTAAGAAATATTTTGAAATCGTCGCATTTAAAACTTCATACCTTAGAAAATCCATGTCACACCAAGCAAATATTATACAAAAAAAAAAAAATGTAACTTTTAACCACTTGCAACAAAAATTAAAGTTTCAGTAAAAAGATGTACCACATTTTTTTTTTTTTTTTTTTTTTTTTAAGAAATACTTGCGGTAAATAAACATGTGTTTCATTTTACCACTTCTAACAAGAATCTAGATTTCAATAAGATGCCCAAACTTGCCCTTACGTCACGGATATCCAAGAAATTAGGCTTTGAAATTATTTTCCCGTCTTGAAATGTATATAGAAAACTTATTATAATTTCCACTGGGCACGTTACTAATTATTTATTAACAATGTCTTGATATCAAAGTGAATGCATACAGGTTTATAAATACAAGTCTCTCCCTACTATGGGCTCGTCAAAATGACTCCACAATTTTTCGGATAAATTGCTCTCTTCAAACTTTGCTTTTTCGGCGTAGCTGAAGGTGCCGGTTTTTTACCTACTTCTTGGTATTGGTAGATTCGAATGAATACACAGGAATTTGCGATTGGTAAAAAATGTGGGTATGTTTATTCTGAGGGCCGCTGTCGCCCTATTTGCGGGCAAATTTACTCCGTTTAATTTTTTTTAAAGACATTTCTTGATAGTTATTTTTTCTTGTGTTCACCATTTACGCTGGGAAACTGCATAACCGTACGGGCTTAGTGTAGATCACTTTCCATCTTGTTATTAGATATATTCCTGCTGGCTTGGTGGTAGAGGTGTGACCTCTAGTAGGGATATATATTCAGTGACTAGATGGAGTATTATAAGTAGGTAAAATATATTTACAGTATAAATGGCGGAACACAAGGCAATTGAGATGAGATAAGTGTGGAGAGTACATACATGTGATTAGTCCGAACAATTCAATCGCGCTATATACATGTAACAAAAAAGAAAGACAGAGAGAAAGAAAATAATAGTAAACAAATAAAAGGTTCGTTAAGATCATAATTACACGAATATGATATCATTTATAGGCAATTGCTCCTTTCACTCAAATTACTCTCCACACAAATCAAATACAAGTAGATCGTTTACTCACGATCCTTTCTCCTACAGTTGTGTCAATTACACTGAATACTATTTAGTGTATCATCTGAAGATAGCCTTGTTTAATTTCTACGGCAGAATTCTAGAATTTTCCAAAATGGAAGGTTTATTAGACATCAAATTATGAAACCCAATTGGTAGAATCTGTCTTTGATAAGATGGTTAAAATTGTGCAAAAAGGGTTGTCATGGGCATTTTTCCTGTCTGCACGATTGTTTTCAAAGGCCTTCCTCCAAATGGTCGTTTGATAAAGGTTTGATGTGTTTGAGTGACTGTTTCTTGTGGAAATTGCATGTCAACAAGACTAGACTTTAGAGTTTGCTTGGTCCATTTTGAAGGTTAACACGTAACAAATAAATCCCATGTTTTCAATATGACCCCGAGAAAGATAGTTTTTGAAACTCTTGTATCAGGAAAAGGATAAAATGCTTGTCACCTACTTTTTATCCCTTTCCAAATTTCAAAAATCCTTTGGACCACATAGAATTTTTTGTGTGGGTCAATTCGGAAGATCATGAATGTTCAGTGAAATCAAACCAAAGTTATCTTTCGGTTATTCTTCAGTGACCCGCTTACATTCTTGAGAATATCTCTTAATCCTTCCTTCAAACATCGATGAAAACGAAGGTGAAACTGCACATTGTTCGTGTCACGTATGGACGTTCTCGTTAATGGTTATTGTATTTTAAAGCCAAGTTAATGATATTTCCGTGCTGTTCTTTTCCAATCCTTCCATCAAACTTGGCTGAAAACGTACATGCAACATCGCATGGTGTTAGTGTTATGTTTTTACTTTCTCGTTAATGGGTTATGGTAAAATCAATTTAATAACATTTCTGCACTGTCCTCTTTCAATCATTCCTCCAAACATCGCTAAAGGTTATAAAGTATTTTCTCTTTTTTCCCCCACAAAGTTTTCTATCCTTTCAAAGACACACCCCATCATTTGAGCCATATTTGAATTGTCGTCTGCGAATGCAATGGACAGGTCTAACATTTTGTCGTGTAGTAAAGAGTTAATAATTGCTGTATTATCAAGAACGACTTTAAAGTTATTTTTGTACCGAATTAGATCAAGATCGGACTACTTTATTGGGGACGGCGTGGATCAAGATCAGAAAGCACAGAACTTGCTGTGTGATTTTCAATTTATACTGTCCGATATTTTATTAGATATACTGAAAAAAACACCCATGAAATATATGTTAGCAAATTCCATTGTTGCTTCACTGTTCATGATTAAGAAAGTCTCTTTTATTTGATCAGCGCAATATGGATTTTAAACATGTTGAGACAAAATTCTTAACTGGACGTGCTCTGTCGGGGGTATAATACTTCAGACCCTTGTCTCGGCTGTTGCTTCAGAAACATCTTGCAGAGAAAGACAACGAGTCTGAAGATTTCGTTGGGTTGAGATATCTTGCAGTTCTCAAGGACTTCTCTGACAACCACTCGAATGTTCTTGTCTGTCAGCTGTTTGTGGACAAAAAGCTTGTGACGATTTTGCTGTCATTCCATTGCAAGGTGACCCTGTTAAAGTTAAGCACGCGTCCTAAGGCGGATTCAGGAAATCCACATAACCCTTTCAGGGCTGTCTCGATTGTACCTTTATATCCTCTGCCTTTCGATGATGTTCGCAGGTTCCAAATGAATATACCGACTTTTTCCAAACACTCGACATTCTGTCTGATGTCTTCTTCAGTAATCTGATACAACTTTTCATCTCTGTTCATGTAGGTAAGGTTGAACTCTTGTAGAAAATGGCTGAAAGTTGGATCATCTTGATCTGGCTGCTGATCATCTGTAATAGCATCATAATCCAGCACGAAGTATCTTTCTATTTCGAGTCTGTTGCAGACCTGTTCCAGCTTACTTTTGTTGGGTTCTCCATCCAACCCTAGAATGTGAAGAGGCCAAAGGAAACGTGTAAAATCTTCTACAAGATTCTTTAAGTCATCATCGATTACTGTCTTGCCTTCTTGTTTCAAAGCTGATTTCATGGCATCTTTAAGGAGATATTGCGAGTTTTTATTCAGAATGATAGATTTCATTTCTGACAGAAATAACAGGTCGCCATTACCTTCCACGAATAACACTCTCCTTGCAAAGTAGAGTGTTGAGAAATGCCTGGTCGTAGTTATCCTCATTGTTTTGTCGCGTTCCTTTTGCTGTTCGCTGGCCCGGCTGGCATCTGCGCCTTCTTCACTTTCTTCCCTATCATCTGTAAGGCTCTTACCATGTATTATTTTCAATCTGACAATTTCATTACCAACACGAATCTTTTTAAAGAAGAGCATTCGTGGAATATTCCATAAGGTCACAAAAGCCGGTTTGCTGCTCGTGATAAGAACGGTTTTGTCTTTTATCGATTTCAAAATGAGATCTCGGAGTCGCTCGACCATCTGCGGATGCATACCCCTACCAGGTTCTTCCAAGCACACGGTCTTAAATCCGGGATAAGCAAGGATGATTGCACAATTCATGGCTTCAAAAAAACCTTCTGGAATCTTTTCTATTCCAAGTTTCCTTGTCGTGTCTTGTCCTTCATAAGCGAATATTTTGCCGTCATCTTGCCTGAAGAAGCTAATAGTACAGTTATCTGTAATGATATTGAAGTACCGTTTCACTGATTCTCTGTCATTTAATACATCATTTTCTGTATCAAAGTACCAGGCCAATATTTCAGCCCTGTCCTGGACTTGAGATCTCGCAAGCGGTCTGTTGCTCGGTATCAACTTCTTACTGTTTGTCCACTGAAAGGCCGTGATGCTTCTCATCGGAGATGTTATAACAACAGTCTTATCAACATATGTTCTCAGAAACCTTTCACAGTCCGTATGTTCAGTATACCTAGAGCCCCTCTCCGTGTCTTCAGAGTACATAGTTCCCCTCTTCTGGTCAATGGCCACACTTTCTAGTGTTTGCAATATTTCTCCTAAGTCAGCAGTCTCACGTGTTAAAAGGGTTTTCAGGATGATTTTTGTACTTCTTGTAAGTGTAACTTTTTTATTTACAACGAAGTCATCTGTATTGATCATATAAAGGTCAACGAAAATTTCCCCCCAATCTTTGACAAAGACAAATTTGATTCTTACGTCTGCAATCGCTGGAAGATACACGACAGCTGATATTACTGTGCCTTTGAGTTTGCGGGTGTAGTTGTCTGTCTGAACATCATTCCCTAGAAAGGCGAAGTAGCATATTGCAATGGACGGCAGAGAATTGTCGTGGTTTCCTGACATTCCCATGTTTTTTGACGTACTCATGCACCTTCGAATCGCCTCCAATAGAGAACTTTTCCCCGAGCCATTCTGGCCTATGCAGAAAGAAGAGCCTTCTTGGAAATTGATGTCTTGTTCTTCGTCGAAATGGACGAAGTTTTTGAGCCGTATTCTCGTTAGCATTTTTACCTTGACGTTGAACAGATCTAGATGAATATAAATGTGGAGGCTGTACTTAACAAACATGGGACTTAAACTTAAAAAGGAAGTTTTACCTTTTAAATTGAAGACAATAGTTTGATAACTACCATTACGTAGAAAAGAAAAGCCCTGTTTAAAAAAGGGTTTTGTGGTGTTTCCTTAAGCGATACTCTAGCTTCTGACGTGATTTTTACGATTCGCGCCAGACTTTAAAAAAGGCTCTTGGGAATGTCAAATGATCAATAACACGCGCCCATCATGTTTTCAAAGAATTTTTTATAAGGCCCAACTGTAAAAGATCTAAAAAAGGACTCTACAAAATTTTGGACTCATCCATCATAAAAGCAACTACAGAGAGTAGATTTTCTACTGTACTGTACTGAATCTTGAATCTTGAAGTTATATATTTGACTGGGGTCCTAGGAAAATAGGGTTAATGCATCTCCGTGGTCAATTATACCATGCAAATAATAACATAACTCTTGATCTGTAAAATTAATTTCGTTCAACAACCGACTGAATTGTAAGGTAGACTTGCTCACTGACATGCAGATCATTGGGCTATAGCAAAAAGTTTCCACCCAGATTGTTATGAGTCAACTCGTTTTATAGATAAATTATACGCTCTTTTTGCAGAGCATGGCTCATTTATAACTTCATAAACTTGTCATTCTCAATTGAGTATGAACTTCTCTCAAAAACCAGTGAGGCAGATGTCCCTATCATTCATATAAGTAATCGAGACATCTGTGTGCGACCCGACCAGTATTTTGAAATAACGCCTATGTAATATAACGCCTCCGATTATTGTGCACACGTTAACATATTTGAGATCTTCTTGAAAGTGGTCATTTTATAAAGATATACCACCAGTTAATTCATGGTTGACTTATACTTATGTACGGGCTAATAACATCATGTAAACACGAATAGTTGGTGGGAAAAAAATCGCGGGAACTAACTGACTGACAGGCTGTTGACGGACCGACAAACTGATGGACGGAGAGACTGACACACAGACTTCAAATGTTCTTTAAACCATAAAATACATAAAATAAAATCAACATTTAATCAATCGATCGGTATTGAAATGGAATGAAAAGATAGAATCAGGAAAGATAAATATACGAAAAAATGATTGAACGAATAAGCAAATAACTGGCTGACTGACCAATAAATAAATAAATAAATGAGAATAATTACACGTAAATAAATACATATATACATGTAGAAAATAGATAAATAAATACATGTTAAATAAATAAATAAATAAATAAATAAATAATAGCTAAATGAGAATAATTACACGTAAAAAATTACATAAATGAATAGAAAAAATAAATTAATAAACAAAATAAGACACATGGATTAATAAATAATGTGTTTTTTTCACTGTCGGAAAGATTACTAAAATAATTATTATCAAATAAAGAGGTGTCACTTACTTCAATCTGGAATCGCAGTTAAATGCAGGAACAATCTGCAAATACCGCTCATGCAGTTGCAATCAAATTATTTACTGACTTATATGCATATACAGCAAATTAACCCTTAGGCTGCTAAGCGCGACTTATGGCGCTTTTGCGGACAGTGAGATCGCGACTGACGAGGAAGAACCCTTTTAAATAAAACTAGAGCCCCTTGAGGGCCTGAATCTCTCTACTGGCAGTGATTTTGCTTTTTTTTCTAGCATACATTAAGAATTCATGATGCAATTGCAACCCAGGGCTTGAACCCACTAAGACAGCACAAGAAGGCATGGCAAATTGAATAGTTAAAAAAAAACTGAAGTACAATTTCTCAAAAACAATTGTTTGGAATCCAGCCAAATTTGATAGGCTTTCAGTACTCTTTGCATTAAACAATCCCTGCAAGTTTCGAAGAAATGTGACTAATACTGTAGAATGTGTTGAGTTTACAATACTTAGTCTACAAATAGCTGCTTTTCCTAAAGCGATCGCTAGATTTTCTTCATTTTGAAAAGAGTTCAGTGCCTTGATAAAACAAATAATCTTTGCAAGTTTCAAAACAATTGGATAAAGATGCAGACTTAATTGCGTAATTAAGAAATGTAAATTTTCAACTTTAAATGGCTCCTTTTCCCATACTGATTGTCGAATGTTTTTTCAAAGTCAATAGGGTTCAAGCTATTGATAATATAAATCAACTGTGCAAGTTTCATGAAAATTTGACCACAAATGCTGATTTAATTGCATAAACAAGAAATGTAAATTTTCGACTGTAAATGGCTACTTTTCCTGTACTGATTGTCAGATTTTTTTTTCAAAATCAATAGAGTTCAAGCTATTCATGATATAAAGCAAATGTGCAAGTGTCATGAAAATTCAACCACAAATGCTGCCTAAATCGCGTAAACAAGAAATGTAAATGTTCAACTTTAAATGGCTACTTTTCCTATACTGATTGTCGTTTTTTTTTTTTTTTTTTTTTTTTTTTTAAATCAATAGGGCTCAAGCTGTTTATGACACAAAGCAATTGTGAAAAGATCCGATACAAACGCGGACTTCGTCGCATAAACAAAAAATGGAAATTTTCAAATCAAATGGCTACTTTTTTCCACACTGATTGTCAGATTTTCATTTATAAATCAATAGCGTTCAAGCTATTCATGAGATAAAAAAAACTGTGCAAGTTTCATAAAAATCGAATCACAAATGTCGACTTCATCACGTAAACAAGAAATTGAATTTTTGAACTTTAATTGGCTACTTTTCCTACACTATTTGTCAGGTTTTTTTTTTTTTTTTTTTTTTTTTCTCTCAAAATCAATAGGGTTCAAGCTATTCATGAGACAAAGAAACTGTGCAAGTTTCATAAAAATCAAACCGCAAATGTGGATTTCATCAAGTAAACGAGAAATGTAAATTTTAAACTTTAAATGCCTACTTTTCCCACAGGTTCTTTCCAAAATCAATAGGGTTCAAGCTATTGATGAAATAAACAAACTGTGCAAGTTTCGCACAAATGCAGAATTTATGGCGTAAACAAGAAATTGAAATTTTAAACTTTAAATGGCTACTTTTCCCACACTGTTTGTCAGATTTTATTTTTTTATTTATTTTTTATTTTATTTATTTATTTATTTATTTTCAAAATCAATAGGGTTCAAGCTATTCATGAGATAAACAAACTGTGCAAGTTTCATAAAAATCAAACCGCAAATGTGGACTTCATCAAGTAAACGAGAAATGGAAATTTTAAACTTTAAATGGCTACTTTTCCCACAGATTCTCTTCAAAATCAATAGATTTCAAACTATTGATGAAATAAACAAACTGTGTAAGTTTCGCAAAAATGCAGACTTTATCGCGTAAACAAGAAATTGAAATTTTAAACTTTAAATGGCTACTTTTCCCACACTGTTTGTCAGATTTTTTTTTTTTTTTTTTTTTTTTCAAAATCAATAGGGTTCAAGCTATTGATGAGATAAACAAACTGCAAGTTTCACAAAATCCGACCACAAATGCAGACTTATCGCGTAAACAAGAAATTGAAATTTCAAACTTTAAATGGTTACTTTTCCCACACTCTTTGTCAGATTTTTTTTTTTTTTTTTTTTTTTTCAAAACCGATAGGCTTCAAGCTATTGGTGAGATAAATAAACTGTGCAAGTTTCACGAAAATCAGACAACAAATGCAGACTTTATTGCGTAAACAAGAAAAAGACTAATTGCGTAAAGAAGAAAAAGACTAACGGACGGACGGACGACGGAAACCACGCCATGACATAAGCTTTGCTGGCTTACAGCCAGTAGAGCTAAAAATCGCTTGAACTGACTGACTGAATAACTGACTGACTGACCGACCGACCCACCGACCCACCGACTGATTGCATTGCCGACTATGGACCGACCCACCGACCAAATAATGAATGAACAGGCTAAGAAACTGACAGAGTTCAAATGTTCTTTAAATCATAAATAGAATAAAATCAACATTTAATCGATAGATATTTAAATGGAATGAAAAGATAAAATAAACAGATAAACAATTGGACAGATAGATATAGGCAAAAAATGATAAAATGAATAAGCAAACAACTTTCTGACTGACTGACAGACCGATTGACCGATAAATAAATAAATAAATAAATAAATAAATAACGTCCCCCCACTGTCGAAAAGATGACTAAATTTATCATTATTTAGATACATATTTTTCACTTACTTTAACCTCGAAACGCAATTGAATGTAAGATCAATCTGCAAATAACGCCCTCGCAGTTGCAATGAAATTATATACTGACTTATATGTACATACAGCCAATTAACTTTTAACCTGCTGAATAACTTAAATAAAACCGTTGTCTGCGCATGTCATATTCTTCGAAGATTCGACCTGTCTGCTATGACGCATCACCCATTCCCCGTATACCTGGGAAAAGTAGCGCTTATATCGAAGCTATTAGCCTATTACCAAAGCATGTAGGGGCTGTTTTAATAAATGGTCGGTGCATAGGTTACATGCTAGCCGATCATAGCTGAATGAATGGCACCAGGTAGCGTTTTATTGATTAAACGTTTATTTCATTTGAAATTCAAAGTCACGGTTGTTGTTTTGAAAAACTACTCCGCTGCTGTACCCAGGATGCCCAAATTAGATAGATGTGTATTTGTAGAATGCCATCTAGCGGGAGATAATGAAATAAAACTTTCAAGCCGATAGTAGAAGCCCGAATGTTCCTATTTCAGAGTTTTTTGTGGCGCTGCATGAGCGGCGGCACTATATTTTTATTCGGTTTTGTAAATTGCCTATGGAGGCAGCCATATTGAACTGGTTCCATGCTTTGTTTTAACATCCACCTATATCTACTGTACTTTGATTACCAGATCGTGGTCCATAATAACTTTTTTATTTATTTGTGGGGATTTTTTTTTTTTTTTTTTTTTTTTTTTTTTTTTGTTTGTTTGTTTTTTGGTTTTTTTTTTGTTTTTATATATTGCACTTTCATTGTTAGATGGATAAAAACACGGATCGTAGACATATCAACATTTTCCTTTCGAAAAATAAAAAATGCATTTCGAATAATAACTCACGTGATCAAAAATTATCTGTCACAAATTTTCGAAGCCACCATTTTAAATATCTTACGCTGGAAAAGGTTAAGAGGCATTTTCAAGCTCTTTGACCCTAGAGCACCCTATGTGGTACTTGTGACCCCACTTATATTTTTGTTCTAGTATTGTATGGATTGTAGAAATATTGTTTTCCTTTCGCGATCGTGTTTTTAAGACCAGCTAACTGTAACTAGGTCAATGTTGGGGGGGGGGGGGGAACAGACGAGTTCGGTAAATTGGACTTATAGAGTAAATCGATTGGATGTTTCGGTAACAAGGTAATTATATAGTGGTAATGCACCGTGACGTTTTTCACACCAAATAAAGTCTTGGTTCTGATTCGTTCAATGTTTCTCTTTTTTCTTCCACACACTTTAAGACATAATATTTTTGTTATGTTTCTACTGTCATGCTGTACGTAAAATGATACCCGAATCAAAGTTGAGGTAACGAATAACAACACCCAATCCTAAACTTGAAACACGTTGTATCTCTTTTTAAATCAATGCTTTATGATCCTTTCAATGTGAAAATATTTTCTTACTGAAAGACTTCCAAACCAGCCATTAACCCTTAGAGCGTCTGTCATTACTGCTGTTGCCATTGCGGCCGGTGCAGATCGAGATCAGAGTACATCAAACACGGAGTTTGATCTTTGATCTTCATTTGTCAATTTTGCAAGACATTCTGAACAAGAAAACCTTGACACTGCTAAAAATAGGTTTTATATCTAGAATGAAAATGACCGTTGGGTTTATTCGACGCTCTTAGATTTAAAATTATGGATAGTTAAATTTAGTTCAGAAACAGAGGTAATACAGGTAAAAATATTGTGGCAAAAGAAGAGAGTGAGCGCGAGAGATAGATAGTAGCAAATACTTTTTTTGACAAATACTTTTTTCAAACTGCACGAGCAGTGTGTGATCTAAACATGCCCAATCCCCATAACTTTTACATGCAGTCTGATCTGCGAGTTTTGATGAACGCACTTTAAAACCAGCAGACGCCGATTTTTGTGCACCAGACCAGATTTGAAAACTGTGTGGAAAATGGAGAGGAACAATACAGAACAGATATCTTTTAGATGGGCACAAATGTTCATGGTCAAAATCACAAGAAGTATGCACGAAAGCATTATTGTCAAGGCCTCTCTCTCTATCTCTCACTCCCTCTCTTCATTTGCCACAATGTTTCAAATGTATTATCTTTATTTCTGAATTCACGTTAATTATCCATAATTTTAACCCTTACAGCATCGAAAAAAGTAAAGGCTATTTTCATTTTAGAAACAGAACAATATATATATTACAATATACGATCCCTGGTCTAATATTAGCTATTTCAAAGCAAAGTTGTCCTTCCTCATAATGTCTTAGAAAAGCTGGCAGCGTAAACCAACGATCAGACTGTTTTTTGTTTGTTTGTTTGTTTGTTTGTTTCTTTTTTTTTTTTTTTTTTATTTTTTTTGCTTTGCAGTTTGATCTTTGTCTGAATCGGTCGCAAGGGCAACAAGAGTGAAAGGTGTTCTGAGGGTAAATGGCTGGTTTGGAAGTTGACCAATTTGTTTCCGGAAGAAATTATTTTTCACGCAGAAAACGTTGACAAGAATAGCGTCATTTTTAATAAAACATTTTTAAAAAACTTGAGGATTGGCTTAAAGTTGGAGTCTGTTATCTGTAGGACGATTAAGTAATACGGGTACAAGCTTAGGGCTGGGTTTTATCAGGGATCGTATATTATTCATTACATGAATCAGCTATGGGTGAAAAACGAAAATAAGATATGGTGATCAAAATTTACTAATTTCAGGTATTTATTTATACAGCATGGAAAGAACAACAAATATATTTACGTCAGAAAATGAGTGAGAATTGCAAATTAAAAGAAAAAACGTTTGCACAAATAGAAGCCATGGGTGTGAAAAACGTCACGGCACTATATTACTGCCTTCTTACCGAAACATCCAATCAATTTACTCTATAAGTCCAATTTACCGAACTCGTCTGTTACCGAAACATCCGTAAATCAATGTTGGAGCGCCTAACATGACTGGTATCATACAACCCGTCTAGTCTATATAGATATAAGGACTTCATTCAAGTCTTTATTATATCTATAATAAAGTGGGGTTGTATGATACCAGACATATGTGTTGGAGTGTCAGATTTAGCACAATCCGATAACAGACTTTTCTTTCGTTAATGTAAAATCTTCCTGTTCAAAATCAGACGGTCGAGAGTTTTGATATTTCATGTGTAGTATCGCTACAATGACCTCTACCAAGTACTAGTATGTTCAAATGGTGGCCTTCGGGTCAAAAGTTGCCATATGCTCCCCTCCACCCAGATGTCACAAATTTGCGCATAGCCATATTTGTTGCACACTTTTCAAAATCTTCTATCAAATATCAGAAAGGCAACAGCTCTAACATTTCTATCTACCAATTGTGTCCAAATGATGTCCTGTGGATAAAGAAATGGCCCAGTCCATGGATAAGAAGTTTGCAAATAGCCTTCAATGATATGAAATTTAAAAATCTTGTCAAAAACCAGATGGCCCAGAGTTTAAATACAGTATCACCACTTGGATCTCTACGAAGATTGTGCAACAGATGCGTATTAGGAAATAACCCAATGCATTGTGCCCTGTTACAGAAACAACTAGTTTGCGGCGCCATTGATGTTCAGCATCAATATTTTCTTGTTTTTTTTTTTTTTTTTCAGAAAAATATCTCCTTATCGGACAGCATAGATCAAGGTCAGACTGCACGTTTTGTGCAGTCTGATCTTGATCTACACTGTCCGCAAAAGTTTATTGAGTCGCGCGAAGCAGTAGAAGGGTTGACTCTTCACAAAACAACAAACTCTTCGACTCGCCCAATTCGTAAGCATTTGCAGACGACAATTTGGATTTAGCACAAATGATGAGACTCGTATCAGTGAGGATGGAAAACATTGTGGGAAGAGGGGGCAAAATGCTGGTTATCCAGCATTTTCTCCTTTTCCCACAATGATTTCAAAAGCTTTCTGTATCAGGGTCGCGAAAACAAAGAATTTTTTGGTTGAATCATTACCGCATGAAACACTGTGACTGCAGATGACTTTGAAAACATTCTTGTAAATCATCGAGAATCAATTTGAATGCAGTTTCAGTACATTGATATACGTCCTAAACATTGTGGCAAAATGAGACATTTCTGGTATCCTTTTGCTACACTGTTTGTTCCTAAAGTGGTCTGTTGTAAGAAGCACATAAAAGGTGTATTAACCCTTTACCAAGTGACACAATTTTAGACTCCTCCAAATTAGAAACACTTACAGACGACAAATCAAATGTGGCTTAAATGATGAAATACTCGCATGTCTCTGAGACGATAGAAGACATTGTGGGAAAAGGAGAAAATGCTGGTTACCAGCATTTTCTTCTTTTCCAACAATGTTTTCAAAGGTCTTCTTCTTCACGATCGTTTAAACTCTTTGTGTGGTTAATGGTTAAGGTCGAATTGATTTAAAATTATCATAATTCCGTTATTTCATTCTTTCAAGGACAAACGAGTACCCGTCACAAAACAAAACCCAACTTTGCCAGACGACAAAATTTTAGATCCATCCAAATTGAAAGCATTTGCAGACGACAAATCAAAATTGATTTAAATCGGGACATTTGTCTGTGATAGGGGTCGAAAACATTGTGGGAAAAGGGAGAAAATACTAGTTATCACCATTTTCTCTTTTTCCTACGATGTTTTCAAAGGACTACTTAGGGTAGTTAAAACAATGGATTGTGTGGTAAAGGGTTAAAATCAAAGCCGTTCCCGAATTTATATGCTCTTTACCAAACCACAAAATTTTTAGTCCTGTCAAATTTAAAAACATTTGCAAGCGACAAATTAAAAGAGGCTGAAATAGTGAAATTATTCTGTGAAATGGTAGTAAACAATGAGGGAAGAGGAGAAAGTGCTTGAAATCTTCAAAATTCATATTCAATCATTTGATTCACATCAACCCATAGGCTTCTAGACACGACTCAAGGACCTTTAGCGGACAGTGCAGATCAAGATCAGACTGCACAGAACGTGCAGTCTGATCTTAGATCTACACAATCCGATATGGAAATAATGATTCCCCCAAAATATCTTTGAAATAGCAATATTTTAGTTTTTTACTATCGACTCGGAAGTTTTATTTCAGTAATACAGCAGGTTAAGGGTTAAGCAGTCGTCTGCAGTTGTTTTGAATTTGGTCAAGTCTAAAATTTTATGGTCTGGTATAGAGTTTTAACCCTTTACCACACAATTCCGAGTTTTGACGAACTTGAGTACAGGAGGCTTTTGACAACATTGTTGGAAAAGGAAGAAAATGCCGGTCACCAGCATTTTCTCCTGTTACAACAATGCTTTCGACCCGTAAGAGGACAAATGCAATCATTTGAGCCACATTTAATTTGCCGTCTGCAACTGCTTTGAATTCTGAGGATTTTTGTCGTCTTGGAAAGGGCTTTAATTCTATGCCACACGACAAAAATGTAAACTTGTCCAAATTGAAAGCATTTGCATGCGACAAATTAAATTGGCTGAAATAATGAAATTTGTTTTTTATAGGCTAGAAAACAATTTGGGAAAAGGAGAAAATGCTGGTTACCAGGGATTGTGTGGTAAAGGGTTAAATAGACCTTGACAGACTTATTTACGTTTACATATGCATGTATCTTGTAATACAAAATATTGTTCCATTCCTAAACAATGGAATAGTTATAGAATTTGCACACGATCCAAATAAATCATATTACTAAAATACACACTTTTGCAAACAGTAACGCTAACCCGTAGCTTGCAATTAGCAACCCTTAACGTGCTGGGGCGAAGCGTGACAGGGCGGGGGTAACATGAGGCGCTCAAAATCTGTGGTCAGATTAGATCAAGATATGAATGCACTGATTGTACAGTCTGATCTTGGATCTCTACCGATCTCTACCGTCCGATATCTTTGACATACTGAGGTGTGGGTAACGCAGATTTTGCAATACGAGACGTGCAGTTTAAAGCGGTAATTTAATGCATTTAAAAAAACCGACTCATGTCAGACTGCGCAGTCGGCGCAGGCTTACCTGGTCGAAACTTTTTTGCTATTTCTAAATGCTCTGCTTGTCAGAAGATCACTCGGCTTCATGATTTAGTCAGATTTTAGACAAAATGGATCCTTGAACTACGCAGCATCTTGCTTGGTATAAGGCACTATGAAAATGCGTTTGAAACCCCTTTTCCAATAGCACCTGTTCATATACATGAGCCATGCTCTGGCAAAAGCGGGCTTTATGCATCTCCTTGATGCGTTATATGAAGCAAGTTATCACATAATTATGGATCTATAAAATCCATTTAGTCTAACGATTGATTGGATCTGGGGGTAAAGTGATCTTTTGAAATGCATAAAATTGACCTATAGCGAAAAGTATCGACCCAGGTCAGCCTGTGCAGTCCGCGCAGGCTGACCTAGATCGATACGTTTGCAAATGCATTAAGCCCCCTTTTCACAGAGAATGGCTCATATGTATTTTTTTTTCTTCGGAATGAATGTACTGATCTTATCCTTGTTACATGTTTGACATTTTCAGTCAATGAAGCATATTTGACTGATGTGGCAGACACTGTAGATCATGATCAGACTGCACAGGTATTCTGACGGACAAAAGCCATCAAAATTGATGCGTATCGGTGAGCTCATTTACGCGATCTATTTGTCAAAAAATTGACGGTCACAGATTAACCCTTTACCACATTATCCCGAATTTTAACGACCCCAAACAAGAAGACTTTCAAAAACATTGTGGGAAAAGGAGAAAATGCTCTAACTTTTAACTTGTATCTTTTTTTCATTTTCAACCCAATCTCGAATCTATGATCCCACGTAAAACATGAACGACTACATGTACTGCCTACGGCGTCTGGGGTCATTTCTCTACGTAGAATCTGGGGTCATTTCTCTACGTAGAATATTGACCCGCGTCATTCCTCTACGTAGTGAAATGACCCATGGGTCATTTTGTAGGGGAGGGTCATTTCTCTGCATTACACCGGCTCACTTTATTGTTCAACTGGTACCCGTTGTATCTCCCGTAGCCATCCGATAGACGTTGATACAAAGATCGATAACAGGCTGCCAGTTTAACTTTATTGTTTTCCGCCCCCTCCCCATTTCTTGTGCTTATTGATAACCTTTATTGTAGTTGGGCTACAGATATACTGTCGTATTTAACCCTTTACCACACAATCCCGACTTTTAACGATCCTGAGAAAGAAGCCTTTTGAAAACATTGTGGGAAAAGGAGAAAATGCTTGTAACCAGCATTTTCTCCTTTTTCCACAATGTTTTCTGCCCTTCCAAAAACATATTTCAATTCCTAAGTCAGGCTTGTTTTGTCGTCTGCAAATGCTTTCAATTTGGACTAGTCTTAAATTTTGTCGTTAGGTAAAGAGTTACTGCCAAATAAAGATTATTCTATGTATAAGACTTCCTTCTTTCTCAGTGTTTTTCTTTGAATACATAAAAAACTAGACAAATAGCTTTGAGCAATGCTTTGTAAAAAGGGGGCTTGATGAATCTGCAAAAAGTATCGACCCGTGCAGGCTGACATGGGCCAAAACATTTTGCTATCTTTAAATTTTCTGCATGTCAAAATACCAGTCCACCTCATGATTCAAGAAGGTTGTTGAACAAAATGTATTTTAGGGATCCATAATTGATTGGTATAATGCATTACGTAGATGCATTAAGCCCCCTTTTGCCAGAGCATGCCTCATTTAATACCAGTCCGCGGGAGAGAAGTACTTTGTGTATAGTCACACAATGTCAATAACAATAGTTGAACAGGTCGTGGCCCGGATTATTTTAATACTTAGAATGCCTTTCATAACTATAGTTACGATTGTAAATAGAGTAGATCAAAGATTAGATTGCACCAAACGTGCAGTATAATCGTTGCTCTTCACCATCTGCTAACCTACAAAAGTCTCTTAAAAACTAATAGTCTTGTTATCACAATAGCAACATTTGGGTTTTAACATCGGCTTGAATGTTTCAGTTCACTTAAGGTGCAGGATAAGGGTTGGAAAAAAATCCACTTTGTAAGCATTATTTTATTTTAATGTTGCCAATTCACTGCATGACGCAACTTTATTACAATGATTTTCATTTGTGTTATTAACTAATAATTTTTAATTTTTTTGCATGTCCAAGGACCATTTAATCCATAATTCAGTTGGTTGTTAGAAAAAATGGACTTTATGGATCGACTTTATGTGACTCTCTCTCTCTCTCTATATATATCTATCTATCTATCTATTTATCTATCTATCTGTCTTATTTCATTCTGTGACATAAGAATTATGGTGGGTCTAAAAACAGTATGGAATGAAAGGCCCACTGGTCCTTACCTTGATCTCAAAGTACCTAGTTTGTAACCAAGATTTGTTCACCTTTTATCAAACAATCACATGCATTAACGACTTCCAAAGAAGAAAGTTATTGAAAACTTTGTTGAAAAAGGAGAAAATGCTTGTACCAGCATTTTCTCCTTTTTACCGCAGTATTTTTGCACTATTAGAAAAGAAATCAAATCATTTGAACCACATTCATTTTCCTGTCTGCAAATGTTGTCAGTTTGGGCTGGTCTAAATTGTTATTGTATGGTATAGAGTTAAACGCATTATGTTCTGAAATTGCATGTAATTTTCAGCAAGACGAATGAAACGTCCTTCTAAAATAATGTCTACTAGCATGAAATGAGGTTTAACTCTCTACCAGATGACGAAACTTTAGACTGATCCAATCTGAAAGCATTTGCACACTGTGAAATAGATATGGCTCATACAATGGGATATTAAGTTTTCTACAGAGCAAGAGGGCCATGATGGCTTTGAAGTCGTTCACCTGAGCCTTTTGACCAAACATGAACCATTTCCAATCTCTTCCGAGATATGATGACAGCCATTTTAACAAACTTTCATGAGCAATGGACTGAAAATATAGCCTCTACAATGTACATAAGCTTTTTCTAGAATATGTCTCGGTGACCTACTTTCTAGCCCAACATGGCCCATTTTCATACTCGTAGAAATTATCCAGAAAAACATTCATGACCAACTTTCATGAGTCCGAGATATTATGTGAGCAAATAATTTGATCAGCTTTCACGAGTATTGGACGCAAAATGTGGCCTCTAGAGTGCACACTAGGTTTTTCTAAGATTTTATCTGATAACCGAGCTTTGACCCGAGACGAAACATTTTCAAACTCATCCGAGCTTTCATCCAAACAAGAAATCTGGCCAAATTTGGACAGAAAATGTGCCCTCTATAGCATACAGGCGGTTTTCCCACGATTTGACCCGATGACCAAGTTTTCGACCTAAATGTGACCCAGTTTCATACTCGTTTGAGATAATATCAAGACAAATATTTTGACAAAGTTTCATAAGTATTGGACTGAAAATATGTGTTCTAGAGTGTGCACAGGATTTTTCAAGGATTTGACCTGGTGACCTAGTTCTTTACCTGTTATGACCAATTTCAAACTCGTCCCAGATACTATCAAGATGAACATTCTGACCAAGTTTAGTGAACACTGGACTGAAAATGTGGCCTCTTAGAGTATACACAACGTTTTCTAAGATTTGACCTAGTGACCTATTTTTTGAGCTGTTGTGACCCATTCTCAGACCCGACCGAGATGTTATCAAGACAAACATTTTGATAAAGTTTCATGAGTAGTGAACTGAAAATGACACATTAATTGGTCGGACACAGCACAATCACAGAAGCTGACTTTGAGCACTTCGTGCTCAGGTGGACTTTATAACAAAGGTAGAAAGGTAGAAGGCATTATAGGAAATAGAAGAACATGCTACAGCTAGTATCAAGCATTTTCTCTTTTTCCCACAACGTTTTGACAAGTCTTTTTTCCCCCAAGATTGTATGAATGCCTAGCAGTTTGGTAAAGTATTAAATGTCATTATTAGGAGCATGATAACCTTTCTTTTCCGGTTATGGTGACTTTGTTTATGCCAGACTTCTCAAATTACTTACAAACAAATACTGACATGTTCTTAATGGTTACTTTTTTTTCTTCTTCTTGGAAGAAATCATAGAAATAGTTAAATTGCATGCCTTTAACCCGTCAAAAAATCCTGAGCTTTCTCTACCTTAAAGAAAATAGGCTTTTGAAAACACTGCGGGGAAAAAGAGAAAATATTGGTCATGCCCGAACCTTTTACCAAACAATCCCGAGCTTAAACAGGCTTGAAAAAAAGGAGGGGAATGCTGCTTGAAAGCATTTTCTCCTTGTCCAACAATGTTGTCTACCCTGTCTAGTATAAGTCCCATTGTTCTGCTTTCAACCCGGACAAGTCTCAAATTTTGTCGTCTGGTAAAGAGTTATTATTCTGTAAGGTTTACCGGGTCAAATCTGTAGGCAAACGATAGAATGTTCTGAAAGTTGTTACAATTACAAAAAAAAAAAAATAATAATAATAATAAGTTGCTGACTTTTGTTATTGTTGTTGTGTTGCTGTTTTTATCGGCTCTTCTATGCCCAAGTGGAGCTTTTAGGATTACTTGCAGTCCATTGGCTCTAGGCCTGTCAGCATACCAATTTGTCTGCAATTACTTAACCCTTTGCCACACGCTTCCGAGTTTTAACGACCTTGAGGTTAAAGGCTTCTGAAAAGCAGAAAATGCTAGTAACCAGCATTTTATCCCTTTTATGCCCCCGAAAACTTTTTTCGAGGCATATAGTTTTTGTTTAGTCCGTCTGCCCGTCCGTCTGTCCATCCACTTTTCGTGTCCGGGCCATAAATTTTTTCCCCCTACGGTTCAATATGATTTGGCACAAACTCAACCACATCCAGACGATGTGTCATGCGCAAGAGTCATAGCCGTACGTTAAAAGTCAAGGTCACCGCAAGATAGAATGTTTTTAGGGGTTAGTATTCGTGTCCAGTCTGTAACCTTTTTTATTCATGAACGAATTTTAACATTACTTTGCAGAACTTTTAAAAATATAAAGACGATGTGTCATGAGCAAGAGTCATGTCCGTGGATTAAAAGTCAAGGTCATAGCAAGGTCAAATGTGTTTTGGGCATGGGGGTCCGGGACATAACTTTTTTTCCGTATTGTTCAACTTCAATATAACTTGGCACAAATATTAATCACATTGAGACGATGTGTCGTGCACAAGAGATATGTTCATAGGGTGACACACACAATCCATGCTTTAACAACCGTGTGGAACAAGGCTCTAGAAAACAGAGGGAAATGATGAAAATGCTGATATACAGCATTGTTTCCCTATTTCCACAGCATTTTTTTTAACCCTTTCAAAGACAACCATTTGAGTCACATTTAACCCTTTACCGCCCAATGCCGCTTTTTAACGGCCCTGGGAAAGACGCCTTTTGAAAACATTGTGGGAAAAGGAGAAAATGCTGGTAACCAGCATTTTCTCCTTTTCCCTCAATGCTTTCTACCATATCAAAGAAAAATTGCACCATTTGAGCCACATTGAAATTGTTGTCTGCAAAAGCTTTCAATTTGGATAAGGCTAAAATTTTGTCGTCTGGTAAAGGGTTAATTGTCTTCTGCAAATGCTTTTACTTTGGACCAGTCTAAAATTCTGTCATCTGGTAAAGAGTTAACTCTTTACCAAACGACAAAAAATTGAACTGGTCCAAATTGAGAGCACTGGCAGACAGCGAATTTAATGTAGCTCAGATGGTAACTTTTGGCTTTGTCAGGATGGAAAACATTGTGGGAATAGGAAGCCTTCGTCCACAGGGTTGTTAAAACTTGGGATTGTGTGGTAAAGGATTAAGAAATATATTTACAGCAGATAAGGAAACAAGAAGGCCATTGGCCCTAAAGCGCTCACCTGTCTGTGCGAACTGCACAGGTTGACTTGATACTTTTTGCAGATGCATTAGACCTCCTTTTCACAGAGAATGACTCGGGCACTTTGAAGATACTTGTAGTCTGTAATCGCAGTAAGTGTTTGCAATGTATCAGACTGTTATATTTCACCGTATGGCTAATCTGAGAGTCTTCTCTGTTGAAAGCATATGCAGACAACAAAGTAAATGTGGCTCAAATGTTGGAATTTGTTTGTTAACTCTTTACCAAATGACAAAATTTTAGACCAGTCCAAATTGAAAGCTTTTACAGACGACAAAATAAATGTGACTCAAAGATTGAAATTTGATTTGGGAAGTGTAGAAAACATTGTGCGAAAAGGAGAAAATGCTGGTTAACAGCATTTTCTCCTTTTCCCACAATTTTTCAAAAGGCTTCTTCCTCGGGGTCGTTAAAAGTCGGGATTGTGCGGTAAAGGGTTAAGAGAGTGGAAAATATTGTTGGAAAAGAAGCAAATGCTTGTTACTGGCATTTTCTCCTTTTCCCATTATGTTGTCAAAGCCCTTTTTCCTCATGGTCACAAAAACGTTGGATTGTTTGGTATTATCCAACATTGTTTTTTTTTTTTTTTTTTTTTATATATATGAGCCATGCTCTGTGAAAAGGGTACTGAAGGCATCTGTGAAAAGTATCGACCCATGTCAGCCTGAACAATCTGCGCAGGCTGACCTGGGCTGAAACTTTTCGCTATCGGTCAATTTTCCGTATGTCCATCGGCCAGTATACCTCATGATTGTTAAAAAGTGGTTGTTAAGGATCCATAACTTTGTAATTGGTATGTTGCATCATGGAGATACCTTAAACACCCTTTTGTCAGAACCTGGCTCAAATATTTAAGATGGATTGCAGCTGACCACACTGTAGTTTTAATCTTTCAACACCAGAGCTGTGCAAAAGCTGGTAATGATCACAACAAGTGTACTTATTGCAGTGAAAAGGAGGAAAAATACCTTTAAATCTTTCACTACCAATTACGACTTAAGTAGCTTTTGCGGCTGGCGTAAATCAAGTTCAGGTTGCACAGAACAAGCAGTCTGATCTTTGATCTACACCATCCACCATCTGATGCTATACTATGACTAGGTACATCTGAAACAGAAGAGGCAATTTACTTTAGACCTTGAAAAGAAGTCACCTGTTTTGAGCTGGTAACAAAATAGTTAAGTGACATAAAAATGTTAGGAGATGAGAAGCAACTGTGTGTGAAAAGCCTGTGTTTTTTTGTGCCACAATGTTTTTGCTAGTGCGCATATTAGCTTCTTTTTCACTGTGTTTTAACCTTAAGTATTATGTAATATGTATATACTCTGTATAAGTTATTTAAGATGTAAAAAAAACATGGAGTTGTTTCCAAAGTTTTAACCCTTTACCCTGCAAAATTTCTAGACTTTTCAAAATTTAAATCATTTGCAGATGACAAATTATATGTAAATATGGTTAAGTGATTGGCTTTGTTTTGGAAAGGTCAGAAAACATTATTGAAAAAGGGAAAAAAAAGGAGTTTACAAGCTTTTACTATTTTTTCCTACAGTATTGTCAGAAGCATTTCTTTTTCTCTGGGTCGTTAAAACTGGGGATTTTGTAGTCAAGGGTTAATCAGGAACCTTTTAATTTTTTTTTTCTTTAAATGCAAAAAAAAAAAAAGGTGAATCAGACAGAAGGATGAAAGTTTACACTCTATCAAACATTTTTTCCCAAGAATCTTGCAAGCAGAGGACTCGAGTATTTATCATAATAGGCTTACAACAGCGGTGCTAGTGAAGGTTTTTCTCTTTACCACACAATCCCGACTTTTATCGAGCCTGGGAAAGAAGCCTTTTGAAAACATTGTGGGAAAAGGAGAAAATGCTGGTGACCAGCATTTTCTCCTTTTCCCACAATGTTTTCTGCCCTTTCCAAAACAAATTTCAATACTTGAGTTGCATTTAATTTGTCGTCCGCAAATGCTTTGTTGTGTGGTAAAAAGTTGTACTGTATCCGTTGATTAACTATGCTAAAATTTGCTCTTTGCTCTAATTCTTAATTTCAAGACAAACCATCATATAAATCAAGACTAAAAACTTCTAGGCCATTGGAATGGCTAGTTTTGATGTTTACAATTAGATTAGGATTTAGAATGATTCATGAATCCTGCTTCAGATATGTAGAAGTGATTGTCAATGACTGTACAGGTTAAACCTTTCAACAAGAATTTCCTTACTTCAATGTTTGTCCACCTATCAGAGACAGGAATTTCCTTTTTTTTTTTTTTCGGTTATATTATGTAAAATGTTTGAAAAAATCCAAATCCGCTCAATTTGCTCTTAAAAAGTGGACCTTGGCGAAGACTTTTTTTTTTTTTTTTTTTGTTCCAATTCAAAAAACTCATTCTAAGTATCTTCTGTTGTACTGATATATAAATGAAATACAAAGATGTAATAAAAGGATTGGTTGGTTTTCACATTTTAAGAACAAGTTTTTTTCCCCATTGTTGTTTATAGTTTAGAGTTATAGTGTGTCAATTAGAATAATTTCCTTAGATAATTTAGTTTCATTCTTTACCAAATAACCCAAATAATCCTGAGTTATAACTACCCAGAGGTTTAGATTGAATGGTGTTTAATGCCGCTTTCAACATTATTTCAGTCATTTATTGGTGACAGCTCACATATTCATGTACATCCTGAGTTTCGCCAGTACTAGGCTAGGGCTCTGGAGTGAACGACCCTGAGGAACAGGGTTTTTGAGAACATCGAGGGAAAAGAAAAAAAATGCTGGTAACCAGCATTTTCACCTTTTTCTGCAATGTTTTAAACATCTTTTTAATACAAATTCCAGCTGTTGGACCAAATTTGTGGTCTGCAAAGGCTTTCATTTTGGATAAGTCTCACATTTTGTCATCAGGTTAAGGGTGTCAACTATTTCCATGATACATTGTAACAGTTTGATGTTACAGTAAAGTGCATCAGCCAAATTTCAGCTTGTAGAGAAGTTGACTATTTAACACTTTACCACACAGTCCCTAGGTTTAACAGCTCTAGGAAAAAGCACTTTTCAAAACATTGTGCGAAAAGGAGAAAATGCTTCTGACAAGCATTTTCTCCTTTTCCAACGTTGTTTTCTATCCTATGAAAAACAAATTTTGTTTTTTGAGCAACATTTTTTGAGTAACATTTAGTATCACGTCTGCATTTGCTTTCAATTTGAACCAGTCTAAAATTGTGTCGTTTGGTAAAGAATTAACCCTTTACCTCACAATACCACCTTTTGACGCCCCTGGGAAAGAAGCCTTTTGAAAACATTGTGGGAAAAGGAGAAAATACTGGTAACCAGCATTTTCTCCTTTTTCCACAATGTTTTCTACCCTATCCAGAAAAAGTTGCACCATTTGAGCCACATTGAAATTGTCGTCTGCAAATGCTTTCAATTTGGACAAGGCTGAAATTTTGTCGTCTGGTAAAGGGTTAACAGATAACAAATATTTGGACTTATCAAATTGAGAGAATTTGCAGATGGGAAATTAAATAGCGTTGAAACAATTAAAACTCTCTTTAGAAGGGTAGAGAGCATTGTGAGCAAATGCTTTTTACCAGGATTACAAGCTACTTACAAACTTGCCATAATAAATTTTACTATTAACCCTTTACCAGACAACGAAATTTTAGCCCTGTCCAAATTAAAAGCATTTGTAGATGACAATTCCAGTGTGGCTCAAATGGTGCAACTTTTGTTTGATAGGGTTGAAAACATTGTGGGAAAAGGAGAAAATGCTGGTTACCAGCATTTTCTCCTTTTGCTACAATGTTTTCAAAAGGCTTCTTTCCCAGGGGTGTCAAAAGGCGGCATTGTGCGGTAAAGGGTTAAGATTTTATTTTTCACTAGAGCTTAATCTTATCATATAACTGTCTCCAGAATGCCATTTTCTTGTCCTGATATACTGAAATAGACCACTTTAAAACATTGTGGCAAAAAAATAGAAATTGCATTTACTCCTAAGGAGTGACTTCAAAAGTACAGCCTCGTTTTTTTTTTTTTTTTTTTTTAATCATCAAGATGTATATTTTAATATGAACTTTTAATCTTTTCCTTGTGTTTTGTATATTTTTTTTTTATGCAATGTATGTGATTGTGGCAGGAGAGAAAACTATACAGAGTCCATGATATATAATTGATTTGTATCATACATAAATGTATTTTTATTTGTAGGGACCTCCCTTAACCCTTTACCACACAATCCTGAGTTTTGGTGACCCTGAGCATGAAGGCTTTGGAAAACATGGAATATGGAGAGAATGCTGTCAACCAAGATTTGCTCCTTTTCCCACAATGTTTTTACCTTGTCAAAGATAAACCCCTTTACTTACACCACATTTTATATATGGTCTGCACATGCCTCTTACTTAGACCAGTCAAATATTTGTTGTCTGGTAAACAGTCAACCCTAGCACATATAGGTAGTTGTTAAAGATAGCATAGATCAAGATCAAATTGCACAGAATGTGCAGTCGGATCTTGGATCTACATCTACCTTAACCGTCGCTTGATTCTGTAAAAGTACCATAGAAATTTGGTCACTTGATTCTGTAAAAGTGCCATAGAAAGTCTGTCACTTGATTCTGTAATAGTACTATAAAAAGTCTGTCACTTGATTCGGTAATAGTACTATAGAAATCCTGTTACTTGATTCTGTAATAGTATTAGAGAAATTTGGTCACTTGATTCTGTGATAGTACTATAGAAAATATGTCACTTGATTCTGTGATAGTACTATAGAAAGTCTGTCACTTGATTCTGTAATACATGTAGTACTATAGAAATCCTGTCACTTGATTCTGTGATAGTACGATAGAAAGTCTGTCACCTGATCCTGTAATTGTACTATAGAAAGTCTGTCACATGATTCTGTAATATTTTTATAGAAAGTCTGTCACTTGATTCTGTAATACATGCAGTACTGTAGAAAGTCTCACTTGATTCTGTAATAATACTTTAGAAAGTCTGTCACTTGATTCTGTAATACATGTAGTTATACAGAAAGTCTATCACTTGATTCTTTGATAGTACTGTAGAATGTCCGTCACTTGATTCTGCAATAGTACTATAGAAAGTCTGTCACTTGATTCTATAATACATGTGGTACTATAGAAAGTATCACTTGATTCTGTAATAGTACTTTAAAAAGTCTGTCACTTGATTCTGTAATAGTATTATAGAAAGTCTACATTTGTAGTGGAATTGTGCTTGGTGTTAGCAATAAACGAATGAAAGATATAAGTTGCAGGCTAAAGGGTTTATCTCTTTACCTGACAACAAAAATGTAGACTGGTTCAAATTAAAGAATTTACAGACGAAAAATGTATTGTTACTAAAATGATGGCATATTGCCATAAACAGGGTAGAAAGAATTTCGGAAAGAGGACAAAAAGCTGATTACCAACATTTTTCTCCTTGTCACACATGTCTTCAAAAAGCCTTCATCCTTAAGGGCGTTGATAAACCGAATTGTGTGGTTGAGGGTTGAAAAAGGTTAGTTAAAATCTTTTACATGTAAATGTTTAACCCTTTACAAACAATCCCGTTTTAACGACCCTGAGAAAGAGGCCTTTTAAACCTTTATTGGAAAAGGAGAAAATGCTTGTAACCAGGATTTTCTCCTTTTCCCCCAAGCATTTTCAACTCTTTTGATGACAAATTACATCATTACAATAATATTTGAATTGTTAACTGCAGATGCTTTCAATTTGGACAAGTCCCAAACAAAAGTTTTTGGTTTGGTAAGGAGTAAATCCTTTACCACACAATCCCGTGTTTTAACAACCATGTAAGAGAAGGCGTTTGAAAACATTGTGGGAGAAGGAGAAAATACTGGTAACCAGCATTTTCTCCTTTTCCCACAACGTTTTCTACTCTATCCAAAACAGAAATCCTCATTTCAGATACATGTAATTTGTCATCTGCGAATCCTTTCAGTTTGGACCAGCCTAAAATTTTGTTGTTTGGTAAAGAGTTAATGTTCTGTAGGCTTTACCGGTGCAAAGCTGTTGGTAAATGATAGAACGTTATGAAAGTTGTTATCATAAATACAGTAGAAAAATCAGTTGTTGACTTTGTTTTGTTTTAATAGCTCTACAAAGCTTAAGTGGAGCTCTTGGGATTGCTGGCTATTTATTGGTTGTTAAAGGCACTAGCCACCGAAAGTAAACAATGGGGGAGTGAAAATGCAGACAGATTTAATTCATACCATCTAAAAGTATAGTTATTATTGTGAGACTGGAAATATAAGAGATAGACCTGCGGTACTAGGTATTGAAACAATCGGCCACCTGCCATACCCACTCGATCTGGACCTGTTCCACTATGGTATATTTCCCTCCTTTAAGAACAACTCGAAGGTCACAGGTTCTCATCTCTACAAGAACTGCTGATTGGGACTTCTAACATTGTTTCCCAGTATGATCAGGCATGGTACAAGAATGTGCACGAACAACGTCTCCACCGGCAAAAGCGGTGCATTGAACATGATGGAGAATGGTTTGAGAATAAACGATCTCCTCTAAAACAATGACGTTCATAACCCAAAAGATAACAGTTTCTGAGTGCGTGTGTGTGCGTGTGTGTGTCTGTATTTCATGCCGTGTTTATTTTGTGTCGTGAAAAAGGGGGCTTGATGTATATTTCCATTATTGACCTATATCTCTGTAACTACTTGACAAGCCATGTGTACATGTAAAACCATACCTCTTGCATGTTTCAATAAAAAAAAAGGTGTTTTTCCGGGGGGATTATCACTTAAATGAAATGGCTTGTTTCTATCGCCATGCTTTATGGCAGTGTAAAGTTACGTGTATTAACCCTTACAGACCTGGAACCGACTTAAGTTCTTTTTGCAGGTAGTGCAGATTATGATCAGACTGCACAGAATAAGGAGTCTGATCTTAGATCTACACTGTCCGCTATTATGTTACATATTCCAACAGAAACAACCTTGAAATAGCAGTATTTTGGGCTGTTTTCCCCTATAAAAAAGGTCCAAATCATTAATTCAGCCCTTTAAGGGTTAAGAAAATCTGGTTTATTTACAAAAAACCCTCAAAGTTCAATTGTCAAAGTTCACTTGCTTGCACAAGATGTATTGTGAAATGTGAACAAAAGTTGCCAACGTGTTTTCCACCCATATGAAGACGTTCTTTGAGACGTTCTTCCATCTTTTGACGAATATTCGATATGTTGTCTGATCTTTTAATTGGGATCAATCCAACATTATGTTGTGTGGTAAAGAGGAAATGCTTTAAAAAATCTCCTCAAGAGTCAAAGATCAGATGACAATAAAACTTAGGCTAAGCTTTCATTTTAAGGAACCTAAATCAGGAGTTTAAATATTTAGATTTTTTGCACTTAAAACAATAAGCTCTGTAGATGACTTTGCCCAAAATGTTATTTTATACATTAGAAAATATTTAGCAACATTGAATATTGAAAATTGTAAATCTATAAACTCTCCAAATTTGGCATATGCAACTTTTATTGAAAAAGAAAATGCACACAATTTAAGGAAAAATCTGAATCTAAAACTTAAAACAAAAATGACAAATATTATAAGGAAAATAACATACATTGAAAGCTTACTGAATTTATACAACCCGACCATTTCTTTTTTTCTCAATAAAAGAGAGAAGGTAGATTTCGAGAAGTCAGTTATCATTTTATTCTTAAAACATGTATCAATTTGATTGAACATAGAGTTGGGAAAAAAAACCCAAAAGATTTTTTAGAGCTAGAAAAGACTTGAAATTGTCCCATGGAGAACAATCTCTTTCCTAGCAGAACCTTTGAATACATGTCTAGAGTACAACGGAGAACAATATACAAGGAGCGGTGGTCTAATGGTTAACACGCTGGACTACCAGTCCGAAAGTCTGCTTCGATCCCTGGTCTGGTAGGATGTTTTTCAAAGACACTTTTCGTTTCCCACCCAACAAGATATGAACTGGTTAGAAATCCAGAGGTAGCCTCGCATGTATCGGTACTTTACACTAAGCATGTAAAAAAAAACCAAGGAAATCTATTCGAAGAAGAGCTAGGGTCTTGTACCCGGATTTCCTTGTACCCGACTCTTTCTAACTTTTTTACATTAATCTGCGCCTGTCAGATATGTGTATATATAATAACAAGCACTGGTATATATGTTACATCACAGTCTGAAAGCTGAACGTTGAATAATTCACAAACCCTGTTCCAAAAAAATCTCCGAATGAGATTATCAATCCGACACTGGTCTAGTGGAGGGATTTATACGACATAGATAGTTCATGTATTGTGCAGGTTGTTTGAGAAAGATTTCGAAATTGTTCCATTAAATAATTCATACCTTAGAAAATCCGTGTTAGACCAAGCACATATTGTACAAGGAAAAAAAAGTAACCTTATTACCACTTACAGCAAAAAAGTTCAATAAAGATGTACCACAAATTATTTTTCTTACAAAAATATTTGCAGTAGATAAACACGTGTTTCATTTTACCACTTCTAACAAGAATCTAGGTTTCAACAAGATGCTCAAACTTACGTCACGGATAATCCAAAAATTAGGCTTTGAAATTATTTTCCCGTCTTGAAATTTATAGAAAACTCATAATAATCTTCTTGAGCGAATATCCACTGGATGTGATACTAATTAATTATTAACAATGTCTAAATATCAAAGTGAATGCATACAGTTTTATAAATACAAGTCTCGCCCTAGTAAGGGCTCGTCAAAATGACTACGCAACATTATTGTTCGGATAAATTGCACTCTCCAAACTTTGCAAAGTTTCTACAGGGTAAATGACGGTACACAACGCAAGGGAGATGAGACAGTCAAAGTGTAGAGAGTACATACATCCGATTAGTCCGAACAATTCAAAAGCGCTATATAACAACAAAAAAGAATGAAAATAATTAAAAAATAAATAAATAAATAAATGAATAAATAAAGGGTTCGTTAAGATCACAATTACACGACTATGACTTTATAGGCGTTTGTTTCTTTCATTCAAAGGCTTTCCATACATTAAATAGGCCTAAAACTAGATCGTTTACTCACGGTTCTTTCTCCTAAAGTTGTGTCAGTTACATTTAATACTATTTTGAGTATTATCTGAAGATAGGCCAATTCAATATATACAGCAGAATTCTAGAATTTTCTAAACTGAAAGCTTTTGTGTACATCAAAGTATGAAACTCGATTGATAGAGTCTGTCTTTGAAAAAGACGGTTAAAATTGTGCAAATATGGTTGCCACGGGCATTTCCCCCGTATGCACGATGGTTTTCAAAGGCTGATCCCCTAAAGGTGGTTTGACAAAGGTTTGATGGGTTGGAGTGACTGTTTCTTGTGGAAATTGCATGCAACAAGACTACAACTTATACGCTAGAGTTTGCTTGGTCCATTTTGAAGGTTAACGCGTAACAAAATAATCCCATGTTTTCAGTACGACCCCGAGAAAGAAGGCTTTTGAAACTCTTGTATCGGAAAAGGGGATAAAATGCTGGTCACCTACTTTTTATCCTTTTGCAGAATTTCAAAAATCCTTTGGACCACATAGACTGGGCCAATTTGGAAGATTATAGAATGTTGAAGTTAAACCAAAGCAACACGTGGTGCCAAAGCCATCTTTCGGTGATTCTTTAGTGGTCCACTTCCTATTTTGAGAACACCTCGTTCAATCCTTCCTTCGAACATCGATAAAACGTACTTGCGATTGCATCTTATTCGTGTCACGTTTTGACATTCTTGTTAAAGGGTTATGGTATTTTAAAGTCAAGTCAATAACAATCCTGTATCGTCCTCTTTCAATCCTTTCATCAACTTTCGCTGAAAACGTACTTTGCAAAATCGCATTCTTTTCCTTTTCTCGTTAATGGGCTATGTTAAAGTCAAGTTAATAATCCTGTACGTCCTCTTTCAATCCTATCATCAACTTTCGCTGAAACGTACACTGCAAAATCGCATTCTTTTCATTTTCTCGTTGATAGGTTATGTTCAAGTAAAGTTATTAACAATCCTGTATTGTCCTCTTTCAACTTTTCCTTCAAACATCGCTACGAACCTATTTCTTTTTTCCCCTACAATGTTTTCCGTTCTTCAAAAGACGTATCTGATCACTTGAGCCACATTTGAATTGTCGTATGCGAATTCTTCGAATGGACAGGTCTAAAATTTTGTCGTCTGGTAAGGAGTTTACCAATCCTATGAATAATTTTAAGTTCTTTTTTGTAGATAATGTAGATCAACATTGGGCTACTCTTTTGCAGACTTTGTAGATCAAGATTAGAAAGCACAGAACGTGCAGTGTGATCTCAGATTTAAACTGTTCCTTATTTTGCTACATACACTGACGAAAACTCCCTTGAAATACTAGTCATAAAAGTGCTGTGTATGGTTGATTTTTCAAGACTAAGATAGTCCATTTCATTTGATCATTGCAATTAGGATTCTAAAGATGTCGAGACAAAAGTTTTACATGCCGGATGTGCTCTGTCGGGGGTATGATACTTCAGACTCTTGCCCCGGCTGTTGCTTCAGAAACATCTTGCAGAGAAAGACAACGAGTCTGAAGATTTCGTTGGGTCGAGATATCTTGCAGTTCTCAAGGACTTCTCTGACAACCAATCGAATGTTCTTGTCTGTCAGCTGTTTGTGGACAAAAAGCTTGTGACGATGTTTTTCCTTTTTGCTGTCATCCCATTGCAAGGTGACCCTGTTTTCATGAAGGATGTCTCTTAAGTTGGAGCCAGGAACTCGACATAAGTCTTTCAGGGCTATCTCGATTGTTCCCTTAAGTTTTGTTTTCTGGACTGATTTCTGTAGTTGCTTCGGTTTCCAAACGAAAAAGCAGGCTTTTTCCAGACATTCTACATTCTGTCTGATGTCTTTTTCTGTAATCTGAACCAAATCACCGCTTCTGTTCATGTAAGTAGGGTTGATTTCCTTTAGAAAGTGGTTGAATGTTGGAACATTCGTATTCTTCTGCTGATCATCATCAGTGATAGCATCAAAATCAAGCACGAAATATCTTTCTATTTCGAGTGTGTTGCAGACATGCTCCAGCTTACTTTTGTTGGGCTCTCCATTCAACCCTAGAATGTGAAGAGGCCACAGAAAACGTCTAAAACCTTCTACAAGATTCTCCAAGTGATCATCGCTTACTGTCTTGCCTTCTTGTTCCAAAGCTGATTTCATGGCATCTTTAACCAGGGCGTCTTCTTCAAGAAAGATAGATTTCATTTCTGACAGAAATAACAGGTCGCTATTACCTTCCACAAGTAACACCCGCCTTGCGAAGTAGAGTGTTGTAAAATGTCTGGTCGTAGTTATCCTCATTATTTTTTCGAGTCCCTTTTGCTGATCGCTGACCGGGCCGGTCTCTACCCCTTCTGCTCTTTCCGTCCTCTCATCTGTAAGGCTCTCACCAAGTATTATTTTCAGCCGAACAGTTTCATTACCAACACGAATCTTTTTAAAGAAGAGCATTCGTGGAAAATTCCACGAGGTCACAAAAGCCGGTTTGTGGCTCGTGACAAGAACAGTTTTGTCCTTTATTGATTTCAAAATGAGATCTCGAAGTCGCTCGACCATCTGTGGATGCATACCTCTACCTGGTTCTTCCAAGCACACAGTCTTGAATCCGGGATACGCGAGGATGATTGCACAATTCATGGCCTCAAAAAAACCTTCTGGAATCTTTTCTATTCCAAGTATCCGTGTCCTGTCGTGTCCTTCATAAGCGAATATTTGGCCGTCATCTTGCCTGAAGAAGCTAATAGTACAGTTATCTGTAATGATATCGAAATACCGTCTCACTGATTCTTTATTTCTCAATGCATCATTTTCTGGATCAAAGTACCACGCCAATATTTCAGCCCTTTCCTGGACTTCAGATCTCGCAAGCGGTCTGTTGCTCGGTATCAACTTCTTACTGTTTGTCCACTGAAAGGCCGTGATGCTTCTCATCGGAGATGTTATAACAACAGTTTTATCAACATATGTTCTCAGAAACCTTTCACAATCCGTGTCTTCAGAGTACATAGTTCTCCTACGCCGGTCATCGGTCACACCTTCTAGTGTTTGGAAAATGTCTTCTAAGTCAGCAGTTTCACGTGTTAAAAGATTTGTCAGGGTTTCATTCATACTACTGTTTATTGTAACTTCTTCATTGACAACGAAATCTTCTGAACTGATACGATATACGTCAACATAAATTTCCTTCCAGTCTTCCACAAAGACAAATTTGATTCTCATGTCTGCGCTCGCTGGAAGATACACGACAGCTGATAGCACTGTACCTTTGAATGTCCGGGTGCCGCCGTCCGTCTGAACGTCATTCTTGTGAAAGTTGAAGTAGCACATTGCAACGGACGGTTGAGAATTGTCGTGGTTTCTTGACATTCCCATGTTCTTTGAAGTACTCATGCACCTTCGTACCCCCTCCAACAGTGAACTTTTCCCCGAGCCATTCTGGCCTATGCAGAAAGAAGAGCCTTTTTGGAATTTAATGTCTTGTTCTTCGTCGAAGTGGACGAAATTTTTCATCCGTATTCTCCTCAGCATTTTTACCTTGACGGTGAACAGATCTAGAAGAATACAAATGTGGAGGCTGTACTTTACAAACATGGGACTTAAACTTAAAAAGGAAAGATTTACCTCTGAATTTTGAAGACAACAGTCTGATAAGCATCATAAATAGGAAAGAAAAACCGCGTTAAAAACAACGGCGTTTTCTTAAGCGATAAGTAGCTTCTGGCGTGATTTTTGGCAGCGGGTGAAACCCCTGTCATAGTCCCCAGGTATGAGTTACTGATTTTCAACGCTTACGATATTTATCTAGGTCGAGAATTCTTGCATCCGGCAGCTTTTTTCTGGATACGCGAGGTAAACAAAGCTTGATTCCTACACTTGACTAAATAGTTCCTCCATGAATACACAAACGATCATGTATAAATACGCGCTACTCGCGCAGACGACACCCTTTCAAAACTGCCTTACACCTTACGAGTTCATCCGTAATGTTACTGTAGAATAGAAACGGAAAGAGGGCGTCGGTATCTACATAGACCGAAAAAGTGCAAAAGAAAATATTTTCAGAGCAAAAGTTTTTATTAGTCGCCGCGCAGAAGCGCGCGACTATAATTATTTTTAATAGTTTTTCGAGTTAGGAAATGGACAATGGGAATTTCTTTTTTATAGGGGTGTTAAGGTTAACAAGGAATCTTTCTACTTCGCCTTAAACTGGCTTTTTAATTCATTCTTAAACTACGAAGTATATACAATACGATACTATTTTTGCTCTGTTAATACTTACAGCATCAAAAAATCCGCCCAAGTATTACTTTTATTTTCGCTATTCGTGAGAAATGGACTCATCCAAATAAATGCCTTGTTTCCATTGGTCAAGGCTGTACAGGTTTCCAGTCATTTCGTACCTAGTTAATTTCGTACCTAGGTCATTTCGTAGATACGATTTTGGTCATTTCGTACCTACCTATACGTTCTATTTTGGTCATTTCGTATCCAGTTGGTCATTTCGTATCCACTTTCGTCATTTCGTACACAGGTTTAATTATCATTTTGATTATTTAGTACCTAGTTTTTCCTACTATTTGTGTTTTTTGTTGAATGACCACCGCTAAAATTGTACATTGCTGAAATTGTGTTAAATTCCGCCGAAGAACGAGTATGATGGTTATGATTGTATCTAACCATTATTGGTTACTTCTTTCTAAGTTTAGTTTTTAAAACAAAGATTGTTTAGAACCCTTTTGTTTATTTCTCACCAAGTTCTAGATAAATTTACAATGTACTTTGTTGGAAAAAGTCTGGAGAGAGACCAGTTTTTCGCTGTGTTGTTCATAAATCGCAATGCAAAACCAATATTCTTTATTAACAGCGTTCACCAAACAGTATAGTTTTAGACTTGTTTAAATTGAAAGCATGCCTTGCAAACTTACGTTCTCTTGAATCATACTATCCTAGGACAGCAACATTTTAGTAACTTGGCCCTGTTTTCAACACTTTCCCAAACAAACGCGGGTTATCACGTGCGCTGTCAAATTCTTTTGGAAAAACATGTTGGATAAGGAGAAATTACTCGTTATAAGCAATTTCTCCTTTAACAAATACTTTTCCCCCCACTACTAGCGAATTTTCTACCATTTTTGCAGCTTTTTAAATTGTCGTCTGTCAACTCTTTGAATTTGGAAGAGTCTGATATTTTTCGTTTGGAAAAGAGTTCAGAGAGCGCTATGCGAGGGTATTAGATACTGTAACAGAAGACAACTTTTGATATAGATTCACAGTCACATCAATTTCATAATGTGTTAAAAAATCTGCTGATGAAAACTGACATTTACTTATTTGCCCTGGCTTTCTTGAAGCATTAAATAAAAAAATTTGCGGCGACTTTGATTCTTTGCATCGACTTTTTCTTGTCGGTGTTTGTTTGCATGATGAATTTTGAGCATAGGGCATCGTAATGGGATTCGCGTAACATCGCCTTTTATCGCCAAAGTCGTACGGATTCGGCTATGACAGGCGATGTTACACGAAAAGTCACCCATTAAGCCTTTGGCAGACGGCAAAATTTCAGCTGTGTTCAAACTGAAAGCATTTGCAGACGACAATTTCATTGTGGCTCAAATGGTACAAGTTTTATTTTATAGGATAGAAAACATTGTGGATAATAGAGAAAATGCTGGTTCCCAGCATTTTCTCCTTTCCCAGACTGTTTTCACAAGGCTTTTTTCTCAAGGTTGTTAGAAGTCGGCATTGAGTGGTAAAGAGTTAAAAGTAGTTATAACTGCAAATTATATTATGCATTTACTTGTACAACACAATCTCAAGTTTTAACGACCCTTAGAACATAACTTTTTACAAACATTGTAGGAATGGGAGAAAATACTGGTAAGCAGCATTTTCTCCTTTTCCAACAATGTTTTCTACCCTATCAAAAATGTACACTGTTTTTGAGCCATGTTTCAATTTTTGTCTGCAAATGGCTTCTTTCAGTATAATTTATTAGCAGTTAATGAAATTTAAACAGCTTGGGTCATAACAGCTGCCAGTGTACCTATGCATGCGTTTCTTGGCTATTTCCTTAAGGTCATGCACTGAATAACAACATGGCATAAATGATAAGTGGATCAGAAAGAAGACCATGCTGGAAATTTAAACCAGCGGTACCAACTTCAAGTCTTTGAGCTACAAACTCCTTAAAAGGGATCGGCAAAACTTTTATAAAGCACATTATTTGGCCTACAAGGATTTTGAGGTGTAAAACCTCAAAATTATACTAAGACTGGTTTTCAGTACTTTAAGATACCTTTCAAGAATTTCATAAATGTTACGGATTGATATAATAGAAAACATTGGTTAGAAGCACTTTCTCCATTTCCACAAATATCTTTAAAGGCCTCTTCCACAGGGTCATAAAAACTTGGGATTGTTTTGGAAAGGATTAATATCATTTATTCAAGTCTTGTTTTCTGCCTGTGCTCATGTACTAGATTTTATCTTTATTTTAGCCACAAACAAATGAGCTGTGCTTTGGCAAAAGGGGGCTTCTTGCATCCTCGTGATGGATTATACCAAGCAAGACATAAATAATTATTGATCCATAGACCGACCCTTCGATGTACAGAAAATGGACCAATGGCGAAAAGTTTCAGCCCAGGTCAGCCTGTGAAGACTGCACAGACTGACTGCCTGCACAGGCTGACCTAAGTCTATACTGTTTGCAGATCGATTAAGGCACCTTTTTACTTCAAGTCAAGTATAAAGGAAACCTGTGCAAAGAAAGTAATAAGATCTGTAGCTGGCACAAACCCGCTGCCTTCAGTGCGTCAGCGCTTTGATTACATTTCGCGCCAGACCGTAGTTTAACAAAGGCTCTTGGGAATGTCAAATGATCAATAACACGCGCCTTTTATAAGGCCCAATGGTAAGAGATCTAAAAAGGCCTCTACAAAATTTTGGACTCATCCATCATAAAAGCAACGACTGGGGCTCTAGGAAAATAGGGTGTAATGCATCTCCGTGGTCAATTATACCTATACCATGCAAATAATAACATAATTCTTGATCTGTAAAATTAATTTCGTTTAAAAACCGACCGAATAATTAGGTAGACTTGTTCACTGATATGCAGATCATTGGGCTAAAGTTTCGACCCAGGTCAGCCTGCGCAGATTGCTATGAGTCGATTCATTTTATATATAAATTATACCCCCTTTTCACAGAGCATGACTCATTTATAATTTCATACACTTGTCATTCTCAATTGAGTATGAAATTCTCTCAAAAACTGTGAAGCAGATATTCCTGTCGTTCGTATGAGTAACCCCCCCCACCCCTCCCCCCCCGTTCTCACAGAGCCCGAATCCCCCAAAAATCGTAGTACTACTGCTTTTTTTCCGAATCACTACGAAAACGAGCCGTTCAATAGACCTTCAGGGCAAATTTCCCGAAGTACAACGATTTTTTTTCCAGACGTGCTACGACGTACTACAATATACTACGGTTTACTACGCTTTCACCCCGATTTTCTCCCGAGGTACGCTGAGTTTTGGAACTCAGGTACTACGAAGCATCCCGGTCCACGTTGATTATCCCATCTTCTATGTACGAAGGTGGTTTGACAAAGGTTTGATGGGTTGGGGTGACTGTTTCTCGTGGAAATTGCATGTACATGAACTACGACGAACTACATTGATACCCCCGGATCTACTACGAGTTTCCAATCTTCTCGAAGAATTTGCTCCCGAATTTGAACAAAAGACACACCCCAGTACATAAATTCTTCAATTTTTAGTTGAGAATCAGTCATCCTAAAACTTTTGTAGTGACAACATGCCAACAACAACTGAAGAAGTCATCATTGCCATCTTGTGCTACATCTTCATCGAAATCGAGAAGAGGGAGAATGCACTGGCTGAATAAAGTCTTGTTCGGCAACATAAGGGACTGGAGTACGAACACCACCGTCCACAGCTTAAGCACAAGAAACAAAGGCGGTGTTGGGTGCAACTTGGAAAAGACTGAATAATTTGTAAAATCGGCTGGCCTTTTTATACCCTTCCAAAATTTGGGGCACTTTGTAGTACTTCGGTATGCTCCGGAGTGTTTCGGAATGACTTCATAGTAGTTCGTCGTTGTTCGGTGTAAGTCGGTCTACCTCGGGACAGATATTCGGCATCTCAGGGATCTTATTGGTAGTGCCTCAGCGTGACTCGGGGGTAAGTCGGTGTACTACGGCGTGACTCAGGGTACTTCGGAGGGTAAAGTACGTGAAATTAGGGCCAGTTTCTATTCCGAACAACGCCGAATTGACTCCTACGAATTACACTGAAACACAACGAAGTAGTGAAGTATATGAAGCACACCGAAATACGCCGACTTCTGATCAATTCGGCTCGACCTTTGAATTCGGGGAAAAAATTTGCACATGTTGAAATTTTTCTCCCGAAGTGTTTTTGAGCCCGAATTGACGCCGATTTGATTCACGAAGCACTACGAATCTCCCGAATCTAGCCGAATTCACCACGAATTTGAAATTTGGGGGTCTGTGAGACCCGGGGGAGGGGGTAATCTAGACAGCTGCATAATTAATTCTTCATGTACGTCACGATCAATATTTTTAAATAACGCCTATATAATATAACGCTTCCAATTATTGTGCACACGTTAACATATTTGAGATCTTCTTGAAAGCGGTCATTTTATAACGATATACCACCAATTTATTAATGATTGACAAATACTTATGTACGGGCTCATAACATCACGTAAAACACGAATAGAATATTTGGCGACCCCCCTTCCCCCTCCTCCCCCGCCCCGGAAAAAAAAAATCGCGGGAACTGACTGACTGGCAGGATATTGACACACCGACCAACTGATGGACGGAGAGACTGACACACTGACAGAGTTCAAATGTTCTTTAAACCATAAAGTACATAAAATAAAATCAACATTTAATCAATCGATCGGTATTGAAATGTAATGGAAAGATAGAATCAAGATATAAACTAAAAGAAAGATAAATATACGAAAAATGATTTAACGAATAAGCAAACAACAGGCTGACAGACCGATAAATAAATAAATAAATAAATAAGAATTCTGATTACACGTAAATAAATAAATAAATAGATAAATAAATGAGAATAGTTACACGTAAAAAATACATAAATGAATAGAAGAAAGAAAGAAAGAAAGAAAGAAAGAAAGAAAGACGGAAAGAAAGAAAGAAATCAATGTGTTTAAATTGCGGACAGTGAGATGCGACTGCCGAGGAAAAACCCCTTTGAAACCAAATGATGGACGGAAAGGCTAACGAACTGATAGAGTTCAAATGTTTATTAAACCATAAAGTAAATAAAATGAAATCAACATTTAATCGATAGATATCAAAATGGGATGAAAAGATAGAATAAATAGATAAACCAATGGACAGATAAAAAAAAAAAAAAAAAAATGATAAAATGAATAAGCAAATAACTGACTGACCGAATAAATAAATAAATAAGTAACGTCACCCCACTGTCGAAAAGATGACTAAATTAATCATTATTTAAATAAATATTTTTCACTTACTTTAACCTCGAAACGCAATTGAATGCAAGATCAATCTGCAAATAACGCCCTCGCAGTTGCAATGAAATTATATACTGACTTACAGGTATATACAGCCAATTAACTTTTAACCTCCTGAGGAACTTAAATAAAACTTTCAAGTCGATAGTAGAAGCCCGAATGTTCCTATTTCAGAGGTTTTTTTTTTTTGAGAAAAATATCTCCTTATCGGACAGTGCAGATCAAGGTCAGACTGCACGTTCTGTGCAGTCTGATCTTGATCTACACTGTCCGCAAAAGTCAATTGAGTCGCGCTAAGCAGTAGAAGGGTTGACGCTTCACAAAACGACAAAATCTTCTACTCGCCCAATTCGTAAGCATTTGCAGACGACAATTTGGATTTAGCACAACTGATGAGACTCGTATCAGTGAGGATGGAAAACATTGTGGATAGAGGGGGAAAATGCTGGTTATCCAGCATTTTCTCCTTTTTCCACAATGATTTCAAAAGCTTTATGTATCAGGGTCGCGAAAAAAATTTTTTTTTTTGGTAAAGGGTTAAGTCATTACCTCATGAAACATTGTGGCGGCAGATGACTTTGGAAATATTCTTGTAAATCATCGAGGATTAAATTTGAATTCAGTTTCAGTACATGAATATACCTCAAACACATTGTGGCAAAATGAGAAATTTCTGGTATCCTTTTGCCACACTGTTTGTTCCTAAAGCGGTCTGTTGTAAGAAGCACATAAAAGGTGTATAAACCCTGTACCAGATGACAGAATTTTAGACTCCTCCAAATTAGAAACACTTGCAGACGACAAATCAAATGTGGCTTAAATGATGAAATACTCGTTTGTCTCTGAAACGATATTGTGGGAAAAGGAGAGAATGCTGGTTACCAGCATTTTCTTCTTTTCCTACAATGTTTTCAAACGCTTTCTTCTTCACGATCTTTTAAACTGTTTGTGTGGTTTATGGTTAAAGTCGTATTGATTTAAAATTATCATAATTCAGTTATTTCATTCTTTCAAAGACAAACGAGTACCCGTCACAAAACAAAACACCCTACTTTGCCAAACGACAAAATTTTAGATCCATCCAAATTGAAAGCATTCGCAGACGACAAATCAAAATTGACTTAAATCAGAATATTTGTCTGTGATAGGGGTCGAAAACATTGTGGGAAAAGGGAGAAAATACTAGTTATCATCATTTTCTCTTTTTCCTACAATGTTTTTAAAGGACTACTTAGGGTATTAAAACAATTGATTGTGTGGTAAAGGGTTAAAATCAAAGCCGTGCCCGAATTTATATGCTCTTTACCAAACCACAAAATTTTTAGTCCTGTCAAATTAAAAAGCATTTCCAAGCGACAAATTAAAAGTGGCTCAAATGGTGAAATTATTCTGTGAAATGTTAGTAAACAATGAGGGAAGAGGAGAAAATGCTTGAAATCTTAAAAATTCAAATTCAATCATTTGATTCACATCAACCCATAGGCTGCTAGACATGACTCAAGGACCTTTAGCGGACAGTGCAGATTAAGATCAGACTGCACAGAACGTGCAGTCTGATCTTGGATCTACACTGTCCGATATGGAGATAATGATTCCCCCAAAATATCTTTGAAATAGCAATATTTGAGTTTTTTACTATCGACTCGGAAGTTTTATTTCAGTTATACAGCAGGATAAGGGTTAAGCAGTCGTCTGCAGTTGTTTTGAATTTGGTCAAGTTTAAAATTTTAAGGTCTGGTATAGAGTTTTAACCCTTTACCATACAATTCCGAGTTTTGACGACCTTGAGTACAGGAGGCTTTTGACAACATTGTTGGAAAAGGAAGAAAATGCCGGTCACCAGCATTTTCTCCTGTTACAGAATGCTTTCGATCCGTAAGAGGACAAATGCAATCATTTGAGCCATATTTAATTTGCCGTCTGCAATTGCTTTGAATTCTGAGGATTTTTGTCGTCTTGGAAAGGGCTTTAATTCTATGCCACACGACAAAAATGTAGACTTGTCCAAATTGAAAGCATTTGCAGACGACAAATTAAATTCGATGAAATAATGAAATTTGTCTTTTATAGGCTAGAAAACAATTTGGGAAAAGGAGAAAATGCTGGTTACCAGGGATTGTGTGGTAAAAGGTTAAATAGACCTTGACATACTTATTTGCGTTTACATATGCATGTATCTTGTAATACAAAATATTGTTCCATTCCTAAACAATAGAATAGTTACGAAATTTGCACGCGATCCAATAAACTATATTACTAAAATACACACTTTTGCAAACAGTAACGCTAACCCGTAGCTTGCAATTAGCAACCCTTAACGTGCTGGGAGTAGTAAAGGGAACTAGACTGGGGACTAGTCCCCAGTCTAGTTACCCTGAGGGAAATTTGTCCCCAGAGTGCTTACCCCGGGTAAGCACTCTGGGGACAATTCCGGTCAATTTGGAAAAAATTGGGACGATTTGGGTGAAAAATGGCATTTTCTGGCATTTTTGCTTCCCCCCCTCCGGAAGGCACTCTGGGGACTACGGGTAGGCACTCTGGGGACAATTCCGATCAATTTCAATGGATCATAAGACATTGACAATTTTGAAAGATAGATCTTTCATGGTAGATGGTTAGCCCTGAAAAGGGCTGTTTTGTTTGGAGATTGTGTTTTTCTCTCTACTGACAGCTTTTCTTCGTTTTTCTTGGGATTTTTGGGATTTTGAAGTCATCGAAATTATCAATGTTTTTCCCGTATTTGCCCTGGCCTGTCAGTGTCGGTGAAGATCTCTTTTGGTCAACATGTCGCTTGTGGAGATGGCTATCGTTTTCCTCTGATTTTCGTTTTGTTGTTCTTCTCGGTTGATTTTGTTTTGGTTGTTTTTCTTTCTTCACAACAGCTACGATAGAGTCCACTAACTTGTGAAGATTTGTCTTATCGAAGTCAAACTCCACAGGAATCTTTACTGGAACTGCTGAAATGCTCTGACTTTGATAGCGTAGTGTCTCAATGTTTTTCCACAACCGTTCGGTGTTTGTGTTTAAAGTTTTAATCTCCTCCAAATGTTTGTTGAATGTTTCCAGTTCTTTTAAGATCCGAGATAGCATAGATTCTTGTTTCGAATTTAACTGTTTCACCTCTTCGTAAATGTTATCCAATACAGTCGTCGGATTGATGTTTGCCGAATTCATAGCCGATAAAAGAATGTCTCCATTGTTTTCCACTGGAAGGAAAGCATCTAAGTTGAAATCGTTTAAGTTGTATTCCATATTGATTTTTAACTTCCGAAATGTTCGAGAGCTATGAGTCAAAATGATGAATGTATGGGAAAATTCGGTGTTTTTATAGCTTGATAGAGGGATTGACCTACTTTGACTTGGAATTAACGTTAACCAATCGTTAGTTTCCTTACATTTTTTGGATTTGATACTCTTAGACGTTGTAGATAGATCATATAGTACGTTATGTTCTGTCTACATGCTCTCGCCCATGTTCGCGCTTTTAATTCTAACGCAAAGTAGGTCAATCCCCCTATCATGCTATAAAAGAGACAGCATTTTTATTCTTTTATTAACTCATTTCACGATGAAGTTATCGAAATTTTGCTGTGGTTTGTTTGCTGGCAGGAAGAATAAGAAAGAAATGAAGGAGAAATGGGAGCAAGAGCTCATGGAAAAGAAAGAAGACGAGGTAGAAGAAAGGAAGAGACTAAAGCATAAAGCTCTTCGGGAGTTCTTCGCCAGGAGAGGGTATGAGTTTTATACGCGTACCCCAATCGTTAAGATGGGTAATATTTATCCGGACCTGTCAGAGTTGATACCGCCAACAGAACATCGCGGTTGGCAAAATAAATTAATGAGAATGTATCCTTCATTGAAATGGTAAAGTATACGTTCTCTTTAATTTTAAAACAGCCCTTTTCAGGGCTACCCAATACCAAGAAAGGTTTTTACTTTTCTTCAAATTGTCAAAAACAAAAAAAGTCAAGTCCTTTATGTTTATTTAAAACTTTTTATTTTATAACTTTTTATTTTAGAACATTTTGCACAATATTCATTACAATGAAACTTTGAACTGTAAAACAAAATGAATGAAAAAAACTTTTTTCTTCGGAATGTCATAGAACTTTGAACTGTAAAAAGACAGAATGAATGAAAAACTTTTTTTCACTTAGACTGTTTTTCTTTTTTTCTTTGGAATGTCAGATTCACATTTACTCTTACGTTTTTTTCCCCTTTCATTGTTTTTTAATACCATATCTGGACACATTTCATTCCCGTGTTTTGTCGATTTGCAAAAGAAACAGTTGTTTTTTTTGCTTTGTCGTTTTTTCTTCTTTTCGTTATTTTGACGTTTTTCCTCTGGTCTTTTTTCTATCAACACTAAATCTTTTGGTTCTTCCTTGCCGTTTGAACAATCTGACTCTGCAGAAAATTCGTTTTTTGTGGAATCTATGAGATTTTGTTTGTCCAGATTTTTCCGTAAAGTCTCTAATTTATCTGCTATTTTGCAGATCTCTGAATCCTTGATACCCGTGTTGTCAGTCTGCATGTCTACGGTCTGAGTTTCAACGGATGATGTATCCTGTGGTGAACTTTTTTTCCATGTATTTTCATTGCTGAATGATTTGCAGAATGAATTTACTACCCCGACGTATTTCATATGTTGAGAGTCCCAATCCATTTCCTTTATTGGATGAAATTCGACATCGTGGGTGTGGGTGTTCACGAAGACAAAAACATTTTCTCCAGTCTGCTTTTCTTTTTCTGGACATTCTCTTACCCAATGCCCTGTTTTGTTGCACGTAAAACAAATATTTGTTCTCACGCCATCCATCCCATATCGTTTGTCGAATGTCGCTTGATCCAGGATTCTGGTGATACGATAGACACCTTTTTCTGCAGAATATTGGTGGGATAGAAATGATCCCACATAGTTCCCAGTATGGTAGACTTGATATCGTGGTGGTATATTGGTGATCTCATAGTCGTGAGTGTATGGGTTAACATACAGATACACTCTCTTTGGTGGTGTACTTTTTAGCTTGAACTCGCTCATTTTCTTTTATCAACTGTCCTGTTTGAAATCTTTCTGAAGAATGATGAGATTTTCACAGTCGATGTCTCTATTTATACACTACTGTAAGGAAAGAGTCTATAAATTGCTAGGTTTTTTTCTCGGCTCCTTCATTTTGTCTTCTCAGCCAGAGCTGAAACGATGGCTAAAAGAAAAAGAATAGTAGATTATTCAGACAGTGAAAGTGACGATGAGTCATTTCCACCAAAAAAGAAAAAATCTTTACCGTTGAAAGAAGAAAGTGATAGTGACGATGAGTCATTTCCACCAAAAAAGAAAAAAACTGTACCATTGAAAGAAGAAAGTGACAGTGAAGATGATATCTTTTCACCAAATATGTTCGTGGATAAAAAAGAAGAAAACAACAGCTCTACTATGGATATGAAAAGTCTATATGACTTAATAGAAAGGGGAAAAAAGAAGTCAAGAAAATTTAGAACAGAATCACATGTATTGTCAGTGAGTTTTAAGAAATTTGAAGAATTATCGCCCCAGAGACTGCTTGGATTATTTGACGATGTTACCCATGAAATCATTCGAAAGTTAGATGCAAACCCGACAGATATGATTAGAATTAGCATCGATCATCCTTCATTGGAGATGGGGATTCATATTCCCTTTTTAGCTACAGAACAGCTGCAAGGTGAAACTATATTGAATGAAATTGAACGAGTTTTACAGTCAAATACAGATTTTGTCTTGAACGACGGATCCATGACATTTGACATTACACATACAATACCTCCATGTGGTAGCGGAAAAGTGAAATATAATTCGTCGGAATTGGATTCAAAGGTTTTTGCCAAGAAGAAACAATCGGTTATTCAAATTAACAACCATGATCGATTATGTTTTGCAAGAGCCGTTGTTGTGGGAATTTGCCACCATGAACGTGAAAACAACGAAGTGTGGAATAGGAGATGGGATTACATCAAAAGATCAAACAAATCACTTCAAAAGACTGAAGCCGAGAAATTGATGACTGAGGTTGGACTTTCACCGACACAACCTGTAGGCCTTGAAGAATTCAAAAAAATTCAATTGTTTTTGTATGAAAAAGACTATGTCATTAAAGTTCACGACCAGCATTCCAAAACGAGGAAAATATTTGAACATCCAGAAGTGAAAGACAATAGTAAGATCATACATTTATACTTTCATCAAAACCATTATGACTACATCAAGTCCATCACAGGTTTTTTTTGTTGTACAAATTATTGTGAGTTCTGTGATGTGGGTTATAACGCTCGGGAAAATCATGCTTGCTCAAAAATCTGCAAAGGTTGTTATCGTGCTGGAAAATGTCCATCAGAAAGCAAAGAGTATGTCTGCGACAAGTGTCATCGACGATTTTTCAGTGCAGTATGCTTGAAAAATCACAAAACACTTCAAGGCAAAGAAAAGAAAACCATTTGTGAATTAGTGAAACTCTGTTCAAAATGTGGTGCACAGTATCTTACCAGAAAGGGAAATCATATCTGCAATGGAAAGAAAAAGTGTCATCTCTGCAAGAAGATAGTTGACTTTTCTCATCGGTGTTATATTCAGCCTTACCAGAGTAAGATGAAACACGACAGCGATGATGAGACGAGTTCTTCTCTAGTCAAAAAACCACAGTTCATTTTCTTTGATTTTGAATGCAAACAAGATACAGGGGTGCACATCCCAAATTATTGTATAGCACATAGAGCGTGTGATGATTGTATCGATAAACCACTTGATTTTCATTGTTCTACATGCAGTGAATTTGAAGAGGGTAGGGAAGTTATTTTTCAAGGAGAAGAAACTTTGAGTCAATTTTGCAAGTGGCTCTTTTCAAAACATCACAAAGGAGTCACAGCTATGGCTCATAATTTAAAAGGTTATGATGGACAGTTCATTCTTAACTATATTGTCAAAGTTGGGTTAAAACTTCCAAAATTGATCATGAATGGAAACAATATTATGAAGTTAGAATTGAATGGTGTACGTCTGATCGACTCCTTCAATTTCATGAACTTTGGGTTGGCGAAATTTCCAGCCACATTTGGTCTTCAAGAAATGAAAAAAGGTTACTTTCCTCACTGGGCAAATACAGATGATTTTTGGAGTTATATTGGTCCATACCTGGATATGTCTTATTACAAACCCGACTCAATGTCTGAAGAGGCTCGATCGAAATTCATAGTCTGGTATAATGACAAAGTTCAAAAGGGTGAGGAATTCAATTTTCAAAAAGAGATGGAATCATACTGTAGGTCAGATGTCGATATTCTAAGACGGGGATGTGCTGAATTCAGAAAGCTGTTTATCGAACAGGGTGGTATTTGTCCATTTTTAGAGGCAATTACCATCGCCGATGCCTGTAACAAAGTCTGGCGAAGCAAATATTTACCAAAAGATCAGATAGCCATCATTTCAAGTAAAGATTCGTCCAGACGTCGTTTTTCTATGAAAGCGATACGCTGGATTCAAAGCGTAGCTCGGGAAAAAGGTATTCATATTCGCCATGCAAAAAATGGTGGGGAAGTTCAAATCGGAAGATATACTGTAGATGGTTTTCACCGTCAATCAAACACTGTCTATGAATTCCTTGGGGATTTGTATCATGGTTGTCCTGTATGTTATACAGATCGAAAACAGATCAACCCCATCAATGGGAGACCCATGGGTGAATTGTACGATCATACTTTTAAACGTATAGGAGATATCATAGAAATGGGGTATAATGTAGTGACCATTTGGGAGCACGAATTCGATGCTAAGATGAAGGATAAAGAGTACAAAAAACTTATTGAAAAGTTATATCCACATTTGGATCCCATCGATCCGAGGGAGGGGTTGTCTGGGGGAAGATGTAATGCCATAAAAATTAGCTATGATGTTGATGAAAAAAGCAAGAAGGAAATCAAGTACATTGATATCTGTTCTCTGTACCCTTATGTTTGTAAACATAAATCCTATCCTGTGGGTCAACCAGAAATTTTGACTAGTGAGAATATTGAGATGAACAATATTCGTCAGTATGAGGGCTTAATCAAATGCAAAGTTTTACCTCCAACTGATTTGTTTCACCCCGTTCTTCCAGTTCACTGTAACAATAAAATGATGTTTCCACTCTGTATGAAATGTGCAGAAGAAAGTTCAAACATTTGTATCCACGGTGAAGAAGAGAGGGCTTTGGTCGGAACTTGGGTTACCTTTGAATTATTCAAAGCTCTTGACTGTGGCTATCGGCTAATACAAGTGTATGAAATCTGGCATTTCAAATCTGTTTCGGATCAGTTCTTTAAAGGCTATGTGGATAATTTCTTGAAAATTAAGCAAGAAGCCAGTGGTTACCCAAATTGGTGTCAATCAGACTCGGAAAAAGATCAATTCGTTTGTGAATATGAGAAGGCAGAAGGGGTTCGTCTTGATCCAAGTTGTATTCAAAAAAATCCTGGGAGAAGATCGTTTGCTAAGATTATGTTGAACTGTCTTTGGGGAAAATTAGCCCAGCGTGAAAAATTGACTCAGACGGAATACATCAGTGATCCGTCTAAATATTTCGAATTAGTCACCAATCCCAATTTCATTGTAAAGCATGTAGAAATCTTTGACGAGGACTGTCCATTCATCTTGGTTAACTATGAATCAAAATTGGAACATATTGATACCCACGCTACAGCCAACGTGATAGTAGGGTCTTACGTAACAGCTTATGCAAGGTTGGAATTGTACGCCGTTCTTGAAAAGTTAAAAGATAGAGTTCTGTATTTCGATACAGATAGTTGTATGTACATTCATGATCCTGAATTGTGGAACCCTCCCATTATTAACAGTAGGTTAGGAAAATGGACTGATGAAGAGCCTGACTGTAAAATTACCCAATTCAGAGGGCTTGGGCCTAAAAATTATGCTTACAAAATGAAAACAAAAGATGGAGAAGAGATAAGCAAATGTAAAGTGAAGGGAATTACTTTGGATTACAATACCAAGCAGGTGGTGAATTTCGATACCTATTCAAAATGCGCTTTGGATCGTACGATAGAAATCAAAATTCAGTATGATTGTAAAATTAAAAGACATAGAGATAGAACAGTGACCAGCGAACCGCAGACAAAAACGTTTCGCTCTGTCTACACCAAAAGAGTTATTGTAAACGCTGCTGACACTGTACCCTATGGTTATAAAAGTCTGAGAAAATAAATTTCTATAGAGCATTGTTTTGTGGTAAACAGATAAAGTAAGACGGAAAAATATTAGATGTTTGGTGAAAAAATGGCAGCAGTGTTACCGTTACCCATTGAGCTACGTGAAAAAGTTTATGGAGAATTTGTTCGACAACACACGCTCGATGAAGGAACACAGTTTAAGCTTAAATTCAGATGTGTGCAATTTTGGATAGATAAATTGCACAAGGGAGTTGCAAAAGGAGAGACATCTTGTAAATTGTATAGCATGCACGACTTTATTACAATGCTGATAACTGAGTCAAACTTCGATACCCCTATCAAAGGGTATTTAACAGCTTGTTTGTGGAAAAGTGACTATTTCACTAAGCAGTTGCAAGCCACAAGTCGATGGCGATTCATTATCATAGGAAGACCAGAAGAAAGTTATCTGAATCTACTGAAAATGAAATCAGTCCTGTTTAACTTTTACTTACGGTATACAAAATCAAGAGATAATGCAGAAGGAGTGGATATCATGGAAGGGTATCTCCTATTTGGTAGAGATGTCACAGAAAAAATCGTACTTTCAACTCTTTCGTCAAAAGCAGTATTCAAAAACGTCTTCGAAATTAGAGGAACGTGTGAATATAGTGGTTTGGACAGTGTATATAGTTTGTTTTTGGGCAATGAACAATTGCACAAAACTGTTGTGGAACATGAAGACAAATGGAAAAATCGAGGCATTTGTGAATTTGCATTGTAAAAAATGTTATATGCTATACTGTAAAAAATGTTCAATAAAAAATGTTCAATAAAAAATGTTTTTTTCATTGTTCACCTCTGTTCAATAAAAATGCTTTTATTTTCATTGATATTGTCATTTTATCAATAGCCTTTAACGAGAAAAGTAAAAAAAATATGGATGTACAATCCATATTATTTCAACACCCTTGTAATATTTTCATCACAGGTCCGAGTGGATGCGGAAAAACAGAGTTCGTTCATAAATTAATTGACTATCGAGAAGACTTGTTCAACATCGTTCCTGAAAGAGTTGTTTGGTGTTACAAAGAATGGCAGCATGCTTACAATCTTATGCAAGAAAAGTTCAATTCACAGTTCAAATTGATAAAATTCGTGGAGGGAATTCCTGACGATGAAAACGAAATTGTCAGTGATGTATCTATTCCACATTTAATTGTCTTTGATGATATGTTGGGTGAAAAAGATGAGGAAAAAATTAAACTTTGGTTTACAAGAAAAGGACACCATCGTAATGCAAGTGTGATTTACATCACGCAAAATATGTTTCAGCAGTCGAAATCGAGTCGAACCATTAGTCTTAATTCCAGATATATGATTTTATTTCGAAATGAACGAGATAAGAATCAGATTAAAACACTAGCTCACCAAATGCAAGCCCCACATTTGTTACCTGCTTATGAAGATGCTACATCGACGGATCATGGTTATTTAGTCATAGATTTTCATTCACAAACAAAAAAAGAATTAAGACTACGAGCAGATATATTTCATCGTTGGCGTACACAAGGAGGTGTAAGAGGACCCATTATTTATTCTCCTGCTTAAAAACTTTATGCAAAATTTTTGCTTAAAAGAGAATAACATTTTGAACATAAATCATTTTTATGATTCACACCCGTGAGTAAACATGGCTTTACCATCCACACCGAGTTCGGTTTTAGCTGCTTTGCGAAATTTAAGCCAACAAACCGATAGACATGAAAGAGAAGCTGTGTTAAAAGCAGGATTAAAAGAAATTTTAAAATGGTTTACGTTGGCTGCGCAAAACATCATTGAAAATAAAATCAAATTACCAAAACAAACCACAATGTACATGGCAAAACATAGAACAGATATTGAACGGTTAGCAGATCCATCCATAGACGAGGAAAGTAAACGTAAAATCATTTTAAAACCTGGAGGGGGAGGGTTTCTAGGTGGTGTTATTATCAGAAGCTTACTGAGATGGGATGGAGTAAAAACCATCAGAAAATTTGGAGTTGAAAGACAAACTCGAAAACGTGTTCCACGAAAACGTGCACCGCAAAAGAAAAAATCTCCAAAAAAGAAAAAATCTCCAAGAAAGCGTGCTCCGCAAAAGAAGAAGTCTCCAAAGAAAAAATCTCCAAAGAAAAAATCTCAAAAGAAAAAATCTCCGAAAAAGCGTGCTCCACCAAAGAAGCATGCTCCAATTACGATTGATGAAAGATTTGTTACTACCCGAAAACGAACCCCTGTAGCAAGTACCATTTCAGAACATCAACAATATCCAAAATCTAGAGAGGAAATACTTGGTGAAAGAATGCGGAATTACCAAAGAAAGTATTCAAGATTTATATTACCAGGCAAAAAAATAGCGTTTCAAAGAATTCCATCCGTCGCTTGGTCTCCAAATACATTGGCTAAACATAAAAAAGGATTAAGAAAATATAGACGGATGATAGAAGATATGCTACGATATAACCTCGGTACAGGAAGATATAAACTTGACGAAAAAAAACAGATGCTTGACCTTGGGAAAGGAAGATCCGTTCCTGTGGATTCGTCCATGGCTAGCGCTGACACATTGGTTGATGCTCTCTATTCACAGTTTTCTTAAAAAAGTAATTCTGACTGTAAAAGACAGTATGTTAAAAAGTTTTCTTTTGAAAAAACAGTATGTTAAAAAACAGTATGTTAAAAACAGTATGTTAAAAACAGTATGTTAAAAACATTAGGTATAAATGATAGTGACATGGACGTTGTATTATCATTTAATCCGATATCGAGTTAAAGTCAACATGAAAAGGAAAACGCCTCTGATAAAAAAACATGGTTCAATGGTTATGGCCATGATGCAGGCTACACCAAAAATACGTAAAAAACTTGTAAAAGATTCATCACCAGAAGTGATAAGATGTATATCGGAATGTTGTCATAACGTTTTAAAAGGCAATGTACATTTATCATCAGCTCAGAAGAAGAAATTGTATTCAAGCCGACAACATATCAGACGTTTAGCTTCGAAATCGGCTTCTGTAAAAAATAAAAAACAAATATTAAATCAAAAAGGTGGATTTCTTTCATTACTTGCACCTGTATTATTACCATTGTTAGGAAAAGCCGTTATCGGAGGAATAGGAGGGGCACTTAAAGCCTTATAGATAAAATCTTATAGATAAAAAATCTTGTAGATAAAATCTTGTAGATAAAAAATCATGTCTGTTAAAAAAATGGTTATCGTACCTTATCAGGTTTTAGAAAATATGAATCGTTGGAAAGACGAGCAATATCATAAACCTCGTTTACCACCCAATCCGCAAGTTGTGGATGCAGCACATCTTCGGCAGGATATGGGTCATATTTTACAAAGCACTGATTTGTCAGAAACAGAAAAGGCTCAAAGGTATGGTGAAACTTTGTTTAAGTTACAAAATTCGCTTCAAAAAGCAAGACCAACTTTGTTCAACTCACTTCCAACGATAAAAAATGATGATAGTATACAGAAATCAGCATCTGTTACCTTGCATGATCAAATTTTGCAAAGCGTACCAAAAACCATGAAAAGAAAAGCTGAGTTACTTTTGAGTATGATAAAAGATAACAATAATTTAACTTGGGACGAACAAGGAGTTGTATCATACAAAGGTGTACGCATTCATGGTTCCAATATCATTGATCTTATCAATGATACAATTCGTCAGAGAAAAGGTACTGAACCTAGAGGATGGAAAACTTTTTCAAAGGCATTACACGAAAGCAATATACCGCGAGAAGTTATTGGTAACTCAAATAGATGGAGATGGATGCAAAAAGCTCAAGATAAATCACTGAGTAAATCAGTGAGTGAAGATGAAGCATCCTACGGTGAATCCGATCACTTATTTCACACGCCAAAAAGCGTACAAAAAAGTGCAAGGAAATCGCTTACAACAAGTGTTAAAAAATCTGCAAAAAGAATAAAAGAATCATCTCCATACATGAAACCTGAAGAAAGAGAAAGACTGAGGCAATTCTATACTAAAGAGTTGTTAACTCCACCAAAATCTATAAAAAAGACCCCTAGCCGTAAAACGCTTCAGTCATGGGAATCCTGGTAAAGCCTAAACTTGATTACAAACTTGATTACGTGTTAAGAAAATTGTTTTATGATCCAAAAAGTACTGTCGCATTTACTGGAATAAAGCAATTGTATCACGCTGCAAAATCTGTTTTGAAAGAAATAAGATACAAAGATGTTCAAGAGTGGTTACGAGGTGAATCCACCTATACCTTACATAAACCAATTCGTCGTCGTTTCAAAAGACGAAAAACTATTGTAAGTGGTATAGACTATCAATGGCAGGCTGATTTGGCTAACATGCAACATTTAGCAAGACAAAATGATAACAAGAAATATTTACTTTGTATAATTGACGTGTTTTCAAGATTTTCATGGGTTATCCCTATTCCAAATAAGATGGGAAAAACTTTGATTCGAGCATTTCAATCTATTGTTCAGAAATCAAATCGAAAACCTTTGTCACTTCAAACAGATAAAGGTTCGGAATTTAAAAACAGACTGTTTCAGCAATACTTGAAAAAGAATCAGATTCATTTCTTTACCACTGAAAATCCAGAGACGAAAGCAAGTATTGTTGAAAGATTTCAACGAACTTTAAAAACGAGAATGTGGAAATACTTTACGTACAAGAAAACAAGACGTTACATTGACGTATTGAATTCTTTAGTTAAGAATTACAATCATACTTTTCACAGAAGTATCAAAACATCTCCTGCAATGGTAACAAAATCAAATGAGGCAGAAATTTCGAAAAATCTGTATCCACGTTTATCGACAATTGCAATGCCAAAAAAGCCAAAATTCAAAATTGGAGATCGTGTTCGTATCAATAAAACGAAACGTACATTTGATAAAGGTTATTTACCAAATTGGACTCAAGAAATATTTGAAATCACTCATGTTAACAAGACATTTTCACCTATCACCTATAAAATAAAAGATTTAGAGGGTGAACAAATTTTGGGGACTTATTATGAATACGAACTTCAATTGATAAAAGATGATGAAATTTATGAAATTGATTCAGTTCTTGATAGACGTACAAGACGTGAGGGTAAAAAAATAATCAAAGAAATAAAAGTCAATTGGAAAGGTTATCCAAAAAAATTTCAAAGTTGGATACCAGAATCGTATTTGGTATCTTGATCGGAAAAAATAAAAAGACAATACAATTATGATAAATTCGCAGTCAAACATTGAGACTGGGACAGAAAGTGTCGACAGTGTTAGTACTAAAAATTACAACTGCTGTGGAAATCGTGTTCCAAAGAATCAGTTTACGTATATTTCACAGATATTAGTCATTTACGCAATTATTGCAACCTCGATAGTACATTTAAGCATTCAAAGTCAAGATCGTGAATTGTGGTTGATACTGTTAAGCAGTTCACTCGGGTATATTCTTCCATCTCCAGGGCTAAAATTCACAAAGTCTGGACAAAAAACAACTAGTGGGGCTGATCTCGTTGACAGTAAAAAATACTAAATCAAAAAATAAAAATGAATTCGTTTTATCTTACTCTACCTAGTGATAGTTCCATAAACCTTTATCCAAACAACACACAGTGCTGTTTTAAAGTTCATTTACCAAAAACAATTCATATTGATAGGGAAAATTGGGAAGTTGCATTAGTTCAACTTATTACCCCCTCTCAGTTTTTAAACATAACTGAAGAAGAAGCAAAGTTCGAAATTATAACTGCAGATACTAATTTATACAATGCAGCAGCAGCGGCAGATAGAAGAAGAGATAATATGAAGATAATTCCAATAAAACGAAACGAAAAAAATGAAGCAGTAAGATGGTCAATTGGATTTTATTTTTCACCGGGTAGTTACACTTCAGCAAAACATGTTATAGAGGTAATGGACGATTTGATTCAAAATAACCTAAGTGAAATCTTTCAGAAGCATTCAATCGGGGTGTCTATTAGCTATTCAACCTCAAGCAAACGACCGAAATTGGCATTCACAAATATAACAAGAACCGGATTCAAATTTCATCCACAGCTGTTTTTAAAACTGGGAGGATCACCAGAATTCAAAAATGAGATAATTTTTTCGAGTAGAAATATTTTAGAGGTATTTAAATACAGTCCTAACATTGATGCTGGGTACAATCATCTGTTTGTTTATTCAGATGTTGCTGAATACACTATAGTGGGTGATACATTGGCTCCCATACTTCGTGTTCTTCCGTTCAAACCAAGCATATCAGATGAAAATAATTATGAAGCCCAACATATCAACCATGAAATTACATTACCGCATTACGTTCCCGTTTCGAAATCTGATTTCGATACTATTCACATTCAAATAACAGGGGATTCTGGTATACCGTTTCATTTTATTATTGGTAAGACAATCGTCAAGTTACATTTCAGACAGAAAAAATAAAAATATTTGACAAATAAATATTTAAATAAATATTTGACCAAAAAAATGCTACCAGTTTATCGCGGCGAAAAACATCAGTATGGCTATGGACTAGGTTCTCTATTTAGATCAGCACTTAAAACAGTGACTCCATTGCTTAAACCCTTGGTCAAATCTGGGTTGAATGCTGTAAAAAAAGAAGGAATCAGACAAGGATTAGGGGCGGCAGGAGATATCCTTTTACGTGGTGAAAACCCTAAAAAAGTTGTAATTTCAAGGGGAAAACAAGCCATTCATGATCTAGCACAACAGTTAATACCGGGGATAAATAAAAGAAAATCACAAAAGACACGTCATTCATCTTCTCGATCTCGCAAGGGCAAGATCATTAATAAAAGACAAAGAAATCATTACAGTAGATCAAGGACTCTCGATATATTTGATTGATATATTATATATATTATATAAAAATGATGCAAAACGGATCTTGTGAATGCAGTAAATCAGAACTCAATGTTCTTTCTGTACCACCTACAATGACAACAATGCAAGAAAGTCAATGGGTTGAACATTTTCCAATAGCATCCTTGACAAGCAATTCGCCGATAGAATTCATCATACCACCTCAAACCGAACATTGGACAGATTTGTCACAATCGTATTTGTATATCAAATTCAAAATCGTTAAAGCTGACGGTACTAATTTAGAAGTCGGTTCAAATGTGGCACCTGTAAACAATTTCCTGCATAGTATGTTTAGCAGCGTCGATTTGTATCTAAATAATAAACTAATCAGCAGTAATTCAGACACCTATCCGTACAGAGCATATATCGAAAATCTTTTGTCCTATAATGCTGACAGCAAGACTACGTTTTTGAAAGCTGGTGCACTTTGGATTGAAGACACCAGTGGGCAATTTGAAACACTCAACCATGATGCGGGAAATACTGGACTAGTAAACAGAATCGGTGTAATCGGACTAAGCAGAACTGCAGAGCTTTTCGGACGATTGCATCTTGATCTATTTCAGCAAGAAAAATATTTACCTAATGGAGTTGAAATCAGACTTAGATTAAACAGATCCTCACCAAACTTTTGCCTTACAGGAGGTACTGCTGCGCCAGATGCAAAAATTGTAATGGAAACAGTCAGTCTTCATGTACGAAATATTGAATTGTTGCCTGTTGTTGCAAATGATCTAAATCATCTCATAGCTCAGCAAAACATGAAAATTCCTATCCGTAGGGTAGAAGTAAAGACGTTTACTATCGGTAATGGACTTCAGTCTAAAATTGAAGATCATTTGTTTCAAGGACAGCTTCCAAAACGTGTTTTCATTGCAATGGTAACAAATGCTGCTTATAATGGGGCTTATGCTAACAATCCATTTTTCTTTCAACACTTTAATCTGTCAAAAATAGATGTATCATGTAATGGCCACAGTATTCATAACAGACCCTTTGAGCCTGACTTTGAAAATGGGTTGTATTTGAAATCATATTTGTCTATGTATCAGGCTGTCTCAGCCTTAGGACTCAATAAATCATTTGATATTGCTAAAGAAGACTATGTTGGTGGATACTGTTTGTGGGGGTACGATTTGACACCTGATCAAGGCAGTGAAGAAGGACAACTTCATCCTATAAAAACTGGAAGTCTTCGCATTGAGCTTCAATTCGCGCAAGCCTTGGCAACAGTGATCAACGTTATTGTCTTTGCTGAATTTGACAATCAGATTGAAATCAACAGTTTGAGAGAAATCATCACAGATTATTAATCCTGAAAAAATCAACAGAAACTCTCTGATCGAAAAAGATAGCTTTCACAAAAAAACAGTCCTTATCAGGACTAATCAACTTTTGAAAGATATATCGAAAAACAGTCCTTTTCAGGACTAATCAACTTTTTGAAAGATATATCAGAAAAAACAGTCCTTTTCAGGACTAATAAACAATGTCGGGAGTCAGATTTGCTATTTCACTGAGAAAAGAAGCAGAAAAAGTGAAATATTCCACCTCAGAGTGTCTTTCTACTCGGAAAAATGACATTCACAACAGCTTTGAAAAACATATGATTAAAGAACTACAAAATCTAATAGCCAGTGAAGTTCGCAACGAGTGTTACGGATGTCAAGTGGATCATCCCAGTCAAATACAGCATGAACTATGTTTATTCAAGGATAGACAAGAACATACAGATATGTTCATAGAACAAGCCATGAAGGAATTAAATCCATACAGAATCATGAAAAAATGGTATCCTGAACTCATAGAAATGAAACTCGATGGAACTGACTATGTGGAAGCCTACAGATTTTGGCGAAATATAAAACAAAACATTCTATCTGATATCACGGAGTCGTTCTTAAAATATTGGTGTGACAAAGTAAAACAAGCCTGGAAAAGTGATTAGAAAAAATGTATACTTCTGAAATTCAATACATATTGGATCATGGAACATGGATAAAAAATCTACAGGCAAAAGTCTGTGCAAAAGATCAGTTACCTCGACAAAAACCCAATCATGTGAAAGCCTACATTGTGAACACAGAGAAATCAACCGGTTCAGGAGAACACTGGGTGGCCGTGATATTTGACAATAATGGCCATGTACTATACTTTGATCCTTACGGCCTACCACCACTTGAGCCAGAAATTATTAACTTTTTAGACAATCATTCTTATTCGTGGAGATACAATCGACAAACTCTTCAGAGTCTACAGGGTAAAGTTTGCGGAATTTACTGTATCTTCGCATTGGATGCTGTTGCTAGAGGATATAATATACAGAAATATCTTCAACAGAAATTTCTCTCAACGGAACACCATCGAAACGATCGAAATGTATCATTGTGGTTTAATCAATACTATGGAAATCTATACAAGAAAATTTCAGAGACTTCTCCCCACAAACAGTGAAAAAACATTTTCAAAAAATGATTTTTATTGTTAACAGTTTATTGATATTATGTTCATTTTTTGTCTTTTTAAGTTTATTGTAAATATGTTCATTGTTTCAGTTCTGTTCAATAAAAAAGTTCAAAAAAGCAGTCGAGTTTTTCATTCTGTTTTTCCCAAAAAGACTCAAATCTGCTTACATTTTTCCCCATGCTACGAGTCATAACTTTTTTACTATATTAGCATGAAAACGTAGTTTGGGAAAAAAATGTATATGCTTTCCACCAGGTCCGCGCTCTTATTTTTCAATCCTCCTGTTATCGTATAAAGAAAGCCTGATATTTCCCAATACATTCATCATTCGACTCTCAGCTCTTGACCAGTTCGGGTGTTAAAAATCAATATGGAGCAGAACAAAATGGAGGAAATCAACCATCAACTGCGTGAGACTCTCAAAGACTATCTAGATGCCGGTCAGCAGATATTGCTGCTAAACACTCAACCCGTACAACTACACCGTATATCACAACCGTACAAAGTTCTCGGTGAAAGATTAGTTCAGCTATTCTTAAAGACAACACCTGATATTATTTTAGTTGATGTCAAATTTGGGAGAAAGATAACTTTCAATAACGGAGTAGTGACGATCACAAAAAGAGTTGGAGTATGTCCCATCTGCCAGGCGAATTTCGGTTGTTGTCATTAGAAGTTGAAAAAATCACAACCACTAAAAAACAAAACAGCCCTTTTCAGGGCTAACCATGTACCAAGAAAAGATCTTTCTTTCAAAATTGTCAAATCAAATTGTCAAACAGAAAAAGTCATAGTCAGAAAAACACAAGATAATCAAACTCTAGTTTTTCTGTCCCGAACAAGAAATTGTAACAAAGCTATGGATTGGACAACGTTAATTCGGAGTTAAAAACATGAGACAAGTAGGTCAATCCATGCTGTGAACTATATAAGCGCGATGTTTTTTCTCACAAAAAACATAAATACTTCAGCATGGTTCAGATTCTTCTCTGCCCTCACTGTGCAAGCAGATGTCAGATAGAGTGTGGAAAATGCTTTACACTCCTGGACTATCTTGGACAGAAGCATAATTGTCCAGATCCAGATGAAGGATTTTTTGATGATGATGAGGGATCTACAGTTTGCTGTGAATTCTGCGGATGTGAAATCATCCCAGTAATTCAGCCAGAAGAATTGTAGATCTTGACAATTCATTAAATCTTTCTAAAAAGCCCTTTTCAGGGCTAACCATTTACCATGAAAAGATCTTTCTTTCAAAATTGTCAACTAAAACTCAAAACACTAAAGAAAAAAATGTAACAAAATATGCATCAGTCAACATTTACCAAATGTAAACACTAAAAACTCCCATTTACTACTCAACTATCGTAGAGATAAGGCGATATTCACAATGTTTGGATTGACAATTATCCTCGCATTCCTATATTGGTTAGAAGAAAGAGAACGTATCAGATGTATCAAACATGAAGTGGAGCATCTGATACGGATCCCATATCCAGCGGAAAATATGGATAGAGAAAAGAGAGGCTAAAAAGTGTATTTTACACAAAAAACAGCCCTTTTCAGGGCTAACCATTTACCAAGAAAAGAACTTTTTCAAATTGTCAAATCAAATTGTCAAACAGAAAAAGTCCTAGTCAGAAAAAACACAAGATAATCAAACTCTAGTTTTTTCTGTCCCGAACAAGAAATTGTAACAAAGCTATGGATTGGTCAACGTTAATTCGGAGTCAAAAAAACATGAAACGCTGAAGCGGGAAAATATAGGAGAAAATGACGTCATGAGACAAGTCAATCCTCCTGAAAAGCTATAAAAGCCGACTCTATTTCATCATTTTCATTTCACGATGGAAGATCTTAGGAGAAACGTGAGAAATCTGATGAGGGTGGCTGAGACCCTCCATCTGAAATTAGAGAAGATGGATAGGCAGTTGGCGGAGATGACAAGAGAGAAGAAGAAGGAGTTCGTCATTCCAACAACAGAATGTTGGGATGATGATGATGAGCCGCCGTTCTCATTAAAGTTCAACTTGGACGAAAGGCAGATAAGAAGGCTCAGAAGACGAGCGGCAAACAGCTGTCCGGCCTGTGGGAAAGTTGGAGGTTGTGCATAAAAACACAATCTCCAAACAAAACAGCCCTTTTCAGGGCTAACCATCTACCATGAAAGATCTATCTTTCAAAATTGTCAATGTCTTATGATCCATTGAAATTGATCGGAATTGTCCCCAGAGTGCCTACCCGTAGTCCCCAGAGTGCCTTCCGGAGGGGGGGAAGCAAAAATGCCAGAAAATGCCATTTTTCACCCAAATCGTCCCAATTTTTTCCAAATTGACCGGAATTGTCCCCAGAGTGCTTACCCGGGGTAAGCACTCTGGGGACAAATTTCCCTCAGGGTAACTAGACTGGGGACTAGTCCCCAGTCTAGTTCCCTTTACTACTGCTGGGGCGGAGCGTGACAGGGCGGGGGTAACATGAGGCGCTTAAAATCTGTGGATAGATTAGATCAAGATATGAATGCACTGATTGTACAGTCTGATCTTGGATTTCTACCGATCTCTACCGTCCGATATCTTTGACATACTGAGGTGTGGGTAACGCAGATTTTGCAATACGAGACGTGCAGTTTGAAACGATAATTTAAAGCATTTAAAAAAACCGACTCATGTCAGACTGCGCAGTCGGCGCAGGCTTACCTGGTCGAAACTTTTTTGCTATTTCTAAATGCTCTGCTTGTCAGAAGATCACTCGGCTTCATGATTTAGTCAGATTTTAGACAAAATGGATCCTTGAACTACGCAGCATCTTGCTTGGTATAAGGCACTATGAAAATGCGTTTGAAACCCCTTTTCCAATAGCACCTGTTCATATACATGAGCCATGCTCTAGCAAAAGGGGGCTTTATGCATCTCCTTGATGCGTTATATGAAGCAAGTTATCACATAATTATGGATCTATAAAATCCATTTAGTCTAACGATTGATTGGATCTGGGGGTAAAGTGATCTTTTGAAATGCATAAAATTGACCTATAGCGAAAAGTATCGACCCAGGTCAGCCTGTGCAGTCCGCGCAGGCTGACCTGGATCGATACTTTCTGCAAATGCATTAAGCCCCCTTTTCACAGAGAATGTCTCATATGTAATTTTTTTTTCTTCGGAATGAATGTACTGATCTTATCCTTGTTACAGATTTGACATTTTCAGTCATTGAAGCATATTTGACTGATGTGGCAGACACTGTAGATCATGATCAGACTGCACAGGTATTCTGACGGACAAAAGCCATCAAAATTGATGCGTATCGGAGTATTTTCGCTGAGCTCATTTACGCGATCTATTTGTCAAAAAATTGACGGTCACAGATTAACCCTTTTCCACATTATCCCGATTTTCAACGACCCCAAACAAGAAGACTTTCAAAAACATTGTGGGAAAAGGAGAAAATGCTCTAACTTTTAACTTGTATCTTTTTTCATTTTCAACTCAATTTCGAATTTATGATCCCACGTAAAACATGAACGACTACATGTACTGTCGGCTCACTTTATTGTTAAACTGGTACCCGTTGTATCTCCCGTAGCCGTCCGATAGACAACAGGCAACACCCAATTTATCGACGGCAGCTACTGGTTATCATACGTACCAAATCCACCAATCAGACAGCTCGTAGCAGAATGCCTTAATTTGTTTTAAAATAAACGAGCAATATTCTATCTTTGGCTAAGATTTTCATGATAGACAAAGATACAAAGATCGATAACAGGCTGCCAGTTTAACTTTATTGTTTTCCGCCCCCACCCCCCATTTCTTGTGCTTATTGGAGAGGTCATCAGACCTCTCCAACAGTGGTGAGATTAAAAGACAGACTGCCACAGAAATCGCTGTCTAAATCCATTTGCTTTTGCGAAATTGTTCTGATACACAGTCCATTTCGTCATGGTTTTATAAACAAACCGAAATCAAAGAACTGAAATAGGAAATCAACGTTTTTTTTTTTTATATGACGGATTTCCAAAAACATTTATTATACCATATTAATTGTAAATGATCTCTCTAAAAATTGTAATTTTTCATTAATAAGTAAATCTACGCAAAGAAAAAAAAAAAAATCGTTAAAAAAAAGAGAGGAACACCGCGGGAAATGATCGCGTGACTTGATACTATCTGGAGAATTCGTATCCTGGAGAATTCGTACCCGAATCTCGAAAGCAAGAGTTCTCTGGAGAACTCGTACCCCACAAACAGATATAAATAGGTTGATCAGTATGTTTTCAACTTCTATTTTTCAAAACTGACTAGACTCCTGCATTTTTCTCAGTTTTATACAAAAACTCTATGGATTTATAATGATATAGATTTGATGAAATAACACACAGAGTTGCCTCTATTATGCGGGATTGCGAGAATCCCTCGAAAATCAAGTTAGGAGCGGAAAAAAAGTCGTGCCTTTTCGCCCTACGTACCGCACACCTCAAAAGAGTCCGTGGTCCTTTGCTTTAGGGCGGATTGCGCAGGCTGACATGGGTCGATACTTTTGCAGATGCATTAAGCGCCCTTTTCTCAGAGCATGGCTCATTTATTTACTTTCTTAAATTTTTAACGTTTAGACAAACAACCTCTTCATTTTACATGTCTGCAGCAGACAACTTTTCAGATTATAGTAGGAAGAGGAGAAGCTGCTGGTCACTGCAGTTTCCCTCTTTGTCACAATGGTTTCCATTGCATCAAAGCACCATCTTCCACATTCATTATCAAAGTTTGAATCGTCGTCTACATGCTTTTTCTGTTTGAGACAGTCCAAAAATTGCTGTTTGTTAAAGGATTAAAAAAATGTTACATTTATTTTTAACATGTCTGGTACTAGTGTTATGAATAGGCCACCTTTATTTATTGTCATCAGGTAAGATTCTTGCCTATTCAGTGGAATTGGCATATTGTATCAAATTTTAATTGAACGATTTCTCCTTTCCAAAAATATTTTGGCTTATCTGAGCACACACTGAAAATGAGCCAAATGGGTCATCATCTTCAGTTTTGTGTCCTTGAATTTTGAAAAAAATATGTATTTCTGAGCATGTTAATAGCATATGGCCTACAATTCCTACAATATTATAACAATGTGGAACATGTACTGTTTTGTGCCTTTACGCCAGCCAAATTAAAAAAAATATGTTTTTTCTCATTCATCTAATTCCTCACTTATTTGTTTACGTCTACCAAAATATATTGAAATCAAAAGCCAATAAACTATTTGAAAACATTGATGCCGACCTCTCCTGGCTTCTTTTTTAAAGAAGCCAACTTGTTGATAACCTTTATTGTACTTGGGCTACAGATATACCGTTGTATTTAACCCTTTACCATACAATCCCGACTTTTAACATCCTGAGAAAGAAGCCTTTTGAAAACATTGTGGGAAAAGGAGAAAATGCTGGTAACCAGCATTTTCCCCTTTTCCCACAATGTTTTCTACCCTTCCGACAGCATATTTCAGTTCCTGAGTCAGGTTTGTTTTGTCGTCTGCAAATGCTTTCACTTGGGACTAGTCTTAAACTTTGTCGTTTGGTAAAGAGTTACTGCCAAATAAAGATTATGCTATATATAAGACTTCCTTCTTTCTCAGTGTTTTTCTTTGAATACATAAAAAACTACACAAATAGCTTTGAGCAATGCTTTGTAAAAAGGGGGCTTGATGAATCTGCAGAAAGTATCGACCCGTGCAGGCTGACATGGGCCGAAACATTTTGCTATCTTTAAATTTTCTGTATATCAAAATACCAGCCCACCTCATGATTCAAAAAGGTTGTTGAACAAAATGTATTTTAGGGATCCATAATTGATTGATATAATGCGTCACGTAGATGCATTAAGCCCCTTTTTGCCAGAGTATGGCTCATTTAATACCAGTCCGCGGGAGAGAAGTACTTTGTGTATAGTCATACAATGTCAATAACAATAGTTGAACAGGTCGTGGCTCGGACTATTTTAATACTTAGAATGCCTTTCATAACTATAGTTACGATTGTGAATAGAGTAGATCAAAGATTAGATTGCACCAAACGTGCAGTATAATCGTTGCTCTTCACCATCTGCTTACCTACCAAAGTCTCTTAAAAACTAAAAGTCTTGTTATCACAATAGCAACATTTGGGTTTTAACATCGGCTTGAATGTTTCATATCACTTACGTAGCTGGATAAGGGTTGAAAAAAAAAAAAAAAAAAAATCCACTTTGTAAGCATTATTTTATTTTAATGTTGCCAATTTACCTGCATGACGCGACTTTATTACAAAGATTTTCATTTGTGTTATTAAAAAAAAAGACTCTCTTGAAAGGGGTTTAACACATTTGCAAAAAGAGTGTCCCATCTTAGATTGTGCAATCCGCGCGTGCTGACATGGGTCGAAGTTTATTACTACTTTTGAATTTCTTTGCATGTCCAAAGACCATTTAATTCATAATTCAGTCGGTTGTTAGAAAAAATGGACTTTATGGATCCTCTTTATGTGATTCTCTCTCTCGCTCTCTCTCTCTCTCTCTTTCTGTGTGTGTGTGTGTGTGTGTGTGTGTGTATATATATATATATATATATGTGTGTGTGTGTGTGTGTGTGTGTGTGTGTGTTTAAGCAACATTCCATTCTGTGACACAAGAATTAGCTATTATGGTGGGTCTAAAGTCTAAACACAGTATGGAATGAAAGGCCCACTGGTCCTTACCTTGATCTCAAAGTACCTAGTTTGTAACCATGATTTGTTCAGCCTTTATCAAACAATCACATGCATTAACGACTTCCAAAGAAGAAAATTATTAAAAACTGAAACCAGCATTTTCTCCTTTTTACCACAATATTTTTGCACTATTAGAAAAGAAATCACATCATTTCAACCACATTCATTTTGCTGTCTGCAAATGCTGTCGGTTTGGGCTGGTCTAAATTGTTATTGTATGGTATAGAGTTAAACGCATTATGTTCTGAAATTGCCTGTAATTTTCAGCAAGACGAATGAAACATCCTTCTAAAATAATGTCTACTAGCATGAAATGAAGTTTAACTCTCTACCAGATGACGAAACTTTAGACTGATCCAATCTGAAAGCATTTGTACACTGTGAAATAGATATGGCTTACACGATGGGATATTAAGTTTTCTGCAGAGCAAGTGGGACATGATGGCTTTGAAGTCGCTCACCTGAGCCTTTTGACCAAACATGAACCATTTCCAATCTCTTCCGAGATATGATGACAGCCATTTTAACAAACTTTCATGAGCATTGGACTGAAAATATGGCCTCTACAATGTACATAAGCTTTTTCTAGAATATGTCTCGGTGACCTACTTTCTAGCCCAACATGGTCCATTTTCAAACTCGTAGAAATTATCAAGAAAAACATTCATGACTAACTTTCATGAGTCCGAGATATTGTCTGAGCAAATACTTTGACCAGCTTTCACGGGTATTGGACGCAAAATGTGGCCTCTAGAGTGTACACTAGGTTTTTCTAAGATTTTATCTGATAACCGAGTTTAGACCCAAGTTGAAGAATTTTCAAACTCATCCAAGCTTTCAGCCGAACAAAAAGTCTGGCTAAATTTCATAAGTATTGGACAGAAAATGTGCCCTTTATAGTATACAGGAGGTTTTTCCACGATTTGACTCGATGACCTAGTTTTTGACCCGATGAGACCCATACTCTTTTGAGATATTATCAAGACAAACATTTTGACGAAGTTTCATGAGTATTGGACTGAAAATGTGTGTTCGAGAGTGTGCACAGAATTTTTCAAGGATTTGACCTGGTGACCTAGTTTTTAGCCTGGGCTTGGTAAGGCTATAGTAATCGTATACCAAAATTTCAACCCCATCCACATGATCCGAGCAGTTACGAGTAAAAGTAAAAAGTACCGCTTGCAATGCGTCTCACTACGCTGAAAGAAACGACCCCCAAAAATGATAAAAATATTTGGGTTTGAACATCATAGTTAAGTTCACAAAGAACTGTGAGAGATGCGCGATGTTAATCTACCGAAAGTATTTGACTAAGAATTTCAAGCCCTAATGATCTTATTTACAAGTGGAAATTAGTGCGCTGTAACACTGAAGAAACATTGGCAAATCCTTAGATGTAGTTACGGAATCGGCCGAGTAGTGACGAGTGATGTTGCCGAACAATTCGGAATCTTTCGTCTTTCCTATTTTTTTGACACAATGTGCATGACAAAACGCAGACGATGTGCTCTTTCCCCCAAAACAGCTGAACATTTCAAAAACTCGGTAAGATTTATTTGCGCAAAATTACTGTGCTTGTCGTATCTAAAAGTATAAATATGTTTTGACTGGCCCAGTATGTACGATGCCTTATTTATTCTTGTCAGAATTGTCCCGATATCCTATGACATCTCGGACCATGACAATTTCGATCCATTTTGGGCATTACAAACTCGGCACACAAAATCGAATATGTAACGTTACACAGGGTATAAAATTTTGTAATATGAGCCATGGACAACCAGTTCAGAAGACCTAAATGGCGAGCGTGTTACATCAAAGATCAGACTTCCCATTAAGTGCCATCTGATCTTGATTTTTGATCTCCTCCGCTATTTATCGATAATTAATTGCTTGACCTGAGATTAGCATCAGGTGGTAGTTGTTTTATATCGAAGATCATATTTATTACTCGGTGCAATCTGATCTTGTTCTAAGCTGTCAATACGGGATATTTAACCCTTAGGCTTCTCAGCGCAACTCAATGCTCTTTTGCGGATATTGTAGATTAAGATCAGACTGCACAGAACGTGCAGTCTGATCTTGGATCTACATAGTCTGATACGATGAGTTATTTTCTACCAACAACAATTTTGCAATCGCCATGTTACAGCATATATAAGTGGATTGAAAACTTGATCCATTGCTTTGAACAATTTAACCCTTTACCAAACAATCCCAACTTTTAATGACCCTGAGAAAGAAGCCTTTTGAAAACATTGTGGGGAAAGGGAAAAAATGCTGGTAACCAGCATTTCCTCCTTTTCCAATAATGTTTCTACCCTTCCTGAAAAAGATTTCAATTTTGCAGTCACATTTATTTTGTCTTCTGCAACTGCTTTGAATTTGGACGGGTCTAAAATTTTGATGTTTGGTAAAGAGTTAAGGGTTAAGTGATAATAGGTACTGAAATAGTTAGGTTTTTAACACACTGCTTACGGATCCATATTTTTACTGCCAGTTGTTGCAGACAAATTTGATGTTAATTCATTAATAAAGTTACTGTGTGCAGACGAACCGCTCCTTCCAAAATGATATGAACATATTTCAAAGCTGATGAATTTTCAAAGGTGTCGGAGTGCAGGGCAATTCAAGACCGTCAATATTAGTACTCATGTGTAAATCCACAATACTACTAAGAATAATGTCAGAAAAATATTTTATCGTCTGATCATGCATTTCGTTTGAGGCTAGTTTGTCCAGAAACTAGCTTGGCCGTGGGCATGTTCATCCCTGGGCTTTTTCATCCAGGCTTGTTTGTTCCACATTATTGCACCCTACTTTATTAAAATGAATTTTAAGTGAAACATGAATTAAAAAATCAAGTAACATCATATATCTACAATTAGGAAGATTTTTTTTTCTTTAATTAATGTCTGTGAATCACTGGTTTTCTTAGAATTTTCACCATCAGCAATGGGGGGACAATCTCAAATTTGTCGCCATCAGTGGATATTCTAAATACCAACATTACCAATCGTCAAAATTAAGAATTAAGGTAATATAAAAGCTCAGTGCTTAAGTGAGAGAGGATTGAATTGTGTCCATCAATCATCGAAAATAAATTGGCTGAGCTAAGGTTTCAAACCAGTGACCCCCCTGTTCTCAAGTCTGGTGCGCTAACGACTGTGCTAATGGGGCTCGTTTGCAGTAATTGGTTTTAACTTTTTACCAAATGATAAAAGTTTAGACTTGACCAAATTGAAAGCCTTTGCAAACGATGGAATTTGTCCCAGATAGGGTAGAAAGCATTGTGGGAAAAGGGGAAAATGCTAGTATACATAAAAGCAGCAGTATCTTGAATCACTTCGAAAAAGCAGAAAATGAATTGAACAAGTTAGGAACAGGCCCAGTGTTCTTAAATTATAAAGAATCAAAAAGAACAGAGAGCAAATTCCTTGTTTACAAAAAAGAGAGACATTTTCTTTTTACCCCAAAAAGGGCCATGTTTTGCTAAAAAAATATTGACCGTCAGCAAATCATTTTTATGCACCATGTCTTGGTTAAAATTATAAGTAAAACTGTAGCAAACACCAATCATCTGAAAACTACATCTCTGGCCATATCTTCACCACATTTAGTCCTAGTATTTGTCTTTATATTAATATTTAATCCTTTACCACACAATCCTGAGTTTTAACAACTGTGATGAAGGAGGGTTTAGAAAATACTGGAGGAGGTGCTCAGGAGAAATTGCTGGTGACCAGTATTTTCTCCTTTTTCCACATTGCTTTGCTACACTTTCCAATGTCAGCATTAGCATCACATTCGATTTGTCGTCTGCAGTAGATTTCAATTTGGACAAGTCTAAAATTTTGTTGTTTGATAAGGAGTTAAGATAATTTTGACAATTGCCACTATGCAAATATGAAAATTGGGTTAACAAGTTTGTTTCCTTAGATTACAATGGTCACCTGTTTAAATTTTGGTCAATCTTGGTAAAATAACTAGGTCACACAAGACAGATTACAGTCACTCTTGTTGTTTTTCTTTGGGGGGGGGGCAATAAATTAGAATTATCTTAGATGATTTCAAATGTTTGCTCCCTTAGTCACAACACTGACAACTTGTTTATACTTTTGAGACCATATTTTGATTACATGAACTGAGTTCATATTCACCAACTGTTCTTAAAATTCTCCAAGATTTTCAAAATTTGAAAGTAAAACACTTCTTCTGATTGCCTAAAGCAGATGTTTTTGCCAATTAAAAGTGTTACTTTCAAATCTAGAAAATTCAGGAGAATAAGACTGAGAAAGTTCTTAGGAATGGTAAGTAAACAGAGATCCTGATCTGTCCATCTGTCTTAATAATATGCCATGCAAATTTCCATTTGTGTTTAAAGCCAAGCCAAGACAGGTGGTTCAGTCTATTAAATACAAGGCTTGAAAGCCAGGTTTGCTGAGCTCTGCCTATTTCTTTCAGACAAAAAAATGATAGTTATGGGAAGAGGATTCAACCCCTCTCACTGCTGTATATTTTTTCAGCTATGTTTATGTGGTAAACTAGCCAGTGGCTTAAAAAGTACAAGTTAAACCAATTCTAGGAAGGCATGTATACGTGCACTGGCCTTTGCAACATAATTGAAATAATGTTGAAAATAGTGTTAAACAATAGAAGCAATTTTTGGCCCAAATTTACTGAAAATTGTTGGGCCAAAATTTTGTCTAGATAATCTTTTTGACTGTACAATACTGATAGGTCCATTTGTATACATTTCAAAAGCAGTATAAGCATGGAAAATCCTGAAAGGATATCAACCAGGTTACCCTCCCGCCCAATGTCAATGAAACTTGGTCAAAATATTAGATTTCACTGTGTTTTAGGGTAGCCTTGGCTTTAAATTTAAATTGGGCAGAATATTTGTAATTTTAAACCAACGTTTCCCTAAACCACAGTGAAATCTAACATTGAAATTGGCCAGAATATTTGAGTCCAGCCACTGTAGCTCAGTCGGTAGCGTACAGGACTTGAGAGCAGGGGGTCGCTGGTTCGATCCCCGATTGGGCCAATTTCTTTCCAAGGATTGATGATAGTCAATGCGACAGGATTCATTCCTCTTTCACCGCTAATCATTGTTTTGACGATGGTTATGTGGGAAAGCAGCAAGTGGCTTGAAAAGAATATTGTGTGTAGTACTGGTAAAAGAACTCAAGGAAAGCATGGATAGGTGCTCAGCTGCAATGAAATAACTGAAATAATGTTGAAAAGGGTGTTTAACACTATAAATCAATCAATCAATCAGAATATTTGCCTTGATAAATATTTCAGACAAGTTTAAAATGAATCATATCGGGTCAAAAAGTAGGTCATGGGGAAAATCATAGGAAAACCTTGTTTGCACTCAGAGATAAAATTTTCAGTCAGATACTCTTGAACACTGGTTGGAATTTTAGTCTTAATGACATCTTGTACAAGTTTGATATTAGTTTGTGTAGTATCAAAAAGTAGGTCACTTTTATGAATCAGAAAAACGTTGTGTGCACCATATAGGCCACATTTATCAGCAGTAGGCCTATTCCTTTTTGCATGCTGCTCATTTTGATTGGTTGCATGAGTCTTTACAAATTTATGTTTTTCCATTCTGTTGTCAACTCTACAGACTGTCAGTGTGAGACAATGTAGAGATATTTTTATTAGTCTGTACAAATTTGATCTAGAAGTTTCAAGCCTGTACAAATGTGATAGAAATTTTGAGCTTCTGGGCCTCTTCTTTCGTCTTCTTCACTCCTTCAGATGCCCAGGCTTTCAGTGCCTTTGGCGCTTTGATTTACCTGTTTTGACCAATTTCAAACTCGTACGAGATATTATCAAAATAAACATGCCAACCAAGTTTAGTGAACACTGGACTGAAAATGTGGCCTCTTAGAGTGTACACATGGTTTTCTAAGATTTGACCCAGTGACCTAGTTTTTTAGCTGTTGTGACCCAGTCTCAGACCCGTCCGAGATATTATCAAGATAAACATTTTGATAAAGTTTCATGAGTACTGAATCGAAAATGGCATCTAGAGCGTACACAAGGTAAAAGTTGACGACGGACAACGCATGAATGACGACGGACACAGCACGACCACAGAAGCTCATCTTGAGCACTTCGTGCTCAGGTGGACTTTATAACAAAGGTAGAAAGGTAGAAGGCATTATAGGAAATTTAGGAAAATGCTACAGCTGGTAACAAGCATTTTCTCTTTTTCCACAATGTTTAGATAAGTCTTTTTTTTCCAAGATTGTTTGAATGCCTAGCAGTTTGGTAAAGTATTAAATGTCATTATTAGGAGCATGATAACCTTTCTTTTTCGGTTATGGTGACTTTGTTTATACCAGACTTCTCAAGTTACTTACAAACAAATACTGACATGTTCTTAATGGTTACAGTTTTTTCTTCTTCTTGGAAGAAATCATAGAAATAGTTAAATTGCATGCCTTTAACCCTTTAAAAAATCCTGAGCTTTCACTACCTTAAAGGAAATAGGCTTTTGAAAACACTGGTGGGAAAAAGAGAAAATGCTGGTTATGCCCGAACCCTTTACCAAACAATCCCGAGCTAGTTGTTGACTTTTTGTAGTTTTTGTTGTTGTTGTTTTTATCGGCTCTTCTAAGCCCAAGTAGAGCTTTTATGATTACTTGCTGTCCATTGGCTGTAGGCCTGTCAGCATACCAATTTGTCTGCAATTACTTAACCCTTTGCCACACGATTCCGAGTTTTAACGACCCTGATGTTGAAGGCTTCTGATGCTCGTAACCAGCATTTTCTCCTTTTCCCACATTGTTTTCTACCACATCACAGACAGAAATCATCATTTGAGCTACATTTAATTTATCCTCTGCAAATGCTTTCAATTTGACAGAGTACATTTTTTTTTTTTTTTTTTTTCGTTTGGTAAAGAGTTAAAGGTACACTAACCTCCAAAAGTGACTAATGTGGGTGTCAAAGTGCAGAAAAATTTAATTCATACAATTGAAAAGTACGGATATTTTTTACGAGGATGTTTATGTATTACAGTACAATCTGTCTTGTTGCTGTCAGAAAAATGTAAAACTTGAACAGAAGTTGCCAACATGTTTTTTACCCGCTCAAAGACGAATTCTATCATCTGAGAAACATTTAACCCTTTGGCTGCTAAGCGCGACTCACTGACCTTTTGCGAACAGTGTAGATCCAAGATCAGACTGCATGGAGCGTGCAGTCTGATCTTGGATCTACACTGTCCGACAAGGAGATTTTTTTGCTCCAAAGAATAAGTTTTAGACTGCACCATTCTGGTTTTTTATTATCGGCTTGACAGTTTCATTTAACTTATTTAGCAGGATAAGGGTTAACTTGTTGTTTGCAAATGCTTTCAACTTGGATCAGTCTAATGTTATGTTTTGTGGTAAAGACCAAAAACTTTGAAAAGTTTCCCTAAGAACCAAAGGTCAGATGACCTTGAAACTTAGACTAAGCCGATAGTGTAAGGCCCATAACGAGCAATACGCTAGTGCTTGATGTAGAAGATGGAAACAAAAGGCGTTTTGTTACCTTAGAGGGTAATACCATTCACAGTGATAATCATTTATGAAATGATTTAGTTTTTTAACGACCTTGGGGAAAGAGGACCTATGAAAACAATGTTGGAAAAAGAGAAAATGCTGGTATCCAGAATAATTATTTAAACTACATTTAATTGTCCTCTTCAGATGCTTTCAAAATAGGCATGTGTGTAATTTTGTTCGACAGAAGTCTTTGCTTGGGGTGGTAATGGTTCTATAAACCTAGTTACGTCCATATAAGCTTTAATTCCCAGAACCTTAATGGGGGATTAACCGTTTACCACACAATACTGAGTTTTAACGACCCTAAATAGAAAGGCTTTTGAAAAACATTGTTGTCCTTTTTTTCTCGCAATGATTTTTACCCCTTTAAATCCTATCATTTGACCGACACTGCACTTATCTTCTGCAAATGCAATTAATTTTTGGTAAGTCTGTTATTTTTGTCATTTCATAATTGGTTTAGTGATAGACTTTTTCACACTCTACGAACAATAAGTGTTCTGTACATGACTCAGTCCAACATGCTGGTTTATATATCGGAAAGATTTAGCAACATTAAATATAGAAAATGGTAAAATTTATATAAAAAAGGTCCAACTCAGCAGAAGGCAATTATTTATTTAAAAAGAAATACACACTATTACAGGAAAAGATCCTGATCTAAAACTTAAAAAGGACAAACATTTACAATAAATTAAGTCTTTAACAAACAAAAACAATAATAATAATAATAATAATAATAGACTGGTCCAAATTCAAAGAATTTGTAAACAACGGATTTAATTTAGCTGAAACTTAGGTTATTGTCCGTTAAAGTGTAGAAAACCTTGTGGGAAAAGGAGAAAAGGTGGTTACCACCATTTTCTGCTTTTCTCACAAGGTTTTCTAAAGGATTTTTTCTAAGGGTCGTCAAAACTCGGGATTGTTTGGTAAAGAATTAAATTACATACATTGAAAGCTCACTAAACACATATAATATTACTTAACTTAACCATTGATTTTTATTTTCTTAAATAAAAGAGAAAATGTATATTTTGGTCAATTGTAAGTCGTTTAAAAGTCCATGTCTGTAATCTTAGTTAAATGACACAACAAACAAGAAACATCTTTGAAAAAGATAGAAGGTGTAAGAGATACCGAATTATAACTCTTCTGTGGCTCAATATGAAGTGAAATAATGAAAAATTAATTTCGCGAGAAATTGTCTCTATTTCCTCACCTGCTTTTCCTTTTTTCTGTTTTGTTGAGGAGTACTTATTGGGTTATTGGGAAACGCTTATGAAATATAAAATTTCCAAGTAGAACAAAAATGGACCATTCTCTATTACATTAATTCGCTATGGTATGAATCAAGACCCCGAGGTATTGATTAGCGGTAGCAACGCCTGTAAATAGTGGTTTCATAAATGTGCGAGCAAATATGCCAGCAGGGGCCCGCCGAATAAACATGTTCATATTTTTTACCAATCGCAAATTACCATCTATTCATTTTGTATCAGTACCCCCGAGAATCAGGTCAAAAGCCAGCGTATTCAGCTACGCCGAAAAATAAGGGTATTTTGGTGTATTTGGGTGATTTGTCGTTTTCTTCTAACAACAAATTTGACTGAATGAATTAGGATGGGAAAGAACAAAATAATTTTTGAAGAGCTAAAATAGATTTGAAATTGCCCCTTGGAGAGCACTCTCTTTCCTAAAAGAACTTTTAAATACCTCACAATAAGTGTGCTACAAAGACCAACATACATGTAGAATACATTTCACACGAAGTATAAACTGAATAAGAACAATATATTTATAAGTTATTTAACCCCTTACCAAATAATCACACATTTTAACGACTCTGATGAAGAAACTGTAAGGGCATATGCCAGAGTTTTTTTCTGTGGATCTTTTTGCACATGTTTTTTTTTTTTTTCTTGTATTTTTGTAACTCTATTGTTTTCCGTTTGGTTACTATGAAGTGAGATAGTATATTTTATCTGTTATGTCGGCTGCGTTTTAAAAATGTGGAGATTTCAGACGCAAGAAATATGTAAATTATCAGAATGCCAAATCACAGCCAAAATAAACGTTTATTATAAAGGGAGGTGATTTATTTTGTAAATAACTCTTAAAAATGCACCGTATCTCTTGAAAATGCCCCGCTTGATATACTTTTTTTATCTTTATTTTACAACATATTAGAAAGTACTATTTCTGTGCAAAGGGACAGTGGAAGAGCAAGACGAGGAAAATCAACATTTTCAGATGGCGTAAAGAAGCAAGCTATTGCATTTTTTGCCAGAACGCCTCAATATGGATAGGGCATTGAAAATCAAATATCAAACCGCTTACAAGTTTCTTTAGTTATATCAGCATCTATGCAGGCAACCTAATATTTTCTAGGCATTAAGAAGCTAAGGGATGCAAGTTCAAGTTCGTTGTCCCTTAAACTACTCGTATTGAATAACCCTTTATTAAACAATCACATGTTTTAATAACTCCAAAGAAGTTTTAACAATCCCAAGGGAGAATGCTTTTGAAAATATTGTCGGAAAAGGAGAACATATTGATAACTGGATTTGTCTCCTTTTCCACACGGTTTTCTACCCTTTTGAAGGCAATTTTTATCATTCGAACCACGTTTAATTCCTTCCCTCCACAGCGTCGTCAAAAGTCAGAATTATGTGGTAAAGGGTAAAAGTACAATGCAATGACTTGTACTTTTCAGCCTAAGTGTAAAGCCTTATCAAATGTAGACAGATGCTCAAAAGGTCTCAATGTAAAGCTTGTTACAAAAATCAAGGTTTCAATATACATACATGTATGTACTAATTAATCTACCACATAGGCCTGTAACAAAAGTGTATGTTTCAAAATACTATTTGTAACAAAAATTTCAATGACCTTTACGCGCCCGCGAAAACATATAATCCACTTACGAATCTTTCAGATGCAACCGGTATGTGCTGCATAAGTCAAACAATGGGAACGAAATGTTTTCCTTTTTCTATTACTAGGGCCCCTGAAACATTAAATCAGTCCCAATAACTGACCGCATGTACATGACCTTTGCGCGCCCGTGAAAACATACAATTGACTTCTGACACTTTCGGAGGCAACCGGTACCTGTTGCATAAGTTAAACAATGGGAACCAATTTTTTTTTCCCTTTTTCTCTTACTAGGGCCCCCGAAACATTAAATCGGTCCCAATAACTAACTGCATGGACATGACCTTTGCGTGCCCGCAAAAACATATTATCGACTTCCGACGCTTTCTGAAGCAACCGGTTCCTGTTGCATAAGTAAGAAAAAGAAAACTGACTTTTGCCCTACCCTTTCTTCTAAATACATAGACAAGAACTGTAACTTGGCTCTCACGACTACCCAATCATTTGTAGCATGTATAACTCGCTGTGCAGAAACAGCCATATGCGGCTCCTGCGCACAGCCAAAGCTATCAAAGATATAGCATGATATCGAAATCTTTCCTATGAAAATGTCTTGTACATCTTTATAGTATATTGAAATTGTCCAATTACATAAGAATAAATGATGATAATTAAAGAAAATGATAAAAAAAAAAAAAAAAAAAAAAAAAATATGGCACAGCTGGGGTTCGAACCTCTGGTCACCAGGGCCAAAAAAGGCTCTAGGCAAAGGCATCTTACCCACTGTGCTATTGAGGCAACTGTAAATTAATCTGGCTATATATACCTATAACCATATCCCCCCTCCCTTCCCATAATTCCTTGGAGGAAAAAAATCCAAGATAGCGGCCAAGAAAAACAAAATGGCGGCTAAACCATCGATCTAAACAATAAGGGAAGTTTTAAAGTGCTTTTAGGTCTTCTTTGAAGTCTGATATGTAATTCTTAGCAAATTGAGATGCATTATCCATCCATACACGCCAGAATTTACCGACATTGGGCTATAATTTAGGAAAACAGGGTGACAGAAGAACTTGGTCATATGTTTTCGAGCATACGACCAGGTTGACAACCCTGGATCCGATTTGTCATTCTAGTTGTGGCCGGCTTCCACACTGCACATTGATACATTGAATATGCTAAGATGATCAATGGACAGTGTAAAAACCCCAGAAAATATTGTCACAAGTGGATAAATTTAGAAAGACAACTATTTCTGTAGCAACTGGTTCCTGTAGCATGAGTCGAACAAAAGGAACTATATTCTGTATCAAGTCTCTTCATATGTAGACAAGAAATGTAGTTACGATGACTGCCAACTCATATGTGCCGGTTACGCATCCGTGAAAACAAGAAATATCAACTTATGATGCCTTTGGAAGGAACCGCTACCTGTTGCATAAGTCAAACAATTAGAGCCAATTTTTTCCCTTTTCTCTTACTAGGGCAACCGTAACATTAAAGCGGTCTCAACATCTATCCCCATGTGCATGACCTTTACGCGCCCGTGAAAACATATAATCCACTTACGAATCTTTCAGAAGTAACCGGTATGTGTTGCATAAGTCAAAAAATAGGAACCAAATTTTTCCCTTTTGCTCTTACTAGGGCCCCCGAAACATTAAGTCAGTCACAATAACTAACCGCATGTACATGACCTTTGCGCACCCGCGAAAACATAAGATCGACTTCCGATACTTTCGGAGGCAACCGGTACCTGTTGCATAAGTCAAACAATGGGAACCAAAATTTTTCCCTTTTTCTCTTACTAGGGCCGCCGAAAAATTAAATCGGTTCCAATATTTAACCGCATGTACATGACCTTTGCGTGCCCGCCAAAACATATTATCTACTTCCGACGCTTTCGGAAGCAACCAGTTCCTGTTGCATAAGTAAGAAAAAGAAAACTGACTTTTGCCCTTCATTTTCTTCTAAATACATAGACAAGAACTGTAACTTGGCTCTCATGACTACCCACTCATTTGTAGCATGTATAACTCGCTGTGCAGAAAAAGCCGTACGCAGCTCTTGCGCGCAGCCAAAGCCATCAAAGATATAGCATGATACCGAAATCTTTCCCATGAAAATGTCTTGTACATCTTTAAAGTATATTGAAATTGGCCAATTACATAAGAATAAATGATGATAATTAAAGAAAATGATGAAAATAAAAGAAAAAAAAAATGGCACAGCTGGGGTTCGAACCTCTGGCCACCAGGGCCAAAAAAGGCTCTTGGCACAGCGGTCTTAACCACTGTGCTATGGAAGCAACTGGAAATTAGTCTGGCTACATATCCCTATAACCATATCCCCCCCTTCCCATAATTCCTTGGAGAAAAAAAAATCGAAGATGGCGGCCAAGAAAAACAAAATGGCGGCTAAACCATCGATCTAAACAATAAGGGAAGTTTTAAAGTGCTTTTAGGTGTTCTTTGAAGGCTGATATGTAATCCTTAGCAAATTGAGATGCATTCTCCATCCATACACGCCAGAATTTACCGACATTGGGCTATAATTTAGGAAAACAGGGTGACAGAAGGACTTAGTCTCATGTTTTCGAGTATACGACCAGGTTGGCAACCTTGGATCCGATTTGTCATTCTAGTTGTGGCCGGCTTCCACACTGCACATTGATACATTGAATATGTTAAGATAATCAATGGACAGTGTAAAAGCAACAGAAAATATTGTCACAAGTGGATAAATTTAGAAAGAGAACTATTTCTGTAGCAACCGATTCCTGTAGCATGAGTCGAACAAAAGGAATTATATTTTGTTTCATTTCTCTTCATATGTAGACAAGAAATGTAGTTACGATGACTACCAACTCATATGTGCTGGTTACGCACCCGTAAAAACATGAAATATCGACTTATGATGCCTTCGGAAAAAACCGCTACCTCTTGCATAAGTCAAACCATTAGAGCCAATTTTTTTCCTTTTCTCTTACTAGTTCCACCATAACATTAAAGCGGTCTCAATATCTATCCCCACGTGCATGACCTTTACGCGCCCGCGAAAACATATAATCCACTTACGAATCTTCCAGAAGCAACTGGTATGTCTTGCATAAGTCAAATAATAGGAACCAAATTTTTCCCCTTTTCTGTTACTAGGGCCCCCAAAACATTAAATTGGTCCCAATAACTAACCGCCTGCACATGACTTTTGCTCGCCCACAAAAACATACGATCGACTTCCGACACTTTCGGAGGCAACGGGTACCTGTTGCATAAGTCAAACAATGGGAACCAAAATTTTTCTCTTTTTCTCTTACTAGGGCCCCCGAAACATTAAATCGGTCCCAATAACTAACCGCATGTACATGACCGTTGCGTGCCCGCAAAAACATATTATCGACTTCAGATGCTTTCGGAAGCAACCGGTTCCTGTTGCATAAGTAAGAAAAAGAAAATTGACTTTTGCCCTTCCCTTTCTTCTAAATACATAGACAAGAACTGTAACTTGGCTCTCACGACTACCTACTAGTTTGTAGCATATATAACTCACTGTGCAGAAAGAGCCATACTCGACTCTTGCACGCAGCCAAAGCCATTAAAGATATAGCATGATATGGAAATCTTTCCCATGAAAATATCTTGTACATCTTTAAAGTATATTGAAATTGGCCAATTACATAAGAATAAATGATGATAATTAAAGAAAATATTAAAAATAAAAGAAGAAACAAATGGCACAGCTGGGGTTCGAACCTATGGCCACCAGGGCCAAAAAGGCTCTTGGCACAGCGGTCTTACCCACTGTGCTATGGAGGCAACTGGAAATTAGTCTGGCTATATATACCTATAACCATATCCCCCCTTCCTTCACATAATTCCTTGAAGATAAAAAATCCAAGATGGCGGCCAAGAAAAAGAAAATGGCGGCTAAACCATCGATCTAAACAATAAGGGAAGTTTTAAAGTGCTTTTAGGTCTTCTTTGAAGGCTTATATGTAATTCTTAGCAAATTGAGATGCATTCTCCATCCATACACGCCAGAATTTACCGACATTGGGCTATAATTTACGAAAACAGGGTGACAGAAGGACTTGGTCACATGTTTTCTAGCATACGACCAGGTTAACAACCCTGGATCCGATTTGTCATTCTAGTTCAGGCCGGCGTCCACACTGGACATTGATATATGGAATATGCCAAGATGATCAATGAACAGTATAAAAACACCAGAAGGTGGAAAAATTTAGAAAGACAACTATTTCTGTAGCAACTGGTTCCTGTAGCATGAGTCGAACAAAAGGAACTATATTTCGTATCATTTCTCTTCATATGTAGACAAGAAATGTAATTACGATGACTACCAACTCATAGGTGCCAATTATACACCCGTGAAAACATGAAATATCGACTTATGATGCCTTCGGAAGTAAGAGCTACCTGTTGCATAAGTCAAACAATTGGAGCCAATTTTTTCCCTTTTCTCTTGCTAGGGCCACCATAACATTAAAGCGGTCTCAATATCTAACCCCACGTGCATGACCTTTATGCGCCCGCGAAAACATAAAATCCACTTACGAATCTTTCAGATGCAACCGGTATGTGTTGCATAAGTCAAACAATAGGAACCAAATTTTTCCCTTTTTCTCTTACTAGGGCCCCCGAAACATTAAATCGGTCCCAATAACTAACCGCATGTACATGACCTTTGCGCGCCGGCGAAAACATACAATCAACTTCCGACACTTTCGGAGGCAACCACTATCTGTTGCATAAGTCAAACAATAGGAACCAAATTTTTTTCCCTTTTTCTCTTACTAGGGCCCCCGAAACATTAAATCAGTCCCAATAACAAACCGCATGTACATGACCTTTGCGTGGCCGCAAAAACATATTATCGACTTCCGACGCTTTTGGAAGCAACCGCTTCTTCTTGCATAAGTAAGAAAAAGAAAACTGACTTTTGCCCTACCCTTTCTTCTAAATACATAGACAAGAACTGTAACTTGGCTCTCATGACTACCCACTCATTTGTAGCATGTATAGCTCGCTGTGTAGAAACGGCCATACGCGGCTCTTGCGCGCAGCCAAAGCCATCAAAAATCTAGCATGATGCCGAAATCTTTTCCATGAAAATGTCTTGTACATCTTTAAAGTATATTGAAATTGGCCAATTACATAAGAATAAATGATGATAATTAAAGAAAATGATAAAAAAAAAAAAAAAAAAAAAAAAAAAAAAAAAATGGCACAGCTGGGGTTCGAACCTCTGGCCACCAGGGCCAAAAAGGGCTCTTGGCACAACGGTCTTACCCACTGTGCCATGGAGGCAACTGGAAATTAGTCTGGCTATATATACCTATAACCATATCCCCCCTCCCTTCCCATAATTCCTTGGAGAAAAAAATCCAAGATGGCGGCCAAGAAAAACAAAATGGCGGCTAAACCATCGATCTAAACAATAAGGGAAGTTTTAAAGTGCTTTTAGGTCTTCTTTGAAGTCTGATATGTAATCCTTAGCAAATTGAGATGCATTCTCCATCCATACACGCCGGAATTTACCGACATTGGGCTATAATTTAGGAAAACAGGGGTAACAGAAGGACTTGGTCATATGTTTTCGAGCATACGACCAGGTTGACAACCCTGGATCCGATTTGTCATTCTAGTTCAGGCCGGCTTCCACACTGCACATTGATACATTGAATATGCTAAGATGATCAATGGACAGTGCAAAAGCCCCAGAAAATATTGTCACAAGTGGATAAATTTAGAAAGACAACTATTTCTGTAGCAACTGGTTCCTGTAGCAGGAGTCCAACAAAAGGAACTATATTTTGTATCATTTCTCTTCATATGTAGACAAGAAATGTAGTTAGGATGACTACCAACTCATACGTGCTGGTTACGCACCCGTGAAAACATGAAATATCGACTTATGATGCCTTCGGAAGCAACCGCTACCTGTTGCATAAGTCAAACAATTAGAGCCAATTTTTTCCCTTTTATCTTACTAGGGCCACCATAACATTAAAGCGGTCTCAATATCTATCCCCACGTGCATGACCTTTACGCGCCTGTGAAAACATATAATCCACTTACGAATCTTTCAGAAGCAACCGGTATGTGTTGCATAGGTCAAACAATAGGAACCAAATTTTTCCCTTTTTCTCTTACTAGGGCCCCCGAAACATTAAATCGGTCCCAATAACTAACCGCATGGACATGACATTTGCGTGCCCGCAAAAACATATTATCGACTTCCGACGCTTTCGGAAGGAACCGGTTCCTGTTGCATAAGTGAGAAAAAGAAAACTGACTTTTGCCCTACCCTTTCTTCTAAATACATAGACAAGAACTGTAACTTGGCTCTCACGACTACCCACTCATTTGTAGCATGTATAACTTGCTGTGCAGAAACAGCCATACGTGGCTCTTGCGCGCAGCCAAAGCCATCAAAGATATAGCATGATACCGAAATCTTTCCCATGAAAATGTCTTGTACATCTTTAAAGTATATTGAAATTGGCCAATTACATAAGAATAAATGATGATAATTAAAGAAAATGATAAAAATAAAAGAAAAAAAAAAAAAAAAAAAAATGGCACAGCTGGGGTTCGAACCTCTGGCCTCCAGGGCCAAAAAGGCTCTTGGCACAGCGGTCTTACCCACTGTGCCATGGAGGCAACTGGGAATTAGTCTGGCTATATATACCTATAACCATATCCCCCCTCCCTTCCCATAATTCCTTGGAGAAAAAAATCCAAGATGGCGGCCGAGAAAAACAAAATGGCGGCTAAACCATCGATCTAAACAATAAGGGAAGTTTTAAAGTGCTTTTAGGTCTTCTTTGAAGTCTGATATGTAATCCTTAGCAAATTGAGATGCATTCTCCATCCATACACGCCGGAATTTACCGACATTGGGCTATAATTTAGGAAAACAGGGTGACAGAAGGACTTGGTCATATGTTTTCGAGCATACGACCAGGTTGACAACCCTGGATCCGATTTGTCATTCTAGTTCAGGCCGGCTTCCACACTGCACATTGATACATTGAATATGCTAAGATGATCAATGGACAGTGCAAAAGCCCCAGAAAATATTGTCACAAGTGGATAAATTTAGAAAGACAACTATTTCTGTAGCAACTGGTTCCTGTAGCAGGAGTCCAACAAAAGGAACTATATTTTGTATCATTTCTCTTCATATGTAGACAAGAAATGTAGTTAGGATGACTACCAACTCATACGTGCCAGTTACGCACCCGTGAAAACATGAAATATCGACTTATGATGCCTTCGGAAGCAACCGCTACCTGTTGCATAAGTCAAACAATTAGAGCCAATTTTTTCCCTTTTATCTTACTAGGGCCACCGTAACATTAAAGCGGTCTCAATATCTATCCCCACGTGCATGACCTTTACACGCCCGTGAAAACATATAATCCACTTACGAATCTTTCAGAAGCAACCGGTATGTGTTGCATAGGTCAAACAATAGGAACCAAATTTTTCCCTTTTTCTCTTACTAGGGCCCCCGAAACATTAAATCGGTCCCAATAACTAACCGCATGGACATGACATTTGCGTGCCCGCAAAACCATATTATCGACTTCCGACGCTTTCGGAAGGAACCGGTTCCTGTTGCATAAGTGAGAAAAAGAAAACTGACTTTTGCCCTACCCTTTCTTCTAAATACATAGACAAGAACTGTAACTTGGCTCTGACGACTACCCACTCATTTGTAGCATGTATAATTCGCTGTGCAGAGACAGCCATACGCGGCTCTTGCGCGCAGCCAAAGCCATCAAAGATATAGCATGATACCGAAATCTTTCCCATGAAAATGTCTTGTACATCTTTAAAGTATATTGAAATTGTCCAATTACATAAGAATAAATGATGATGATTAAAGAAAATGATAAAAATAAAAGAAAAAAAAAAAAAAAAAAAAATGGCACAGCTGGGGTTCGAACCTCTGGCCACCAGGTCCAAAAAGGCTCTTGGCACAGCGGTCTTACCCACTGTGCCATGGAGGCAACTGGGAATTAGTCTGGCTATATATACCTATAACCATATCCCCCCTCCCTTCCCATAATTCCTTGGAGAAAAAATCCAAGATGGCGGCCGAGAAAAACAAAATGGCGGCTAAACCATCGATCTAAACAATAAGGGAAGTTTTAAAGTGCTTTTAGGTCTTCTTTGAAGTCTGATATGTAATCCTTAGCAAATTGAGATGCATTCTCCATCCATACACGCCGGAATTTACCGACATTGGGCTATAATTTAGGAAAACAGGGTGACAGAAAGACTTGGTCGTATGTTTTTGAGCATACGACCAGGTTGACAACCCTGGATCCGATTTGTCATTCTAGTTCAGGCCGGCTTCCACACTGCACATTGATACATTGAATATGCTAAGATGATCAATGGACAGTGCAAAAGCCCCAGAAAATATTGTCACAAGTGGATAAATTTAGAAAGACAACTATTTCTGTAGCAACTGGTTCCTGTAGCAGGAGTCCAACAAAAGGAACTATATTTTGTATCATTTCTCTTCATATGTAGACAAGAAATGTAGTTAGGATGACTACCAACTCATACGTGCCAGTTACGCACCCGTGAAAACATGAAATATCGACTTATGATGCCTTCGGAAGCAACCGCTACCTGTTGCATAAGTCAAACAATTAGAGCCAATTTTTTCCCTTTTATCTTACTAGGGCCACCGTAACATTAAAGCGGTCTCAATATCTATCCCCACGTGCATGACCTTTACGCGCCCGTGAAAACATATAATCCACTTACGAATCTTTCAGAAGCAACCGGTATGTGTTGCATAGGTCAAACAATAGGAACCAAATGTTTCCCTTTTTCTCTAACTAGGGCCCCCGAAACATTAAATCGGTCCCAATAACTAACCGCATGGACATGACCTTTGCGTGCCCACAAAAACATATTATCGACTTCCGACGCTTTCGGAAGCAACCGGTTCCTGTTGCATAAGTGAGAAAAAGAAAACTGACTTTTGCCCTACCCTTTCTTCTAAATACATAGACAAGAACTGTAACTTGGCTCTCACGACTACCCACTCATTTGTAGCATGTATAACTCGCTGTGCAGAAACAGCCATACGCGGCTCTTGCACGCAGCCAAAGCCATCAAAGATATAGCATGATACCGAAATCTTTCCCATGAAAATGTCTTGTACATCTTTAAAGTATATTGAAATTGGCCAATTACATAAGAATAAATGATGATAATTAAAGAAAATGATAAAAATAAAAGAAAAAAAAAAAAAAAAAAAAAAATGGCACAGCTGGGGTTCGAACCTCTGGCCTCCAGTGCCAAAAAGGGCTCTTGGCACAGCAGTCTTACCCACTGTGCCATGGAGGCAACTGGAAATTAGTCTGGCTATATATACCTATAACCATATCCCCCCTCCCTTCCCATAATTCCTTGGAGAAAAAATCCAAGATGGCGGCCGAGAAAAACAAAATGGCGGCTAAACCATCGATCTAAACAATAAGGGAAGTTTTAAAATGCTTTTAGGTCTTCTTTGAAGTCTGATATGTAATCCTTAGCAAATTGAGATGCATTCTCCATCCATACACGCCGGAATTTACCGACATTGGGCTATAATTTAGGAAAACAGGGTGACAGAAGGACTTGGTCATATGTTTTCGAGCATACGACCAGGTTGACAACCCTGGATCCGATTTGTCATTCTAGTTCAGGCCGGCTTCCACACTGCACATTGATACATTGAATATGCTAAGATGATCAATGGACAGTGCAAAAGCCCCAGAAAATATTGTCACAAGTGGATAAATTTAGAAAGACAACTATTTCTGTAGCAACTGGTTCCTGTAGCAGGAGTCCAACAAAAGGAACTATATTTTGTATCATTTCTCTTCATATGTAGACAAGAAATGTAGTTAGGATGACTACCAACTCATACGTGCCGGTTACGCACCCGTGGAAACATGAAATATCGACTTATGATGCCTTCGGAAGCAACCGCTATCTGTTGCATAAGTCAAACAATTAGAGCCAATTTTTTCCCTTTTATCTTACTAGGGCCACTGTAACATTAAAGCGGTCTCAATATCTATCCCCACGTGCATGACCTTTACGCACCCGTGAAAACATATAATCCACTTACGAATCTTTCAGAAGCAACCGGTATGTGTTGCATAGGTCAAACAATAGGAACCAAATTTTTCCCTTTTTCTCTTACTAGGGCCCCCGAAACATTAAATCGGTCCCAATAACTAACCGCATGGACATGACCTTTGCGTGCCCGCAAAAACATATTATCGACTTCCGACGCTTTCGGAAGCAACCGGTTCCTGTTGCATAAGTGAGAAAAAGAAAACTGACTTTTGCCCTACCCTTTCTTCTAAATACATAGACAAGAACTGTAACTTGGCTCTCACGACTACCCACTCATTTGTAGCATGTATAACTCGCTGTGCAGAAACAGCCATACGCGGCTCTTGCGCGCAGCCAAAGCCATCAAAGATATAGCATGATACCAAAATCTTTCCCATGAAAATGTCTTGTACATCTTTAAAGTATATTGAAATTGGCCAATTACATAAGAATAAATGATGATAATTAAAGAAAATGATAAAAATAAAAGAAAAAAAAAAAAAAAAAAAATGGCACAGCTGGGGTTCGAACCTCTGGCCACCAGGGCCAAAAAGGCTCTTGGCACAGCGGTCTTACCCACTGTGCCATGGAGGCAACTGGAAATTAGTCTGGCTATATATACCTATAACCATATCCCCCCTCCCTTTCCATAATTCCTTGGAGAAAATATCCAAGATGGCGGCCGAGAAAAACAAAATGGCGGCTAAACCATCGATCTAAACAATAAGGGAAGTTTTAAAGTGCTTTTAGGTCTTCTTTGAAGTCTGATATGTAATCCTTAGCAAATTGAGATGCATTCTCCATCCATACACGCCGGAATTTACCGACATTGGGCTATAATTTAGGAAAACAGGGTGACAGAAGGACTCGGTCATATGTTTTCGAGCATACGACCAGGTTGACAACCCTGGATCCGATTTGTCATTCTAGTTCAGGCCGGCTTCCACACTGCACATTGATACATTGAATATGCTAAGATGATCAATGGACAGTGCAAAAGCCCCAGAAAATATTGTCACAAGTGGATAAATTTAGAAAGACAACTATTTCTGTAGCAACTGGTTCCTGTAGCAGGAGTCCAACAAAAGGAACTATATTTTGTATCATTTCTCTTCATATGTAGACAAGAAATGTAGTTAGGATGACTACCAACTCATATGTGCCGGTTACGCACCCGTGAAAACATGAAATATCGACTTATGATGCCTTCGGAAGCAACCGCTACCTGTTGCATAAGTCAAACAATTAGAGCCAATTTTTTCCCTTTTATCTTACTAGGGCCACCGTAACATTAAAGCGGTCTCAATATCTATCCCCACGTGCGTGACCTTTACGCGCCGGTGAAAACATATAATCCACTTACGAATCTTTCAGAAGCAACCGGTATGTGTTGCATAGGTCAAACAATAGGAACCAAATTTTTCCCTTTTTCTCTTACTAGGGCCCCCGAAACATTAAATCGGTCCCAATAACTAACCACATGGACATGACCTTTGCGTGCCCGCAAAAACATATTATGGACTTCCGACGCTTTCGGAAGCAACCGGTTCCTGTTACATAAGTGAGAAAAAGAAAACTGACTTTTGCCCTACCCTTTCTTCTAAATACATAGACAAGAACTGTAACTTGGCTCTCACGACTACCCACTCATTTGTAGCATGTATAACTCGCTGTGCAGAAACAGCCATACGCGGCTCTTGCGCGCAACCAAAGCCATCAAAGATATAGCATGATACCGAAATCTTTCCCATGAAAATGTCTTGTACATCTTTAAAGTATATTGAAATTGGCCAATTACATAAGAATAAATGATGATAATTAAAGAAAATGATAAAAATAAAAGAAAAAAAAAAAAAAAAAAAAAATGGCACAGCTGGGGTTCGAACCTCTGGCCACAAGGGCCAAAAAGGCTCTTGGCACAGCGGTCTTACCCACTGTGCCATGGAGGCAACTGGAAATTAGTCTGGCTATATATACCTATAACCATATCCCCCCTCTCTTCCCATAATTCCTTGGAGAAAAAATCCAAGATGGCGGCCGAGAAAAACAAAATGGCGGCTAAACCATCGATCTAAACAATAAGGGAAGTTTTAAAGTGCTTTTAGGTCTTCTTTGAAGTCTGATATGTAATCCTTAGCAAATTGAGATGCATTCTCCATCCATACACGCCGGAATTTACCGACATTGGGCTATAATTTAGGAAAACAGGGTGACAGAAGGACTTGGCCATATACGACCAGGTTGACAACCCTGGATCCGATTTGTCATTCTAGTTCAGGCCGGCTTCCACACTGCACATTGATACATTGAATATGCTAAGATGATCAATGGACAGTGCAAAAGCCCCAGAAAATATTGTCACAAGTGGATAAATTTAGAAAGACAACTATTTCTGTAGCAACTGGTTCCTGTAGCAGGAGTCCAACAAAAGGAACTATATTTTGTATCATTTCTCTTCATATGTAGACAAGAAATGTAGTTAGGATGACTACCAACTCATACGTGCCGGTTACACACCCGTGAAAACATGAAATATCGACTTATGATGCCTTCGGAAGCACCCGCTACCTGTTGCATAGGTCAAACAATTATAGCCAATTTTTTCCCTTTTATCTTACTAGGGCCACCGTAACATTAAAGCGGTCTCAATATCTATCCCCATGTGGGTGACCTTTACGCGCCCGTGAAAACATATAATCCACTTACGAATCTTTCAGAAGCAACCGGTATGTGTTGCATAGGTCAAACAATAGGAACCAAATTTTTCCCTTTTTCTCTTACTAGGGCCCCCGAAACATTAAATCGGTCCCAATAACTAACCGCATGGACATGACCTTTGCGTGCCCGCAAAAACATATTATTGACTTCCGACGCTTTCGGAAGCAACCGGTTCCTGTTGCATAAGTGAGAAAAAGAAAACTGACTTTTGCCCTACCCTTTCTTCTAAATACATAGACAAGAACTGTAACTTGGCTCTCACGACTACCCACTCATTTGTAGCATGTATAACTCGCTGTGCAGAAACAGCCATACGCGGCTCTTGCGCGCAGCCAAAGCCATCAAAGATATAGCATGATACCGAAATCTTTCCCATGAAAATGTCTTGTACATCTTTAAAGTATATTGAAATTGGCCAATTACATAAGAATAAATGATGATAATTAAAGAAAATGATAAAAATAAAAGGAAAAAAAAAAAAAAAAAAAATGGCACAGCTGGGGTTCGAACCTCTGGCCACCAGGGCCAAAAAGGCTCTTGGCACAGCGGTCTTACCCACTGTGCCATGGAGGCAACTGGAAATTAGTCTGGCTATATATACCTATAACCATATCCCCCCTCCCTTCCCATAATTCCTTGGAGAAAAAAATCCAAGATGGCGGCCGAGAAAAACAAAATGGCGGCTAAACCATCGATCTAAACAATAAGGGAAGTTTTAAAGTGCTTTTAGGTCTTCTTTGAAGTCTGATATGTAATCCTTAGCAAATTGAGATGCATTCTCCATCCATACACGCCGGAATTTACCGACATTGGGCTATAATTTAGGAAAACAGGGTGACAGAAGGACTTGGTCATATGTTTTCGAGCATACGACCAGGTTGACAACCCTGGATCCGATTTGTCATTCTAGTTCAGGCCGGCTTCCACACTGCACATTGATACATTGAATATGCTAAGATGATCAATGGACAGTGCAAAAGCCCCAGAAAATATTGTCACAAGTGGATAAATTTAGAAAGACAACTATTTCTGTAGCAACTGGTTCCTGTAGCAGGAGTCCAACAAAAGGAACTATATTTTGTATCATTTCTCTTCATATGTAGACAAGAAATGTAGTTAGGATGACTACCAACTCATACGTGCCGGTTACGCACCCGTGAAAACATGAAATATCGACTTATGATGCCTTCGGAAGCAATCGCTACCTGTTGCCTAAGTCAAACAATTAGAGCCAATTTTTTCCCTTTTATCTTACTAGGGCCACCGTAACATTAAAGCGGTCTCAATATCTATCCCCACGTGCATGACCTTTACGCGCCCGTGAAAACATATAATCCACTTACGAATCTTTCAGAAGCAACCGGTATGTGTTGCATAGGTCAAACAATAGGAACCAAATTTTTCCCTTTTTCTCTTACTAGGGCCCCCGAAACATTAAATCGGTCCCAATAACTAACCGCATGGACTTGACCTTTGCGTGCCCGCAAAAACATATTATCGCCTTCCGACGCTTTCAGAATCAACCGGTTCCTGTTGCATAAGTGAGAAAAAGAAAACTGACTTTTGCCCTACCCTTTCTTCTAAATACATAGACAAGAACTGTAACTTGGCTCTCACGACTACCCACTCATTTGTAGCATGTATAACTCGCTGTGCAGAAACAGCCATATGCGGCTCTTGCGCGCAGCCAAAGCCATCAAAGATATAGCATGATACCGAAATCTTTCCCATGAAAATGTCTTGTACATCTTTAAAGTATATTGAAATTGGCCAATTACATAAGAATAAATGATGATAATTAAAGAAAATGATAAAAATAAAAGAAAAAAAAAAAAAAAAGAAAAAAATGGCACAGCTGGGGTTCGAACCTCTGGCCACCAGGGCCAAAAAGGCTCTTGGCACAGCGGTCTTACCCACTGTGCCATGGAGGCAACTGGAAATTAGTCTGGCTATATATACCTATAACCATATCCCCCCTCCCTTCCCATAATTCCTTGGAGAAAAAAATCCAAGATGGCGGCCGAGAAAAACAAAATGGCGGCTAAACCATCGATCTAAACAATAAGGGAAGTTTTAAAGTGCTTTTAGGTCTTCTTTGAAGTCTGATATGTAATCCTTAGCAAATTGAGATGCATTCTCCATCCATACACGCCGGAATTTACCGACATTGGGCTATAATTTAGGAAAACAGGGTGACAGAAGGACTCGGTCACATGTTTTCGAGCATACGACCAGGTTGACAACCCTGGATTCGATTTGTCATTCTAGTTCAGGCCGGCTTCCACACTGCACATTGATACATTGAATATGCTAAGATGATCAATGGACAGTGCAAAAGCCCCAGAAAATATTGTCACAAGTGGATAAATTTAGAAAGACAACTATTTCTGTAGCAACTGGTTCCTGTAGCAGGAGTCCAACAAAAGGAACTATATTTTGTATCATTTCTCTTCATATGTAGACAAGAAATGTAGTTAGGATGACTACCAACTCATACGTGCCGGTTACGCACCCGTGAAAACATGAAATATCGACTTATGATGCCTTCGGAAGCAATCGCTACCTGTTGCATAAGTCAAACAATTAGAGCCAATTTTTTCCCTTTTATCTTACTAGGGCCACCGTAACATTAAAGCGGTCTCAATATCTATCCCCACGTGCATGACCTTTACGCGCCCGTGAAAACATATAATCCACTTACGAATCTTTCAGAAGCAACCGGTATGTGTTGCATAGGTCAAACAATAGGAACCAAATTTTTCCCTTTTTCTCTTACTAGGGCCCCCGAAACATTAAATCGGTCCCAATAACTAACCGCATGGACATGACCTTTGCGTGCCCGCAAAAACATATTATTGACTTCCGACGCTTTCGGAAGCAACCGGTTCCTGTTGCATAAGTGAGAAAAAGAAAACTGACTTTTGCCCTACCCTTTCTTCTAAATACATAGACAAGAACTGTAACTTGGCTCTCACGACTACCCACTCATTTGTAGCATGTATAACTCGCTGTGCAGAAACAGCCATACGCGGCTCTTGCGCGCAGCCAAAGCCATCAAAGATATAGCATGATACCGAAATCTTTCCCATGAAAATGTCTTGTACATCTTTAAAGTATATTGAAATTGGCCAATTACATAAGAATAAATGATGATAATTAAAGAAAATGATAAAAATAAAAGGAAAAAAAAAAAAAAAAAAAAATGGCACAGCTGGGGTTCGAACCTCTGGCCACCAGGGCCAAAAAGGCTCTTGGCACAGCGGTCTTACCCACTGTGCCATGGAGGCAACTGGAAATTAGTCTGGCTATATATACCTATAACCATATCCCCCCTCCCTTCCCATAATTCCTTGGAGAAAAAAATCCAAGATGGCGGCCGAGAAAAACAAAATGGCGGCTAAACCATCGATCTAAACAATAAGGGAAGTTTTAAAGTGCTTTTAGGTCTTCTTTGAAGTCTGATATGTAATCCTTAGCAAATTGAGATGCATTCTCCATCCATACACGCCGGAATTTACCGACATTGGGCTATAATTTAGGAAAACAGGGTGACAGAAGGACTTGGTCATATGTTTTCGAGCATACGACCAGGTTGACAACCCTGGATCCGATTTGTCATTCTAGTTCAGGCCGGCTTCCACACTGCACATTGATACATTGAATATGCTAAGATGATCAATGGACAGTGCAAAAGCCCCAGAAAATATTGTCACAAGTGGATAAATTTAGAAAGACAACTATTTCTGTAGCAACTGGTTCCTGTAGCAGGAGTCCAACAAAAGGAACTATATTTTGTATCATTTCTCTTCATATGTAGACAAGAAATGTAGTTAGGATGACTACCAACTCATACGTGCCGGTTACGCACCCGTGAAAACATGAAATATCGACTTATGATGCCTTCGGAAGCAATCGCTACCTGTTGCCTAAGTCAAACAATTAGAGCCAATTTTTTCCCTTTTATCTTACTAGGGCCACCGTAACATTAAAGCGGTCTCAATATCTATCCCCACGTGCATGACCTTTACGCGCCCGTGAAAACATATAATCCACTTACGAATCTTTCAGAAGCAACCGGTATGTGTTGCATAGGTCAAACAATAGGAACCAAATTTTTCCCTTTTTCTCTTACTAGGGCCCCCGAAACATTAAATCGGTCCCAATAACTAACCGCATGGACTTGACCTTTGCGTGCCCGCAAAAACATATTATCGCCTTCCGACGCTTTCAGAATCAACCGGTTCCTGTTGCATAAGTGAGAAAAAGAAAACTGACTTTTGCCCTACCCTTTCTTCTAAATACATAGACAAGAACTGTAACTTGGCTCTCACGACTACCCACTCATTTGTAGCATGTATAACTCGCTGTGCAGAAACAGCCATATGCGGCTCTTGCGCGCAGCCAAAGCCATCAAAGATATAGCATGATACCGAAATCTTTCCCATGAAAATGTCTTGTACATCTTTAAAGTATATTGAAATTGGCCAATTACATAAGAATAAATGATGATAATTAAAGAAAATGATAAAAATAAAAGAAAAAAAAAAAAAAAAGAAAAAAATGGCACAGCTGGGGTTCGAACCTCTGGCCACCAGGGCCAAAAAGGCTCTTGGCACAGCGGTCTTACCCACTGTGCCATGGAGGCAACTGGAAATTAGTCTGGCTATATATACCTATAACCATATCCCCCCTCCCTTCCCATAATTCCTTGGAGAAAAAAATCCAAGATGGCGGCCGAGAAAAACAAAATGGCGGCTAAACCATCGATCTAAACAATAAGGGAAGTTTTAAAGTGCTTTTAGGTCTTCTTTGAAGTCTGATATGTAATCCTTAGCAAATTGAGATGCATTCTCCATCCATACACGCCGGAATTTACCGACATTGGGCTATAATTTAGGAAAACAGGGTGACAGAAGGACTCGGTCACATGTTTTCGAGCATACGACCAGGTTGACAACCCTGGATTCGATTTGTCATTCTAGTTCAGGCCGGCTTCCACACTGCACATTGATACATTGAATATGCTAAGATGATCAATGGACAGTGCAAAAGCCCCAGAAAATATTGTCACAAGTGGATAAATTTAGAAAGACAACTATTTCTGTAGCAACTGGTTCCTGTAGCAGGAGTCCAACAAAAGGAACTATATTTTGTATCATTTCTCTTCATATGTAGACAAGAAATGTAGTTAGGATGACTACCAACTCATACGTGCCGGTTACGCACCCGTGAAAACATGAAATATCGACTTATGATGCCTTCGGAAGCAATCGCTACCTGTTGCATAAGTCAAACAATTAGAGCCAATTTTTTCCCTTTTATCTTACTAGGGCCACCGTAACATTAAAGCGGTCTCAATATCTATCCCCACGTGCATGACCTTTACGCGCCCGTGAAAACATATAATCCACTTACGAATCTTTCAGAAGCAACCGGTATGTGTTGCATAGGTCAAACAATAGGAACCAAATTTTTCCCTTTTTCTCTTACTAGGGCCCCCGAAACATTAAATCGGTCCCAATAACTAACCGCATGGACATGACCTTTGCGTGCCCGCAAAAACATATTATCGACTTCCGACGCTTTCGGAAGCAACCGGTTCCTGTTGCATAAGTGAGAAAAAGAAAACTGACTTTTGCCCTACCCTTTCTTCTAAATACATAGACAAGAACTGTAACTTGGCTCTCACGACTACCCACTCATTTGTAGCATGTATAACTCGCTGTGCAGAAACAGCCATACGCGGCTCTTGCGCGCAGCCAAAGCCATCAAAGATATAGCATGATACCGAAATCTTTCCCATGAAAATGTCTTGTACATCTTTAAAGTATATTGAAATTGGCCAATTACATAAGAATAAATGATGATAATTAAAGAAAATGATAAAAATAAAAGAAAAAAAAAAAAAAATGGCACAGCTGGGGTTCGAACCTCTGGCCACCAGGGCCAAAAAGGCTCTTGGCACAGCGGTCTTACCCACTGTGCCATGGAGGCAACTGGAAATTAGTCTGGCTATATATACCTATAACCATATCCCCCCTCCCTTCCCATAATTCCTTGGAGAAAAAAATCCAAGATGGCGGCCGAGAAAAACAAAATGGCGGCTAAACCATCGATCTAAACAATAAGGGAAGTTTTAAAGTGCTTTTAGGTCTTCTTTGAAGTCTGATATGTAATCCTTAGCAAATTGAGATGCATTCTCCATCCATACACGCCGGAATTTACCGACATTGGGCTATAATTTAGGAAAACAGGGTGACAGAAGGACTCGGTCATATGTTTTCGAGCATACGACCAGGTTGACAACCCTGGATCCGATTTGTCATTCTAGTTCAGGCCGGCTTCCACACTGCACATTGATACATTGAATATGCTAAGATGATCAATGGACAGTGCAAAAGCCCCAGAAAATATTGTCACAAGTGGATAAATTTAGAAAGACAACTATTTCTGTAGCAACTGGTTCCTGTAGCAGGAGTCCAACAAAAGGAACTATATTTTGTATCATTTCTCTTCATATGAAGACAAGAAATGTAGTTAGGATGACTACCAACTCATACGTGCCGGTTACGCACCCGTGAAAACATGAAATATCGACTTATGATGCCTTCGGAAGCAACCGCTACCTGTTGCATAAGTCAAACAATTAGAGCCAATTTTTTCCCTTTTATCTTACTAGGGCCACCGTAACATTAAAGCGGTCTCAATATCTATCCCCATGTGGGTGACCTTTACGCGCCCGTGAAAACATATAATCCACTTACGAATCTTTCAGAAGCAACCGGTATGTGTTGCATAGGTCAAACAATAGGAACCAAATTTTTCCCTTTTTCTCTTACTAGGGCCCCCGAAACATTAAATCGGTCCCAATAACTAACCGCATGGACATGACCTTTGCGTGCCCGCAAAAACATATTATTGACTTCCGACGCTTTCGGAAGCAACCGGTTCCTGTTGCATAAGTGAGAAAAAGAAAACTGACTTTTGCCCTACCCTTTCTTCTAAATACATAGACAAGAACTGTAACTTGGCTCTCACGACTACCCACTCATTTGTAGCATGTATAACTCGCTGTGCAGAAACAGCCATACGCGGCTCTTGCGCGCAGCCAAAGCCATCAAAGATATAGCATGATACCGAAATCTTTCCCATGAAAATGTCTTGTACATCTTTAAAGTATATTGAAATTGGCCAATTACATAAGAATAAATGATGATAATTAAAGAAAATGATAAAAATAAAAGGAAAAAAAAAAAAAAAAAAAATGGCACAGCTGGGGTTCGAACCTCTGGCCACCAGGGCCAAAAAGGCTCTTGGCACAGCGGTCTTACCCACTGTGCCATGGAGGCAACTGGAAATTAGTCTGGCTATATATACCTATAACCATATCCCCCCTCCCTTCCCATAATTCCTTGGAGAAAAAAATCCAAGATGGCGGCCGAGAAAAACAAAATGGCGGCTAAACCATCGATCTAAACAATAAGGGAAGTTTTAAAGTGCTTTTAGGTCTTCTTTGAAGTCTGATATGTAATCCTTAGCAAATTGAGATGCATTCTCCATCCATACACGCCGGAATTTACCGACATTGGGCTATAATTTAGGAAAACAGGGTGACAGAAGGACTTGGTCATATGTTTTCGAGCATACGACCAGGTTGACAACCCTGGATCCGATTTGTCATTCTAGTTCAGGCCGGCTTCCACACTGCACATTGATACATTGAATATGCTAAGATGATCAATGGACAGTGCAAAAGCCCCAGAAAATATTGTCACAAGTGGATAAATTTAGAAAGACAACTATTTCTGTAGCAACTGGTTCCTGTAGCAGGAGTCCAACAAAAGGAACTATATTTTGTATCATTTCTCTTCATATGTAGACAAGAAATGTAGTTAGGATGACTACCAACTCATACGTGCCGGTTACGCACCCGTGAAAACATGAAATATCGACTTATGATGCCTTCGGAAGCAATCGCTACCTGTTGCCTAAGTCAAACAATTAGAGCCAATTTTTTTCCCTTTTATCTTACTAGGGCCACCGTAACATTAAAGCGGTCTCAATATCTATCCCCACGTGCATGACCTTTACGCGCCCGTGAAAACATATAATCCACTTACGAATCTTTCAGAAGCAACCGGTATGTGTTGCATAGGTCAAACAATAGGAACCAAATTTTTCCCTTTTTCTCTTACTAGGGCCCCCGAAACATTAAATCGGTCCCAATAACTAACCGCATGGACTTGACCTTTGCGTGCCCGCAAAAACATATTATCGCCTTCCGACGCTTTCAGAATCAACCGGTTCCTGTTGCATAAGTGAGAAAAAGAAAACTGACTTTTGCCCTACCCTTTCTTCTAAATACATAGACAAGAACTGTAACTTGGCTCTCACGACTACCCACTCATTTGTAGCATGTATAACTCGCTGTGCAGAAACAGCCATATGCGGCTCTTGCGCGCAGCCAAAGCCATCAAAGATATAGCATGATACCGAAATCTTTCCCATGAAAATGTCTTGTACATCTTTAAAGTATATTGAAATTGGCCAATTACATAAGAATAAATGATGATAATTAAAGAAAATGATAAAAATAAAAGAAAAAAAAAAAAAAAAGAAAAAAATGGCACAGCTGGGGTTCGAACCTCTGGCCACCAGGGCCAAAAAGGCTCTTGGCACAGCGGTCTTACCCACTGTGCCATGGAGGCAACTGGAAATTAGTCTGGCTATATATACCTATAACCATATCCCCCCTCCCTTCCCATAATTCCTTGGAGAAAAAAATCCAAGATGGCGGCCGAGAAAAACAAAATGGCGGCTAAACCATCGATCTAAACAATAAGGGAAGTTTTAAAGTGCTTTTAGGTCTTCTTTGAAGTCTGATATGTAATCCTTAGCAAATTGAGATGCATTCTCCATCCATACACGCCGGAATTTACCGACATTGGGCTATAATTTAGGAAAACAGGGTGACAGAAGGACTCGGTCACATGTTTTCGAGCATACGACCAGGTTGACAACCCTGGATTCGATTTGTCATTCTAGTTCAGGCCGGCTTCCACACTGCACATTGATACATTGAATATGCTAAGATGATCAATGGACAGTGCAAAAGCCCCAGAAAATATTGTCACAAGTGGATAAATTTAGAAAGACAACTATTTCTGTAGCAACTGGTTCCTGTAGCAGGAGTCCAACAAAAGGAACTATATTTTGTATCATTTCTCTTCATATGTAGACAAGAAATGTAGTTAGGATGACTACCAACTCATACGTGCCGGTTACGCACCCGTGAAAACATGAAATATCGACTTATGATGCCTTCGGAAGCAATCGCTACCTGTTGCATAAGTCAAACAATTAGAGCCAATTTTTTCCCTTTTATCTTACTAGGGCCACCGTAACATTAAAGCGGTCTCAATATCTATCCCCACGTGCATGACCTTTACGCGCCCGTGAAAACATATAATCCACTTACGAATCTTTCAGAAGCAACCGGTATGTGTTGCATAGGTCAAACAATAGGAACCAAATTTTTCCCTTTTTCTCTTACTAGGGCCCCCGAAACATTAAATCGGTCCCAATAACTAACCGCATGGACATGACCTTTGCGTGCCCGCAAAAACATATTATCGACTTCCGACGCTTTCGGAAGCAACCGGTTCCTGTTGCATAAGTGAGAAAAAGAAAACTGACTTTTGCCCTACCCTTTCTTCTAAATACATAGACAAGAACTGTAACTTGGCTCTCACGACTACCCACTCATTTGTAGCATGTATAACTCGCTGTGCAGAAACAGCCATACGCGGCTCTTGCGCGCAGCCAAAGCCATCAAAGATATAGCATGATACCGAAATCTTTCCCATGAAAATGTCTTGTACATCTTTAAAGTATATTGAAATTGGCCAATTACATAAGAATAAATGATGATAATTAAAGAAAATGATAAAAATAAAAGAAAAAAAAAAAAAATGGCACAGCTGGGGTTCGAACCTCTGGCCACCAGGGCCAAAAAGGCTCTTGGCACAGCGGTCTTACCCACTGTGCCATGGAGGCAACTGGAAATTAGTCTGGCTATATATACCTATAACCATATCCCCCCTCCCTTCCCATAATTCCTTGGAGAAAAAAATCCAAGATGGCGGCCGAGAAAAACAAAATGGCGGCTAAACCATCGATCTAAACAATAAGGGAAGTTTTAAAGTGCTTTTAGGTCTTCTTTGAAGTCTGATATGTAATCCTTAGCAAATTGAGATGCATTCTCCATCCATACACGCCGGAATTTACCGACATTGGGCTATAATTTAGGAAAACAGGGTGACAGAAGGACTCGGTCATATGTTTTCGAGCATACGACCAGGTTGACAACCCTGGATCCGATTTGTCATTCTAGTTCAGGCCGGCTTCCACACTGCACATTGATACATTGAATATGCTAAGATGATCAATGGACAGTGCAAAAGCCCCAGAAAATATTGTCACAAGTGGATAAATTTAGAAAGACAACTATTTCTGTAGCAACTGGTTCCTGTAGCAGGAGTCCAACAAAAGGAACTATATTTTGTATCATTTCTCTTCATATGAAGACAAGAAATGTAGTTAGGATGACTACCAACTCATACGTGCCGGTTACGCACCCGTGAAAACATGAAATATCGACTTATGATGCCTTCGGAAGCAACCGCTACCTGTTGCATAAGTCAAACAATTAGAGCCAATTTTTTCCCTTTTATCTTACTAGGGCCACCGTAACATTAAAGCGGTCTCAATATCTATCCCCACGTGCATGACCTTTACGTGCCCGTGAAAACATATAATCCACTTACGAATCTTTCAGAAGCAACCGGTATGTGTTGCATAGGTCAAACAATAGGAACCAAATTTTTCCCTTTTTCTCTTACTAGGGCCCCCGAAACATTAAATCGGTCCCAATAACTAACCGCATGGACATGACCTTTGCGTGCCCGCAAAAACATATTATCACCTTATGACGCTTTCGGAAGCAACCGGTTCCTGTTGCATAAGTGAGAAAAAGAAAACTGACTTTTGCCCTACCCTTTCTTCTAAATACATAGACAAGAACTGTAACTTGGCTCTCACGACTACCCACTCATTTGTAGCATGTATAACTCGCTGTGCAGAAACAGCCATATGCGGCTCTTGCGCGCAGCCAAAGCCATCAAAGATATAGCATGATACCGAAATCTTTCCCATGAAAATGTCTTGTACATCTTTAAAGTATATTGAAACTGGCCAATTACATAAGAATAAATGATGATAATTAAAGAAAATGATAAAAATAAAAGAAAAAAAAAAAAAAAAAAAAAAATGGCACAGCTGGGGTTCGAACCTCTGGCCACCAGGGCCAAAAAGGCTCTTGGCACAGCGGTCTTACCCACTGTGCCATGGAGGCAAGTGGAAATTAGTCTGGCTATATATACCTATAACCATATCCCCCCTCCCTTCCCACAATTCCTTGGAGAAAAAACTCCAAGATGGCGGCCGAGAAAAACAAAATGGCGGCTAAACCATCGATCTAAACAATAAGGGAAGTTTTAAAGTGCTTTTAGGTCTTCTTTGAAGTCTGATATGTAATCCTTAGCAAATTGAGATGCATTCTCCATCCATACACGCCGGAATTTACCGACATTGGGCTATAATTTAGGAAAACAGGGTGACAGAAGGACTCGGTCATATGTTTTCGAGCATACGACCAGGTTGACAACCCTGGATCCGATTTGTCATTCTAGTTCAGGCCGGCTTCCACACTGCACATTGATACATTGAATATGCTAAGATGATCAATGGACAGTGCAAAAGCCCCAGAAAATATTGTCACAAGTGGATAAATTTAGAAAGACAACTATTTCTGTAGCAACTGGTTCCTGTAGCAGGAGTCCAACAAAAGGAACTATATTTTGTATCATTTCTCTTCATATGTAGACAAGAAATGTAGTTAGGATGACTACCAACTCATACGTGCCGGTTACGCACCCGTGAAAACATGAAATATCGACTTATGATGCCTTCGGAAGCAATCGCTACCTGTTGCCTAAGTCAAACAATTAGAGCCAATTTTTTCCCTTTTATCTTACTAGGGCCACCGTAACATTAAAGCGGTCTCAATATCTATCCCCACGTGCATGACCTTTACGCGCCCGTGAAAACATATAATCCACTTACGAATCTTTCAGAAGCAACCGGTATGTGTTGCATAGGTCAAACAATAGGAACCAAATTTTTCCCTTTTTCTCTTACTAGGGCCCCCGAAACATTAAATCGGTCCCAATAACTAACCGCATGGACTTGACCTTTGCGTGCCCGCAAAAACATATTATCGCCTTCCGACGCTTTCAGAATCAACCGGTTCCTGTTGCATAAGTGAGAAAAAGAAAACTGACTTTTGCCCTACCCTTTCTTCTAAATACATAGACAAGAACTGTAACTTGGCTCTCACGACTACCCACTCATTTGTAGCATGTATAACTCGCTGTGCAGAAACAGCCATATGCGGCTCTTGCGCGCAGCCAAAGCCATCAAAGATATAGCATGATACCGAAATCTTTCCCATGAAAATGTCTTGTACATCTTTAAAGTATATTGAAATTGGCCAATTACATAAGAATAAATGATGATAATTAAAGAAAATGATAAAAATAAAAGAAAAAAAAAAAAAAAAGAAAAAAATGGCACAGCTGGGGTTCGAACCTCTGGCCACCAGGGCCAAAAAGGCTCTTGGCACAGCGGTCTTACCCACTGTGCCATGGAGGCAACTGGAAATTAGTCTGGCTATATATACCTATAACCATATCCCCCCTCCCTTCCCATAATTCCTTGGAGAAAAAAATCCAAGATGGCGGCCGAGAAAAACAAAATGGCGGCTAAACCATCGATCTAAACAATAAGGGAAGTTTTAAAGTGCTTTTAGGTCTTCTTTGAAGTCTGATATGTAATCCTTAGCAAATTGAGATGCATTCTCCATCCATACACGCCGGAATTTACCGACATTGGGCTATAATTTAGGAAAACAGGGTGACAGAAGGACTCGGTCACATGTTTTCGAGCATACGACCAGGTTGACAACCCTGGATTCGATTTGTCATTCTAGTTCAGGCCGGCTTCCACACTGCACATTGATACATTGAATATGCTAAGATGATCAATGGACAGTGCAAAAGCCCCAGAAAATATTGTCACAAGTGGATAAATTTAGAAAGACAACTATTTCTGTAGCAACTGGTTCCTGTAGCAGGAGTCCAACAAAAGGAACTATATTTTGTATCATTTCTCTTCATATGTAGACAAGAAATGTAGTTAGGATGACTACCAACTCATACGTGCCGGTTACGCACCCGTGAAAACATGAAATATCGACTTATGATGCCTTCGGAAGCAATCGCTACCTGTTGCATAAGTCAAACAATTAGAGCCAATTTTTTCCCTTTTATCTTACTAGGGCCACCGTAACATTAAAGCGGTCTCAATATCTATCCCCACGTGCATGACCTTTACGCGCCCGTGAAAACATATAATCCACTTACGAATCTTTCAGAAGCAACCGGTATGTGTTGCATAGGTCAAACAATAGGAACCAAATTTTTCCCTTTTTCTCTTACTAGGGCCCCCGAAACATTAAATCGGTCCCAATAACTAACCGCATGGACATGACCTTTGCGTGCCCGCAAAAACATATTATCGACTTCCGACGCTTTCGGAAGCAACCGGTTCCTGTTGCATAAGTGAGAAAAAGAAAACTGACTTTTGCCCTACCCTTTCTTCTAAATACATAGACAAGAACTGTAACTTGGCTCTCACGACTACCCACTCATTTGTAGCATGTATAACTCGCTGTGCAGAAACAGCCATACGCGGCTCTTGCGCGCAGCCAAAGCCATCAAAGATATAGCATGATACCGAAATCTTTCCCATGAAAATGTCTTGTACATCTTTAAAGTATATTGAAATTGGCCAATTACATAAGAATAAATGATGATAATTAAAGAAAATGATAAAAATAAAAGAAAAAAAAAAAAAAATGGCACAGCTGGGGTTCGAACCTCTGGCCACCAGGGCCAAAAAGGCTCTTGGCACAGCGGTCTTACCCACTGTGCCATGGAGGCAACTGGAAATTAGTCTGGCTATATATACCTATAACCATATCCCCCCTCCCTTCCCATAATTCCTTGGAGAAAAAAATCCAAGATGGCGGCCGAGAAAAACAAAATGGCGGCTAAACCATCGATCTAAACAATAAGGGAAGTTTTAAAGTGCTTTTAGGTCTTCTTTGAAGTCTGATATGTAATCCTTAGCAAATTGAGATGCATTCTCCATCCATACACGCCGGAATTTACCGACATTGGGCTATAATTTAGGAAAACAGGGTGACAGAAGGACTCGGTCATATGTTTTCGAGCATACGACCAGGTTGACAACCCTGGATCCGATTTGTCATTCTAGTTCAGGCCGGCTTCCACACTGCACATTGATACATTGAATATGCTAAGATGATCAATGGACAGTGCAAAAGCCCCAGAAAATATTGTCACAAGTGGATAAATTTAGAAAGACAACTATTTCTGTAGCAACTGGTTCCTGTAGCAGGAGTCCAACAAAAGGAACTATATTTTGTATCATTTCTCTTCATATGAAGACAAGAAATGTAGTTAGGATGACTACCAACTCATACGTGCCGGTTACGCACCCGTGAAAACATGAAATATCGACTTATGATGCCTTCGGAAGCAACCGCTACCTGTTGCATAAGTCAAACAATTAGAGCCAATTTTTTCCCTTTTATCTTACTAGGGCCACCGTAACATTAAAGCGGTCTCAATATCTATCCCCACGTGCATGACCTTTACGTGCCCGTGAAAACATATAATCCACTTACGAATCTTTCAGAAGCAACCGGTATGTGTTGCATAGGTCAAACAATAGGAACCAAATTTTTCCCTTTTTCTCTTACTAGGGCCCCCGAAACATTAAATCGGTCCCAATAACTAACCGCATGGACATGACCTTTGCGTGCCCGCAAAAACATATTATCACCTTATGACGCTTTCGGAAGCAACCGGTTCCTGTTGCATAAGTGAGAAAAAGAAAACTGACTTTTGCCCTACCCTTTCTTCTAAATACATAGACAAGAACTGTAACTTGGCTCTCACGACTACCCACTCATTTGTAGCATGTATAACTCGCTGTGCAGAAACAGCCATATGCGGCTCTTGCGCGCAGCCAAAGCCATCAAAGATATAGCATGATACCGAAATCTTTCCCATGAAAATGTCTTGTACATCTTTAAAGTATATTGAAACTGGCCAATTACATAAGAATAAATGATGATAATTAAAGAAAATGATAAAAATAAAAGAAAAAAAAAAAAAAAAAAAAAAATGGCACAGCTGGGGTTCGAACCTCTGGCCACCAGGGCCAAAAAGGCTCTTGGCACAGCGGTCTTACCCACTGTGCCATGGAGGCAAGTGGAAATTAGTCTGGCTATATATACCTATAACCATATCCCCCCTCCCTTCCCACAATTCCTTGGAGAAAAAACTCCAAGATGGCGGCCGAGAAAAACAAAATGGCGGCTAAACCATCGATCTAAACAATAAGGGAAGTTTTAAAGTGCTTTTAGGTCTTCTTTGAAGTCTGATATGTAATCCTTAGCAAATTGAGATGCATTCTCCATCCATACACGCCGGAATTTACCGACATTGGGCTATAATTTAGGAAAACAGGGTGACAGAAGGACTCGGTCATATGTTTTCGAGCATACGACCAGGTTGACAACCCTGGATCCGATTTGTCATTCTAGTTCAGGCCGGCTTCCACACTGCACATTGATACATTGAATATGCTAAGATGATCAATGGACAGTGCAAAAGCCCCAGAAAATATTGTCACAAGTGGATAAATTTAGAAAGACAACTATTTCTGTAGCAACTGGTTCCTGTAGCAGGAGTCCAACAAAAGGAACTATATTTTGTATCATTTCTCTTCATATGTAGACAAGAAATGTAGTTAGGATGACTACCAACTCATACGTGACGGTTACGCACCCGTGAAAACATGAAATATCGACTTATGATGCCTTCGGAAGCAACCGCTACCTGTTGCATAAGTCAAACAATTAGAGCCAATTTTTTCCCTTTTATCTTACTAGGGCCACCGTAACATTAAAGCGGTCTCAATATCTATCCCCACGTGCATGACCTTTACGCGCCCGTGAAAACATATAATCCACTTACGAATCTTTCAGAAGCAACTGGTATGTGTTGCATAGGTCAAACAATAGGAACCAAATTTTTCCCTTTTTCTCTTACTAGGGCCCCCGAAACATTAAATCAGTCCCAATAACTAACCCCATGGACATGACCTTTGCGTGCCCGCAAAAACATATTATCGACTTCCGACGCTTTCGGAAGCAACCGGTTCCTGTTGCATAAGTGAGAAAAAGAAAACTGACTTTTGCCCTACCCTTTCTTCTAAATACATAGACAAGAACTGTAACTTGGCTCTCACGACTACCCACTCATTTGTAGCATGTATAACTCGCTGTGCAGAAACAGCCATACGCGGCTCTTGCGCGCAGCCAAAGCCATCAAAGATATAGCATGATACCGAAATCTTTCCCATGAAAATGTCTTGTACATCTTTAAAGTATATTGAAATTGGCCAATTACATAAGAATAAATGATGATAATTAAAGAAAATGATAAAAATAAAAGAAAAAAAAAAAAAAAAAAAGAAATGGCACAGCTGGGGTTCGAACCTCTGGCCACCAGGGCCAAAAAGGCTCTTGGCACAGCGGTCTTACCCACTGTGCCATGGAGGCAACTGGAAATTAGTCTGGCTATATATACCTATAACCATATCCCCCCTCCCTTCCCATAATTCCTTGGAGAAAAAGATCCAAGATGGCGGCCGAGAAAAACAAAATGGCGGCTAAACCATCGATCTAAACAATAAGGGAAGTTTTAAAGTGCTTTTAGGTCTTCTTTGAAGTCTGATATGTAATCCTTAGCAAATTGAGATGCATTCTCCATCCATACACGCCGGAATTTACCGACATTGGGCTATAATTTAGGAAAACAGGGTGACAGAAGGACTCGGTCATATGTTTTCGAGCATACGACCAGGTTGACAACCCTGGATCCGATTTGTCATTCTAGTTCAGGCCGGCTTCCACACTGCACATTGATACATTGAATATGCTAAGATGATCAATGGACAGTGCAAAAGCCCCAGAAAATATTGTCACAAGTGGATAAATTTAGAAAGACAACTATTTCTGTAGCAACTGGTTCCTGTAGCAGGAGTCCAACAAAAGGAACTATATTTTGTATCATTTCTCTTCATATGTAGACAAGAAATGTAGTTAGGATGACTACCAACTCATAGGTGCCAGTTACGCACCCGTGAAAACATGAAATATCGACTTATGATGCCTTCGGAAGCAACCGCTACCTGTTGCATAAGTCAAACAATTAGAGCCAATTTTTTCCCTTTTATCTTACTAGGGCCACCGTAACATTAAAGTGGTCTCAATATCTATCCCCACGTGCATGACCTTTACGCGCCCGTGAAAACATATAATCCACTTACGAATCTTTCAGAAGCAACCGGTATGTGTTGCATAGGTCAAACAATAGGAACCAAATTTTTCCCTTTTTCTCTTACTAGGGCCCCCGAAACATTAAATCGGTCCCAATAACTAACCGCATGGACATGACCTTTGCGTGCCCGCAAAAACATATTATCGACTTCCGACGCTTTCGGAAGCAACCGGTTCCTGTTGCATAAGTGAGAAAAAGAAAACTGACTTTTGCCCTACCCTTTCTTCTAAATACATAGACAAGAACTGTAACTTGGCTCTCACGACTACCCACTCATTTGTAGCATGTATAACTCGCTGTGAAGAAACAGCCATACGCGGCTCTTGCGCGCAGCCAAAGCCATCAAAGATATAGCATGATACCGAAATCTTTCCCATGAAAATGTCTTGTACATCTTTAAAGTATATTGAAATTGGCCAATTACATAAGAATAAATGATGATAATTAAAGAAAATGATAAAAATAAAAGAAAAAAAAAAAAAAAAAAAAAAAAAAAAAAAGGCACAGCTGGGGTTCGAACCTCTGGCCACCAGGGCCAAAAAGGCTCTTGGCACAGCGGTCTTACCCACTGTGCCATGGAGGCAACTGGAAATTAGTCTGGCTATATATACCTATAACCATATCCCCCCTCCCTTCCCATAATTCCTTGGAGAAAAAAATCCAAGATGGCGGCCGAGAAAAACAAAATGGCGGCTAAACCATCGATCTAAACAATAAGGGAAGTTTTAAAGTGCTTTTAGGTCTTCTTTGAAGTCTGATATGTAATCCTTAGCAAATTGAGATGCATTCTCCATCCATACACGCCGGAATTTACCGACATTGGGCTATAATTTAGGAAAACAGGGTGACAGAAGGACTCGGTCATATGTTTTCGAGCATACGACCAGGTTGACAACCCTGGATCCGATTTGTCATTCTAGTTCAGGCCGGCTTCCACACTGCACATTGATACATTGAATATGCTAAGATGATCAATGGACAGTGCAAAAGCCCCAGAAAATATTGTCACAAGTGGATAAATTTAGAAAGACAACTATTTCTGTAGCAACTGGTTCCTGTAGCAGGAGTCCAACAAAAGGAACTATATTTTGTATCATTTCTCTTCATATGTAGACAAGAAATGTAGTTAGGATGACTACCAACTCATACGTGCCGGTTACGCACCCGTGAAAACATGAAATATCGACTTATGATGCCTTCGGAAGCAACCGCTACCTGTTGCATAAGTCAAACAATTAGAGCCAATTTTTTTCCCTTTTATCTTACTAGGGCCACCGTAACATTAAAGCGGTCTCAATATCTATCCCCACGTGCATGACCTTTACGCGCCCGTGAAAACATATAATCCACTTACGAATCTTTCAGAAGCAACCGGTATGTGTTGCATAGGTCAAACAATAGGAACCAAATTTTTCCCTTTTTCTCTTACTAGGGCCCCCGAAACATTAAATCGGTCCCAATAACTAACTGCATGGACATGACCTTTGCGTGCCCGCAAAAACATATTATCGACTTCCGACGCTTTCGGAAGCAACCGGTTCCTGTTGCATAAGTGAGAAAAAGAAAACTGACTTTTGCCCTACCCTTTCTTCTAAATACATAGACAAGAACTGTAACTTGGCTCTCACGACTACCCACTCATTTGTAGCATGTATAACTCGCTGTGCAGAAACAGCCATACGCGGCTCTTGCGCGCAGCCAAAGCCATCAAAGATATAGCATGAAACCGAAATCTTTCCCATGAAAATGTCTTGTACATCTTTAAAGTATATTGAAATTGGCCAATTACATAAGAATAAATGATGATAATTAAAGAAAATGATAAAAATAAAAGAAAAAAAAAAAAAAAAAAAGAAATGGCACAGCTGGGGTTCGAACCTCTGGCCACCAGGGCCAAAAAGGCTCTTGGCACAGCGGTCTTACCCACTGTGCCATGGAGGCAACTGGAAATTAGTCTGGCTATATATACCTATAACCATATCCCCCCTCCCTTCCCATAATTCCTTGGAGAAAAAAATCCAAGATGGCGGCCGAGAAAAACAAAATGGCGGCTAAACCATCGATCTAAACAATAAGGGAAGTTTTAAAGTGCTTTTAGGTCTTCTTTGAAGTCTGATATGTAATCCTTAGCAAATTGAGATGCATTCTCCATCCATACACGCCGGAATTTACCGACATTGGGCTATAATTTAGGAAAACAGGGTGACAGAAGGACTCGGTCATATGTTTTCGAGCATACGACCAGGTTGACAACCCTGGATCCGATTTGTCATTCTAGTTCAGGCCGGCTTCCACACTGCACATTGATACATTGAATATGCTAAGATGATCAATGGACAGTGCAAAAGCCCCAGAAAATATTGTCACAAGTGGATAAATTTAGAAAGACAACTATTTCTGTAGCAACTGGTTCCTGTAGCAGGAGTCCAACAAAAGGAACTATATTTTGTATCATTTCTCTTCATATGTAGACAAGAAATGTAGTTAGGATGACTACCAACTCATACGTGCCGGTTACGCACCCGTGAAAACATGAAATATCGACTTATGATGCCTTCGGAAGCAACCGCTACCTGTTGCATAAGTCAAACAATTAGAGCCAATGTTTTCCCTTTTATCTTACTAGGGCCACCGTAACATTAAAGCGGTCTCAATATCTATCCCCACGTGCATGACCTTTACGCGCCCGTGAAAACATATAATCCACTTACGAATCTTTCAGAAGCAACCGGTATGTGTTGCATAGGTCAAACAATAGGAACCAAATTTTTCCCTTTTTCTCTTACTAGGGCCCCCGAAACATTAAATCGGTCCCAATAACTAACCGCATGGACATGACCTTTGCGTGCCCGCAAAAACATATTATCGACTTCCGACGCTTTCGGAAGCAATCGGTTCCTGTTGCATAAGTGAGAAAAAGAAAACTGACTTTTGCCCTACCCTTTCTTCTAAATACATAGACAAGAACTGTAACTTGGCTCTCACGACTACCCACTCATTTGTAGCATGTATAACTCGCTGTGCAGAAACAGCCATACGCGGCTCTTGCGCGCAGCCAAAGCCATCAAAGATATAGCATGATACCGAAATCTTTCCCATGAAAATGTCTTGTACATCTTTAAAGTATATTGAAATTGGCCAATTACATAAGAATAAATGATGATAATTAAAGAAAATGATAAAAATAAAAGAAAAAAAAAAAAAAAAAAAGAAATGGCACAGCTGGGGTTCGAACCTCTGGCCACCAGGGCCAAAAAGGCTCTTGGCACAGCGGTCTTACCCACTGTGCCATGGAGGCAACTGGAAATTAGTCTGGCTATATATACCTATAACCATATCCCCCCTCCCTTCCCATAATTCCTTGGAGAAAAAAATCCAAGATGGCGGCCGAGAAAAACAAAATGGCGGCTAAACCATCGATCTAAACAATAAGGGAAGTTTTAAAGTGCTTTTAGGTCTTCTTTGAAGTCTGATATGTGATCCTTAGCAAATTGAGATGCATTCTCCATCCATACACGCCGGAATTTACCGACATTGGGCTATAATTTAGGAAAACAGGGTGACAGAAGGACTCGGTCATATGTTTTCGAGCATACGACCAGGTTGACAACCCTGGATCCGATTTGTCATTCTAGTTCAGGCCGGCTTCCACACTGCACATTGATACATTGAATATGCTAAGATGATCAATGGACAGTGCAAAAGCCCCAGAAAATATTGTCACAAGTGGATAAATTTAGAAAGACAACTATTTCTGTAGCAACTGGTTCCTGTAGCAGGAGTCCAACAAAAGGAACTATATTTTGTATCATTTCTCTTCATATGTAGACAAGAAATGTAGTTAGGATGACTACCAACTCATATGTGCCGGTTACGCACCCGTGAAAACATGAAATATCGACTTATGATGCCTTCGGAAGCAACCGCTACCTGTTGCATAAGTCAAACAATTAGAGCCAATTTTTTCCCTTTTATCTTACTAGGGCCACCGTAACATTAGCGCGGTCTCAATATCTATCCCCACGTGCATGACCTTTACGCGCCCGTGAAAACATATAATCCACTTACGAATCTTTCAGAAGCAACCGGTATGTGTTGCATAGGTCAAACAATAGGAACCAAATTTTTCCCTTTTTCTCTTACTAGGGCCCCCAAAACATTAAATCGGTCCCAATAACTAACCGCATGGACATGACCTTTGCGTGCCCGCAAAAACATATTATCGACTTCCGACGCTTTCGGAAGCAACCGGTTCCTGTTGCATAAGTGAGAAAAAGAAAACTGACTTTTGCCCTACCCTTTCTTCTAAATACATAGACAAGAACTGTAACTTGGCTCTCACGACTACCCACTCATTTGTAGCATGTATAACTCGCTGTGCAGAAACAGCCATACGCGGCTCTTGCGCGCAGCCAAAGCCATCAAAGATATAGCATGATACCGAAATCTTTCCCATGAAAATGTCTTGTACATCTTTAAAGTATATTGAAATTGGCCAATTACATAAGAATAAATGATGATAATTAAAGAAAATGATAAAAATAAAAAAAAAAAAAAAAAAAAAAAAAAAATGGCACAGCTGGGGTTCGAACCTCTGGCCACCAGGGCCAAAAAGGCTCTTGGCACAGCGGTCTTACCCACTGTGCCATGGAGGCAACTGGAAATTAGTCTGGCTATATATACCTATAACCATATCCCCCCTCCCTTCCCATAATTCCTTGGAGAAAAAAATCCAAGATGGCGGCCGAGAAAAACAAAATGGCGGCTAAACCATCGATCTAAACAATAAGGGAAGTTTTAAAGTGTTTTTAGGTCTTCTTTGAAGTCTGATATGTAATCCTTAACAAATTGAGATGCATTCTCCATCCATACACGCCGGAATTTACCGACATTGGGCTATAATTTAGGAAAACAGGGTGACAGAAGGACTCGGTCATATGTTTTCGAGCATACGACCAGGTTGACAACCCTGGATCCGATTTGTCATTCTAGTTCAGGCCGGCTTCCACACTGCACATTGATACATTGAATATGCTAAGATGATCAATGGACAGTGCAAAAGCCCCAGAAAATATTGTCACAAGTGGATAAATTTAGAAAGACAACTATTTCTGTAGCAACTGGTTCCTGTAGCAGGAGTCCAACAAAAGGAACTATATTTTGTATCATTTCTCTTCATATGTAGACAAGAAATGTAGTTAGGATGACTACCAACTCATACGTGCCGGTTACGCACCCGTGAAAACATGAAATATCGACTTATGATGCCTTCGGAAGCAACCGCTACCTGTTGCATAAGTCAAACAATTAGAGCCAATTTTTTCCCTTTTATCTTACTAGGGCCACCGTAACATTAGCGCGGTCTCAATATCTATCCCCACGTGCATGACCTTTACGCGCCCGTGAAAACATATAATCCACTTACGAATCTTTCAGAAGCAACCGGTATGTGTTGCATAGGTCAAACAATAGGAACCAAATTTTTCCCTTTTTCTCTTACTAGGGCCCCCGAAACATTAAATCGGTCCCAATAACTAACCGCATGGACATGACCTTTGCGTGCCCGCAAAAACATATTATCGACTTCCGACGCTTTCGGAAGCAACCGGTTCCTGTTGCATAAGTGAGAAAAAGAAAACTGACTTTTGCCCTACCCTTTCTTCTAAATACATAGACAAAAACTGTAACTTGGCTCTCACGACTACCCACTCATTTGTAGCATGTATAACTCGCTGTGCAGAAACAGCCATACGCGGCTCTTGCGCGCAGCCAAAGCCATCAAAGATATAGCATGATACCGAAATCTTTCCCATGAAAATGTCTTGTACATCTTTAAAGTATATTGAAATTGGCCAATTACATAAGAATAAATGATGATAATTAAAGAAAATGATAAAAATAAAAGAAAAAAAAAAAAAAAAAAAAAAAAAAATGGCACAGCTGGGGTTCGAACCTCTGGCCACCAGGGCCAAAAAGGCTCTTGGCACAGCGGTCTTACCCACTGTGCCATGGAGGCAACTGGAAATTAGTCTGGCTATATATACCTATAACCATATCCCCCCTCCCTTCCCATAATTCCTTGGAGAAAAAAATCCAAGATGGCGGCCGAGAAAAACAAAATGGCGGCTAAACCATCGATCTAAACAATAAGGGAAGTTTTAAAGTGCTTTTAGGTCTTCTTTGAAGTCTGATATGTAATTCTTAGCAAATTGAGATGCATTCTCCATCCATACACGCCGGAATTTACCGACATTGGGCTATAATTTAGGAAAACAGGGTGACAGAAGGACTCGGTCATATGTTTTCGAGCATACGACCAGGTTGACAACCCTGGATCCGATTTGTCATTCTAGTTCAGGCCGGCTTCCACACTGCACATTGATACATTGAATATGCTAAGATGATCAATGGACAGTGCAAAAGCCCCAGAAAATATTGTCACAAGTGGATAAATTTAGAAAGACAACTATTTCTGTAGCAACTGGTTCCTGTAGCAGGAGTCCAACAAGAGGAACTATATTTTGTATCATTTCTCTTCATATGTAGACAAGAAATGTAGTTAGGATGACTACCAACTCATACGTGCCGGTTACGCACCCGTGAAAACATGAAATATCGACTTATGATGCCTTCGGAAGCAACCGCTACCTGTTGCATAAGTCAAACAATTAGAGCCAATTTTTTCCCTTTTATCTTACTAGGGCCACCGTAACATTAAAGCGGTCTCAATATCTATCCCCACGTGCATGACCTTTACGCGCCCGTGAAAACATATAATCCACTTACGAATCTTTCAGAAGCAACCGGTATGTGTTGCATAGGTCAAACAATAGGAACCAAATTTTTCCCTTTTTCTCTTACTAGGGCCCCCGAAACATTAAATCGGTCCCAATAACTAACCGCATGGACATGACCTTTGCGTGCCCGCAAAAACATATTATCGACTTCCGACGCTTTCGGAAGCAACCGGTTCCTGTTGCATAAGTGAGAAAAAGAAAACTGACTTTTGCCCTACCCTTTCTTCTAAATACATAGACAAGAACTGTAACTTGGCTCTCACGACTACCCACTCATTTGTAGCATGTATAACTCGCTGTGCAGAAACAGCCATACGCGGCTCTTGCGCGCAGCCAAAGCCATCAAAGATATAGCATGATACCGAAATCTTTCCCATGAAAATGTCTTGTACATCTTTAAAGTATATTGAAATTGGCCAATTACATAAGAATAAATGATGATAATTAAAGAAAATGATAAAAAAAAAAAAAAAAAAAAAAAAAAAAGAAATGGCACAGCTGGGGTTCGAACCTCTGGCCACCAGGGCCAAAAAGGCTCTTGGCACAGCGGTCTTACCCACTGTGCCATGGAGGCAACTGGAAATTAGTCTGGCTATATATACCTATAACCATATCCCCCCTCCCTTCCCATAATTCCTTGGAGAAAAAAATCCAAGATGGCGGCCGAGAAAAACAAAATGGCGGCTAAACCATCGATCTAAACAATAAGGGAAGTTTTAAAGTGTTTTTAGGTCTTCTTTGAAGTCTGATATGTAATCCTTAACAAATTGAGATGCATTCTCCATCCATACACGCCGGAATTTACCGACATTGGGCTATAATTTAGGAAAACAGGGTGACAGAAGGACTCGGTCATATGTTTTCGAGCATACGACCAGGTTGACAACCCTGGATCCGATTTGTCATTCTAGTTCAGGCCGGCTTCCACACTGCACATTGATACATTGAATATGCTAAGATGATCAATGGACAGTGCAAAAGCCCCAGAAAATATTGTCACAAGTGGATAAATTTAGAAAGACAACTATTTCTGTAGCAACTGGTTCCTGTAGCAGGAGTCCAACAAAAGGAACTATATTTTGTATCATTTCTCTTCATATGTAGACAAGAAATGTAGTTAGGATGACTACCAACTCATACGTGCCGGTTACGCACCCGTGAAAACATGAAATATCGACTTATGATGCCTTCGGAAGCAACCGCTACCTGTTGCATAAGTCAAACAATTAGAGCCAATTTTTTCCCTTTTATCTTACTAGGGCCACCGTAACATTAAAGCGGTCTCAATATCTATCCCCACGTGCATGACCTTTACGTGCCCGTGAAAACATATAATCCACTTACGAATCTTTCAGAAGCAACCGGTATGTGTTGCATAGGTCAAACAATAGGAACCAAATTTTTCCCTTTTTCTCTTACTAGGGCCCCCGAAACATTAAATCGGTCCCAATAACTAACCGCATGGACATGACCTTTGCGTGCCCGCAAAAACATATTATCGACTTCCGACGCTTTCGGAAGCAACCGGTTCCTGTTGCATAAGTGAGAAAAAGAAAACTGACTTTTGCCCTACCCTTTCTTCTAAATACATAGACAAGAACTGTAACTTGGCTCTCACGACTACCCACTCATTTGTAGCATGTATAACTCGCTGTGCAGAAACAGCCATACGCGGCTCTTGCGCGCAGCCAAAGCCATCAAAGATATAGCATGATACCGAAATCTTTCCCATGAAAATGTCTTGTACATCTTTAAAGTATATTGAAATTGGCCAATTACATAAGAATAAATGATGATAATTAAAGAAAATGATAAAAAAAAAAAAAAAAAAAAAAAAAAAAATGGCACAGCTGGGGTTCGAACCTCTGGCCACCAGGGCCAAAAAGGCTCTTGGCACAGCGGTCTTACCCACTGTGCCATGGAGGCAACTGGAAATTAGTCTGGCTATATATACCTATAACCATATCCCCCCTCCCTTCCCATAATTCCTTGGAGAAAAAAATCCAAGATGGCGGCCGAGAAAAACAAAATGGCGGCTAAACCATCGATCTAAACAATAAGGGAAGTTTTAAAGTGCTTTTAGGTCTTCTTTGAAGTCTGATATGTAATCCTTAACAAATTGAGATGCATTCTCCATCCATACACGCCGGAATTTACCGACATTGGGCTATAATTTAGGAAAACAGGGTGACAGAAGGACTCGGTCATATGTTTTCGAGCATACGACCAGGTTGACAACCCTGGATCCGATTTGTCATTCTAGTTCAGGCCGGCTTCCACACTGCACATTGATACATTGAATATGCTAAGATGATCAATGGACAGTGCAAAAGCCCCAGAAAATATTGTCACAAGTGGATAAATTTAGAAAGACAACTATTTCTGTAGCAACTGGTTCCTGTAGCAGGAGTCCAACAAAAGGAACTATATTTTGTATCATTTCTCTTCATATGTAGACAAGAAATGTAGTTAGGATGACTACCAACTCATACGTGCCGGTTACGCACCCGTGAAAACATGAAATATCGACTTATGATGCCTTCGGAAGCAACCGCTACCTGTTGCATAAGTCAAACAATTAGAGCCAATTTTTTCCCTTTTATCTTACTAGGGCCACCGTAACATTAACGCGGTCTCAATATCTATCCCCACGTGCATGACCTTTACGCGCCCGTGAAAACATATAATCCACTTACGAATCTTTCAGAAGCAACCGGTATGTGTTGCATAGGTCAAACAATAGGAACCAAATTTTTCCCTTTTTCTCTTACTAGGGCCCCCGAAACATTAAATCGGTCCCAATAACTAACCGCATGGACATGACCTTTGCGTGCCCGCAAAAACATATTATCGACTTCCGACGCTTTCGGAAGCAACCGGTTCCTGTTGCATAAGTGAGAAAAAGAAAACTGACTTTTGCCCTACCCTTTCTTCTAAATACATAGACAAAAACTGTAACTTGGCTCTCACGACTACCCACTCATTTGTAGCATGTATAACTCGCTGTGCAGAAACAGCCATACGCGGCTCTTGCGCGCAGCCAAAGCCATCAAAGATATAGCATGATACCGAAATCTTTCCCATGAAAATGTCTTGTACATCTTTAAAGTATATTGAAATTGGCCAATTACATAAGAATAAATGATGATAATTAAAGAAAATGATAAAAATAAAAGAAAAAAAAAAAAAAAAAAAAAAAAAATGGCACAGCTGGGGTTCGAACCTCTGGCCACCAGGGCCAAAAAGGCTCTTGGCACAGCGGTCTTACCCACTGTGCCATGGAGGCAACTGGAAATTAGTCTGGCTATATATACCTATAACCATATCCCCCCTCCCTTCCCATAATTCCTTGGAGAAAAAAATTCAAGATGGCGGCCGAGAAAAACAAAATGGCCGCTAAACTATCGATCTTAACAATAAGGGAAGTTATGAAGTGCTTTTAGGTCTTCTTTGAAGTCTGATATGTAATTCTTAGCAAATTGAGATGCATTCTCCATCCATACACGCCGGAATTTACCGACATTGGGCTATAATTTAGGAAAACAGGGTGACAGAAGGACTCGGTCATATGTTTTCGAGCATACGACCAGGTTGACAACCCTGGATCCGATTTGTCATTCTAGTTCAGGCCGGCTTCCACACTGCACATTGATACATTGAATATGCTAAGATGATCAATGGACGGTGCAAAAGCCCCAGAAAATATTGTCACAAGTGGATAAATTTAGAAAGACAACTATTTCTGTAGCAACTGGTTCCTGTAGCAGGAGTCCAACAAAAGGAACTATATTTTGTATCATTTCTCTTCATATGTAGACAAGAAATGTAGTTAGGATGACTACCAACTCATACGTGCCGGTTACGCACCCGTGAAAACATGAAATATCGACTTATGATGCCTTCGGAAGCAACCGCTACCTGTTGCATAAGTCAAACAATTAGAGCCAATTTTTTTCCCTTTTATCTTACTAGGGCCACCGTAACATTAAAGCGGTCTCAATATCTATCCCCACGTGCATGACCTTTACGCGCCCGTGAAAACATATAATCCACTTACGAATCTTTCAGAAGCAACCGGTATGTGTTGCATAGGTCAAACAATAGGAACCAAATTTTTCCCTTTTTCTCTTACTAGGGCCCCCGAAACATTAAATCGGTCCCAATAACTAACCGCATGGACATGACCTTTGCGTGCCCGCAAAAACATATTATCGACTTCCGACGCTTTCGGAAGCAACCGGTTCCTGTTGCATAAGTGAGAAAAAGAAAACTGACTTTTGCCCTACCCTTTCTTCTAAATACATAGACAAGAACTGTAACTTGGCTCTCACGACTACCCACTCATTTGTAGCATGTATAACTCGCTGTGCAGAAACAGCCATACGCGGCTCTTGCGCACAGCCAAAGCCATCAAAGATATAGCATGATACCGAAATCTTTCCCATGAAAATGTCTTGTACATCTTTAAAGTATATTGAAATTGGCCAATTACATAAGACTAAATGATGATAATTAAAGAAAATGATAAAAATAAAAGAAAAAAAAAAAAAAAAAAAAAAAAATGGCACAGCTGGGGTTCGAACCTCTGGCCACCAGGGCCAAAAAGGCTCTTGGCACAGCGGTCTTACCCACTGTGCCATGGAGGCAACTGGAAATTAGTCTGGCTATATATACCTATAACCATATCCCCCCTCCCTTCCCATAATTCCTTGGAGAAAAAAATTCAAGATGGCGGCCGAGAAAAACAAAATGGCCGCTAAACTATCGATCTTAACAATAAGGGAAGTTATGAAGTGCTTTTAGGTCTTCTTTGAAGTCTGATATGTAATTCTTAGCAAATTGAGATGCATTCTCCATCCATACACGCCGGAATTTACCGACATTGGGCTATAATTTAGGAAAACAGGGTGACAGAAGGACTCGGTCATATGTTTTCGAGCATACGACCAGGTTGACAACCCTGGATCCGATTTGTCATTCTAGTTCAGGCCGGCTTCCACACTGCACATTGATACATTGAATATGCTAAGATGATCAATGGACGGTGCAAAAGCCCCAGAAAATATTGTCACAAGTGGATAAATTTAGAAAGACAACTATTTCTGTAGCAACTGGTTCCTGTAGCAGGAGTCCAACAAAAGGAACTATATTTTGTATCATTTCTCTTCATATGTAGACAAGAAATGTAGTTAGGATGACTACCAACTCATACGTGCCGGTTACGCACCCGTGAAAACATGAAATATCGACTTATGATGCCTTCGGAAGCAACCGCTACCTGTTGCATAAGTCAAACAATTAGAGCCAATTTTTTTCCCTTTTATCTTACTAGGGCCACCGTAACATTAAAGCGGTCTCAATATCTATCCCCACGTGCATGACCTTTACGCGCCCGTGAAAACATATAATCCACTTACGAATCTTTCAGAAGCAACCGGTATGTGTTGCATAGGTCAAACAATAGGAACCAAATTTTTCCCTTTTTCTCTTACTAGGGCCCCCGAAACATTAAATCGGTCCCAATAACTAACCGCATGGACATGACCTTTGCGTGCCCGCAAAAACATATTATCGACTTCCGACGCTTTCGGAAACAACCGGTTCCTGTTGCATAAGTGAGAAAAAGAAAACTGACTTTTGCCCTACCCTTTCTTCTAAATACATAGACAAGAACTGTAACTTGGCTCTCACGACTACCCACTCATTTGTAGCATGTATAACTCGCTGTGCAGAAACAGCCATACGCGGCTCTTGCGCACAGCCAAAGCCATCAAAGATATAGCATGATACCGAAATCTTTCCCATGAAAATGTCTTGTACATCTTTAAAGTATATTGAAATTGGCCAATTACATAAGACTAAATGATGATAATTAAAGAAAATGATAAAAATAAAAGAAAAAAAAAAAAAAAAAAAAAAAAAAATGGCACAGCTGGGGTTCGAACCTCTGGCCACCAGGGCCAAAAAGGCTCTTGGCACAGCGGTCTTACCCACTGTGCCATGGAGGCAACTGGAAATTAGTCTGGCTATATATACCTATAACCATATCCCCCCTCCCTTCCCATAATGCCTTAGAGAAAAAAATCCAAGATGGCGGCCGAGAAAAACAAAATGGCGGCTAAACCATCGATCTAAACAATAAGGGAAGTTTTAAAGTGCTTTTAGGTCTTCTTTGAAGTCTGATATGTAATCCTTAGCAAATTGAGATGCATTCTCCATCCATACACGCCGGAATTTACCGACATTGGGCTATAATTTAGGAAAACAGGGTGACAGAAGGACTCGGTCATATGTTTTCGAGCATACGACCAGGTTGACAACCCTGGATCCGATTTGTCATTCTAGTTCAGGCCGGCTTCCACACTGCACATTGATACATTGAATATGCTAAGATGATCAATGGACAGTGCAAAAGCCCCAGAAAATATTGTCACAAGTGGATAAATTTAGAAAGACAACTATTTCTGTAGCAACTGTTTCCTGTAGCAGGAGTCCAACAAAAGGAACTATATTTTGTATCATTTCTCTTCATATGTAGACAAGAAATGTAGTTAGGATGACTACCAACTCATACGTGCCGGTTACGCACCCGTGAAAACATGAAATATCGACTTATGATGCCTTCGGAAGCAACCGCTACCTGTTGCATAAGTCAAACAATTAGAGCCAATTTTTTTCCCTTTTATCTTACTAGGGTCACCGTAACATTAAAGCGGTCTCAATATCTATCCCCACGTGCATGACCTTTACGTGCCCGTGAAAACATATAATCCACTTACGAATCTTTCAGAAGCAACCGGTATGTGTTGCATAGGTCAAACAATAGGAACCAAATTTTTCCCTTTTTCTCTTACTAGGGCCCCCGAAACATTAAATTGGTCCCAATAACTAACCGCATGGACATGACCTTTGCGTGCCCGCAAAAACATATTATTGACTTCCGACGCTTTCGGAAGCAACCGGTTCCTGTTGCATAAGTGAGAAAAAGAAAACTGACTTTTGCCCTACCCTTTCTTCTAAATACATAGACAAGAACTGTAACTTGGCTCTCACGACTACCCACTCATTTGTAGCATGTATAACTCGCTGTGCAGAAACAGCCATACGCGGCTCTTGCGCGCAGCCAAAGCCATCAAAGATATAGCATGATACCGAAATCTTTCCCATGAAAATGTCTTGTACATCTTTAAAGTATATTGAAATTGGCCAATTACATAAGAATAAATGATGATAATTAAAGAAAATGATAAAAATAAAAGAAAAAAAAAAAAAAAAAAAAAAAAAATGGCACAGCTGGGGTTCAAACCTCTGGCCACCAGGGCCAAAAAGGCTCTTGGCACAGCGGTCTTACCCACTGTGCCATGGAGGCAACTGGAAATTAGTCTGGCTATATATACCTATAACCATATCCCCCCTCCCTTCCCATAATTCCTTGGAGAAAAAAATCCAAGATGGCGGCCGAGAAAAACAAAATGGCGGCCAAACCATCGATCTAAACAATAAGGGAAGTTTTAAAGTGCTTTTAGGTCTTCTTTGAAGTCTGATATGTAATCCTTAGCAAATTGAGATGCATTCTCCATCCATACACGCCGGAATTTACCGACATTGGGCTATAATTTAGGAAAACAGGGTGACAGAAGGACTCGGTCATATGTTTTCGAGCATACGACCAGGTTGACAACCCTGGATCCGATTTGTCATTCTAGTTCAGGCCGGCTTCCACACTGCACATTGATACATTGAATATGCTAAGATGATCAATGGACAGTGCAAAAGCCCCAGAAAATATTGTCACAAGTGGATAAATTTAGAAAGACAACTATTTCTGTAGCAACTGGTTCCTGTAGCAGGAGTCCAACAAAAGGAACTATATTTTGTATCATTTCTCTTCATATGTAGACAAGAAATGTAGTTAGGATGACTACCAACTCATACGTGCCGGTTACGCACCCGTGAAAACATGAAATATCGACTTATGATGCCTTCGGAAGCAACCGCTACCTGTTGCATAAGTCAAACAATTAGAGCCAATTTTTTCCCTTTTATCTTACTAGGGCCACCATAACATTAAAGCGGTCTCAATATCTATCCCCACGTGCATGACCTTTACGCGCCCGTGAAAACATATAATCCACTTACGAATCTTTCAGAAGCAACCGGTATGTGTTGCATAGGTCAAACAATAGGAACCAAATTTTTCCCTTTTTCTCTTACTAGGGCCCCCGAAACATTAAATCGGTCCCAATAACTAACCGCATGGACATGACCTTTGCGTGCCCGCAAAAACATATTATCGACTTCCGACACTTTCGGAAGCAACCGGTTCCTGTTGCATAAGTGAGAAAAAGAAAACTGACTTTTGCCCTACCCTTTCTTCTAAATACATAGACAAGAACTGTAACTTGGCTCTCACGACTACCCACTCATTTGTAGCATGTATAACTCGCTGTGCAGAAACAGCCATACGCGGCTCTTGCGCGCAGCCAAAGCCATCAAAGATATAGCATGATACCGAAATCTTTCCCATGAAAATGTCTTGTACATCTTTAAAGTATATTGAAATTGGCCAATTACATAAGAATAAATGATGATAATTAAAGAAAATGATAAAAATAAAAGAAAAAAAAAAAAAAAAAAAAAAATGGCACAGCTGGGGTTCGAACCTCTGGCCACCAGGGCCAAAATGGGTCTTGGCACAGCGGTCTTACCCACTGTGCCATGGAGGCAACTGGAAATTAGTCTGGCTATATATACCTATAACCATATCCCCCCTCCCTTCCCATAATTCCTTGGAGAAAAAAATCCTAGATGGCGGCCGAGAAAAACAAAATGGCGGCTAAACCATCGATCTAAACAATAAGGGAAGTTTTAAAGTGCTTTTAGGTCTTCTTTGAAGTCTGATATGTAATCCTTAGCAAATTGAGATGCATTCTCCATCCATACACGCCGGAATTTACCGACATTGGGCTATAATTTAGGAAAACAGGGTGACAGAAGGACTCGGTCATATGTTTTCGAGCATACGACCAGGTTGACAACCCTGGATCCGATTTGTCATTCTAGTTCAGGCCGGCTTCCACACTGCACATTGATACATTGAATATGCTAAGATGATCAATGGACAGTGCAAAAGCCCCAGAAAATATTGTCACAAGTGGATAAATTTAGAAAGACAACTATTTCTGTAGCAACTGGTTCCTGTAGCAGGAGTCCAACAAAAGGAACTATATTTTGTATCATTTCTCTTCATATGTAGACAAGAAATGTAGTTAGGATGACTACCAACTCATACGTGCCGGTTACGCACCCGTGAAAACATGAAATATCGACTTATGATGCCTTCGGAAGCAACCGCTACCTGTTGCATAAGTCAAACAATTAGAGCCAATTTTTTCCCTTTTATCTTACTAGGGCCACCGTAACATTAAAGCGGTCTCAATATCTATCCCCACGTGCATGACCTTTACGCGCCCGTGAAAACATATAATCCACTTACGAATCTTTCAGAAGCAACCGGTATGTGTTGCATAGGTCAAACAATAGGAACCAAATTTTTCCCTTTTTCTCTTACTAGGGCCCCCGAAACATTAAATCGGTCCCAATAACTAACCGCATGGACATGACCTTTGCGTGCCCGCAAAAACATATTATCGACTTCCGACGCTTTCGGAAACAACCGGTTCCTGTTGCATAAGTGAGAAAAAGAAAACTGACTTTTGCCCTACCCTTTCTTCTAAATACATAGACAAGAACTGTAACTTGGCTCTCACGACTACCCACTCATTTGTAGCATGTATAACTCGCTGTGCAGAAACAGCCATACGCGGCTCTTGCGCGCAGCCAAAGCCATCAAAGATATAGCATGATACCGAAATCTTTCCCATGAAAATGTCTTGTACATCTTTAAAGTATATTGAAATTGGCCAATTACATAAGAATAAATGATAACAATTAAAGAAAATGATAAAAATAAAAGAAAAAAAAAAATGGCACAGCTGGGGTTCGAACCTCTGGCCACCAGGGCCAAAAAGGCTCTTGGCACAGCGGTCTTACCCACTGTGCCATGGAGGCAACTGGAAATTAGTCTGGCTATATATACCTATAACCATATCCCCCCTCCCTTCCCATAATTCCTTGGAGAAAAAATCCAAGATGGCGGCCGAGAAAAACAAAATGGCGGCTAAACCATCGATCTAAACAATAAGGGAAGTTTTAAAGTGCTTTTAGGTCCTCTTTGAAGTCTGATATGTAATCCTTAGCAAATTGAGATGCATTCTCCATCCATACACGCCGGAATTTACCGACATTGGGCTATAATTTAGGAAAACAGGGTGACAGAAGGACTCGGTCATATGTTTTCGAGTATACGACCAGGTTGACAACCCTGGATCCAATTTGTCATTCTAGTTCAGGCCGGCTTCCACACTGCACATTGATACATTGAATATGCTAAGATGATCAATGGACAGTGCAAAAGCCCCAGAAAATATTGTCACAAGTGGATAAATTTAGAAAGACAACTATTTCTGTAGCAACTGGTTCCTGTAGCAGGAGTCCAACAAAAGGAAGTATATTTTGTATCATTTCTCTTCATATGTAGACAAGAAATGTAGTTAGGATGACTACCAACTCATACGTGCCGGTTACGCACCCGTGAAAACATGAAATATCGACTTATGATGCCTTCGGAAGCAACCGCTACCTGTTGCATAAGTCAAACAATTAGAGCCAATTTTTTCCCTTTTATCTTACTAGGGCCACCGTAACATTAAAGCGGTCTCAATATCTATCCCCACGTGCATGACCTTTACGCGCCCGTGAAAACATATAATCCACTTACGAATCTTTCAGAAGCAACCGGTATGTGTTGCATAGGTCAAACAATAGGAACCAAATTTTTCCCTTTTTCTCTTACTAGGGCCCCCGAAACATTAAATCGGTCCCAATAACTAACCGCATGGACATGACCTTTGCGTGCCCGCAAAAACATATTATCGACTTCCGACGCTTTCGGAAGCAACCGGTTCCTGTTGCATAAGTGAGAAAAAGAAAACTGACTTTTGCCCTACCCTTTCTTCTAAATACATAGACAAGAACTGTAACTTGGCTCTCACGACTACCCACTCATTTGTAGCATGTATAACTCGCTGTGCAGAAACAGCCATACGCGGCTCTTGCGCGCAGCCAAAGCCATCAAAGATATAGCATGATACCGAAATCTTTCCCATGAAAATGTCTTGTACATCTTTAAAGTATATTGAAATTGGCCAATTACATAAGAATAAATGATGATAATTAAAGAAAATGATAAAAATAAAAGAAAAAAAAAAAAAAAAAAAAAATGGCACAGCTGGGGTTCGAACCTCTGGCCACCAGGGCCAAAAAGGCTCTTGGCACAGCGGTCTTACCCACTGTGCCATGGAGGCAACTGGAAATTAGTCTGGCTATATATACCTATAACCATATCCCCCCTCCCTTCCCATAATTCCTTGGAGAAAAAATCCAAGATGGCGGCCGAGAAAAACAAAATGGCGGCTAAACCATCGATCTAAACAATAAGGGAAGTTTTAAAGTGCTTTTAGGTCTTCTTTGAAGTCTGATATGTAATCCTTAGCAAATTGAGATGCATTCTCCATCCATACACGCCGGAATTTACCGACATTGGGCTATAATTTAGGAAAACAGGGTGACAGAAGGACTCGGTCATATGTTTTCGAGCATACGACCAGGTTGACAACCCTGGATCCGATTTGTCATTCTAGTTCAGGCCGGCTTCCACACTGCACATTGATACATTGAATATGCTAAGATGATCAATGGACAGTGCAAAAGCCCCAGAAAATATTGTCACAAGTGGATAAATTTAGAAAGACAACTATTTCTGTAGCAACTGGTTCCTGTAGCAGGAGTCCAACAAAAGGAACTATATTTTGTATCATTTCTCTTCATATGTAGACAAGAAATGTAGTTAGGATGACTACCAACTCATACGTGCCGGTTACGCACCCGTGAAAACATGAAATATCGACTTATGATGCCTTCGGAAGCAACCGCTACCTGTTGCATAAGTCAAACAATTAGAGCCAATTTTTTCCCTTTTATCTTACTAGGGCCACCGTAACATTAAAGCGGTCTCAATATCTATCCCCACGTGCATGACCTTTACGCGCCTGTGAAAACATATAATCCACTTACGAATCTTTCAGAAGCAACCGGTATGTGTTGCATAGGTCAAACAATAGGAACCAAATTTTTCCCTTTTTCTCTTACTAGGGCCCCCGAAACATTAAATCGGTCCCAATAACTAACCGCATGGACATGACCTTTGCGTGCCCGCAAAAACATATTATCGACTTCCGACGCTTTCGGAAGCAACCGGTTCCTGTTGCATAAGTGAGAAAAAGAAAACTGACTTTTGCCCTACCCTTTCTTCTAAATACATAGACAAGAACTGTAACTTGGCTCTCACGACTACCCACTCATTTGTAGCATGTATAACTCGCTGTGCAGAAACAGCCATACGCGGCTCTTGCGCGCAGCCAAAGCCATCAAAGATATAGCATGATACCGAAATCTTTCCCATGAAAATGTCTTGTACATCTTTAAAGTATATTGAAATTGGCCAATTACATAAGAATAAATGATGATAATTAAAGAAAATGATAAAAATAAAAGAAAAAAAAAAAAAAAAAAAAAAAATGGCACAGCTGGGGTTCGAACCTCTGGCCACCAGGGCCAAAAAGGCTCTTGGCACAGCGGTCTTACCCACTGTGCCATGGAGGCAACTGGAAATTAGTCTGGCTATATATACCTATAACCATATCCCCCCTCCCTTCCCATAATTCCTTGGAGAAAAAATCCAAGATGGCGGCCGAGAAAAACAAAATGGCGGTTAAACCATCGATCTAAACAATAAGGGAAGTTTTAAAGTGCTTTTAGGTCTTCTTTGAAGTCTGATATGTAATCCTTAGCAAATTGAGATGCATTCTCCATCCATACACGCCGGAATTTACCGACATTGGGCTATAATTTAGGAAAACAGGGTGACAGAAGGACTCGGTCATATGTTTTCGAGTATACGACCAGGTTGACAACCCTGGATCCAATTTGTCATTCTAGTTCAGGCCGGCTTCCACACTGCACATTGATACATTGAATATGCTAAGATGATCAATGGACAGTGCAAAAGCCCCAGAAAATATTGTCACAAGTGGATAAATTTAGAAAGACAACTATTTCTGTAGTAACTGGTTCCTGTAGCAGGAGTCCAACAAAAGGAACTATATTTTCTATCATTTCTCTTCATATGTAGACAAGAAATGTAGTTAGGATGACTACCAACTCATACGTGCCGGTTACGCACCCGTGAAAACATGAAATATCGACTTATGATGCCTTCGGAAGCAACCGCTACCTGTTGCATAAGTCAAACAATTAGAGCCAATTTTTTCCCTTTTATCTTACTAGGGCCACCGTAACATTAAAGCGGTCTCAATATCTATCCCCACGTGCATGACCTTTACGCGCCCGTGAAAACATATAATCCACTTACGAATCTTTCAGAAGCAACCGGTATGTGTTGCATAGGTCAAACAATAGGAACCAAATTTTTCCCTTTTTCTCTTACTAGGGCCCCCGAAACATTAAATCGGTCCCAATAACTAACCGCATGGACATGACCTTTGCGTGCCTGCAAAAACATATTATCGACTTCCGACGCTTTCGGAAGCAACCGGTTCCTGTTGCATAAGTGAGAAAAAGAAAACTGACTTTTGCCCTACCCTTTCTTCTAAATACATAGACAAGAACTGTAACTTGGCTCTCACGACTACCCACTCATTTGTAGCATGTATAACTCGCTGTGCAGAAACAGCCATACGCGGCTCTTGCGCGCAGCCAAAGCCATCAAAGATATAGCATGATACCGAAATCTTTCCCATGAAAATGTCTTGTACATCTTTAAAGTATATTGAAATTGGCCAATTACATAAGAATAAATGATGATAATTAAAGAAAATGATAAAAATAAAAGAAAAAAAAAAAAAAAAAAAAAAAATGGCACAGCTGGGGTTCGAACCTCTGGCCACCAGGGCCAAAAAGGCTCTTGGCACAGCGGTCTTACCCACTGTGCCATGGAGGCAACTGGAAATTAGTCTGGCTATATATACCTATAACCATATCCCCCCTCCCTTCCCATAATTCCTTGGAGAAAAAATCCAAGATGGCGGCCGAGAAAAACAAAATGGCGGCTAAACCATCGATCTAAACAATAAGGGAAGTTTTAAAGTGCTTTTAGGTCTTCTTTGAAGTCTGATATGTAATCCTTAGCAAATTGAGATGCATTCTCCATCCATACACGCCGGAATTTACCGACATTGGGCTATAATTTAGGAAAACAGGGTGACAGAAGGACTCGGTCATATGTTTTCGAGCATACGACCAGGTTGACAACCCTGGATCCGATTTGTCATTCTAGTTCAGGCCGGCTTCCACACTGCACATTGATACATTGAATATGCTAAGATGATCAATGGACAGTGCAAAAGCCCCAGAAAATATTGTCACAAGTGGATAAATTTAGAAAGACAACTATTTCTGTAGCAACTGGTTCCTGTAGCAGGAGTCCAACAAAAGGAACTATATTTTGTATCATTTCTCTTCATATGTAGACAAGAAATGTAGTTAGGATGACTACCAACTCATACGTGCCGGTTACGCACCCGTGAAAACATGAAATATCGACTTATGATGCCTTCGGAAGCAACCGCTACCTGTTGCATAAGTCAAACAATTAGAGCCAATTTTTTCCCTTTTATCTTACTAGGGCCACCGTAACATTAAAGCGGTCTCAATATCTATCCCCACGTGCATGACCTTTACGCGCCCGTGAAAACATATAATCCACTTACGAATCTTTCAGAAGCAACCGGTATGTGTTGCATAGGTCAAACAATAGGAACCAAATTTTTCCCTTTTTCTCTTACTAGGGGCCCGCCTGGGTGGCTCAGTGGTGAGCGTGTTGGACTCATGACCTGGTGGTTGTGAGTTCGATACCCGGTTGAGGCGAACTTTTTTTCCGGCGTATTTTCGCCTCTCACCTCTGCTGAAGCATGTGAGAAAAGTAGTCGGTGGCTTTGGAAAGAAAGTTGTGTTAGTACTGGTGTGAGAAAGCCAGGAAACACATGTGCGTCACCGACCGCCATGATATGACCTTAGCTGTTAAAGTGGCGTTAAACCTCAATATAACCAACCAACCAACTCTTACTAGGGCCCCCGAAACATTAAATCGGTCCCAATAACTAACCGCAAGGACATGACCTTTGCGTGCCCGCAAAAACATATTATCGACTTCCGACGCTTTCGGAAGCAACCGGTTCCTGTTGCATAAGTGAGAAAAAGAAAACTGACTTTTGCCCTACCCTTTCTTCTAAATACATAGACAAGAACTGTAACTTGGCTCTCACGACTACCCACTCATTTGTAGCATGTATAACTCGCTGTGCAGAAACAGCCATACGCGGCTCTTGCGCGCAGCCAAAGCCATCAAAGATATAGCATGATACCGAAATCTTTCCCATGAAAATGTCTTGTACATCTTTAAAGTATATTGAAATTGGCCAATTACATAAGAATAAATGATGATAATTAAAGAAAATGATAAAAATAAAAGAAAAAAAAAAAAAAAAAAAATGGCACAGCTGGGGTTCGAACCTCTGGCCACCAGGGCCAAAAAGGCTCTTGGCACAGCGGTCTTACCCACTGTGCCATGGAGGCAACTGGAAATTAGTCTGGCTATATATACCTATAACCATATCCCCCCTCCCTTCCCATAATTCCTTGGAGAAAAAAATCCAAGATGGCGGCCGAGAAAAACAAAATGGCGGCTAAACCATCGATCTAAACAATAAGGGAAGTTTTAAAGTGCTTTTAGGTCTTCTTTGAAGTCTGATATGTAATCCTTAGCAAATTGAGATGCATTCTCCATCCATACACGCCGGAATTTACCGACATTGGGCTATAATTTAGGAAAACAGTTTGTAAATGCAATAACTTTCCTTAAGAAAGTATAGTGCGAATTGCTCGTGGTACGAATAGTTGTAATTTTGATTTATGGATTATTTCCCTTAGTTGAGTAAAAAGCGGGTTTTTTGTTGTCCTCCATATTAGTAGTACTATGGAGAAGTTCCATACCTTATCATGGTTTTGCGTGTAAAGAAAGGCCGAAAGAGGTTGGTAATCGTTTATTTCAATGTGAAAATTCATGCTAGTCATGTGTCTATTAACTTTGCGCGAGTTGAAATGCATAGTGCGTTGTTTTTCTCGAGGATTTGAGTATTGTAATGTGTTTCCGCGCATCGCGTTAATAAGCATAGGTTTCCTTTTCCTTATGAGTTTTTCCTCATTGTCGTTTCAGTTTTGACGTAGAATTCAATGTTTACCAAACCAGCTGCGTACTCAACTAAGGGGACTGTATTACAGTGTACGATGAGTCAGAGAAATTTAACATTAAATTCTTCAGTCAATCAGAGCCAGTTGGACTTACTTATCTTTTGCGTCCCAGTTACAGTCAAAACTCTTGTGACAACCTGAGAATCTACTTGCCTGCATTCCAAGTTTTGAACATTTCCAGACATTGAGTGATATTTTACAAAGCCAAACGTTTCAGGATACAAAAAGCCAGCTTAAAGTGAAGAACTGCAGCTTTAGACATTCACAACCAGAATAGCTATGCAGAATGGAAGGAGAACCAGTCCAAAGCAGAAAATTTGCTACTCTTTCATATCTAGTTTGTTGTCAGACGGATTTCTTCGAGACTCACTGTTAGAAAACTCATGACTTACATCAGTGTTGAATTGAAAGCGATTAGCTTGTGTTATGTTTAATATCTTTAGAAGTATTTCAGTTAACAAAAGCAGACTTTCATGTGATGGCAACGACTGCACAGCGGCAAAGATACTTTCTTTTCAAGAAGTCTGCATAGTGACTTTCCTTAAGTAGTAGAATAGTTTGCAAGGTGTTTTTGAATTTCAAGTCAAGTTAGGCAGTTTTATTTCTGTCATCATAGATTGGCTTTCATATTAGTCAGAAGTCGTCTCATGTAATTACTATTTGACGTATAGAATTATAAAAGGTTGCTTGGCAAGATCCCCTGAATTAGTAACAACTCTTTAGAAATCAAGAATTTAAAATTAGTTTATTTGGCTGAAAATATCAGAATCTCATTCCAAATACAATATGGCTGAAAAGGAAGTTTCTGTTTCAGAGGATAGCTCTCGAAAGCGTATACTTACTGAGAAAGGTCTTGATTATAAGATACAGGTACTTAAGGGTAAATTCAGATCAGCTGTTTCTTCTTGGAATAGTACAGCCACAGACTTGTCATTACTTCTATCTGATTCTGAAGATTGTAAAAGGATTAGAACTTGCAGAGATGAACTCCAAATTTGTTACAGAGAAATCTGCTGCATCCAAGAGCAAGTCGCTAAATTGGATGAGTCAAATGAATCTGTAACTGAGATTTTAAACAAGTTTGACAAAATTCAAAATGATCATAGGACTTTGATGTCTCAAATTTCAGAAGAAATTAGATCTAATAAGTCTGAAAGATCAACTAGGCAAAGTCGAAGATCACATTCAAATAGTAAACTGTCTAGTCTAACAAAGATGGATTATATTTCAGAGTCTGCTAAATTAAGAGCAAAGTTAAAATTTCATGATGCTGAAACAAAAATGAAATCAGAACTTGAGAAGTTAGAAACATTGAAACAGTTAGAGATAGTGCAAGCACAAGCAGAACAGGCTGATATTATGGATCATTCTCCTTTATTTGTACAATCTGAATTAGATAGGCTTCCACAGGCTGACATGAAATCTTATGTGAAAGATTTTTTGGAAAAGCATTCTATTGATATGGAACCTGTTACTTGCCCTCCAGCAGCTTCAGCTGATTATTTTTCAGGTACTCAAATTCGAAATCCTATTCAAACACAAGTTTCGAATGCCCCTATATCAAATTTAAACCCGTCTTGTAATGAGTTTATTCCTCATAGAGCCATTTCTGAGCCAAACCAAGCTTTAATTGATTTGACAAAAACCCTTGCAGATCAAGTGTCCTTCAACAGACTACCCACTCCTGAACCTTCTGTTTTCCAGGGTGATCCTTTGCAGTATCAGTCGTGGAAATTTGCTTTCAAAACCCTGATTGACTCTAGAAATATTCCTCCATGTGAAAGAATTCACTATTTAAGAAGATATTTGGGTGATTCTGTCAAGCAGATTGTTGAAAGTTGCCTCCTTGTACCTAGTGATAGATCTTATGAAGATGCAAGAAAACTGTTAGATGAGAGATTTGGTGATCCATTTGTCATTGCATCAGCATTTAGAGATAGGCTTGAAGCTTGGCCAAAAATTCAGTCTAAAGATTCTTCTAGCCTAAGGAAATTTTCAGATTTTCTTAGACAATGTCTGGCAGCAATGCCTGATATTCCTGAGTTGTCTATTCTAAATGACTGTCGTGAAAACAGAAGAATATTATTGAAGTTACCAGACTGGTTAGTTTTACGTTGGAACCGAGTAGCCAGTACTTATAGAGAAATACATAAGCACTTTCCTTCATTCGAATACTTTGTTGATTTTGTTGTTAAGGAAGCCCGAGTCGCATCTGACCCAATCACTTCCATTCAATCACTTAAAGCAAAGGAACAAGAAAAACATGGCAAGTTTCAAAACAAATCTAAATCTGTTCAAAGTCGTTCATTTCAGTCTTGCATTGAAAATTCTAGTGAGGCCAATGTGAACACTAATACTTCTTCAGTAGAAATGAACATTTGTATTCTGTGCAATGGTACCCATGTGTTAGATGATTGTAAATCATTTCATGAGAAATCCATAGCAGACAGAAAGGAGTTTGTCAGAAATAACAACCTTTGCTTTGCATGTCTCTCTTCAGGTCATTTTGCAAAGTCATGTAGACAGAGAAAAACATGTAAGATTTGTTCAAGGTCACATCCCACTTCTTTACATGGGGATTCCAAAAAAGCCAAGAGAGATAGTTCTTCTAATAAGTGTTCTGGTTTGGATAAATCAAAGGAAAATTCAGAGATAAGAACTGGTGTCACATTTTTGAATAATTCTGGTGCTGAAAGTAAATGCTCAGCTATTGTTCCTGTTTATTTGTCATATTCAGAGAACACAGAGAATGAAAGATTAGTGTATGCTTTGCTCGACTCTCAGTCGGATACCACTTTCATTTTACAAGATACCTGCAAAGAACTGGGGTTATCTGGTACATGTATTAATCTGTCTCTTTCAACCATGTATGCAGAAAATATGGTTATAAGTAGTGAGAAAATTCATGGTTTGTGCGTGCGTGGGTTTAATTGCCATGAAAGAATACCTCTACCACCTGTATACACCCGAGACATTATGCCTGCAAACAGATCTCATATACCAAGCCCCGCTGTTGCTCGTACTTGGCCACATTTGGAAAAAATAGCTCCGAATTTGATGGACATAGATTCCTGTGAAATAGGTCTTTTGATAGGCTACAACTGCCCACAAGCTTTAATGCCACGTGAAATTATACCCCCTCCCATTGAAAATAAAATGGGCCCATATGGTCAAAGAACTGATCTAGGCTGGAGTATTGTTGGCATTGTCAAACAAGGCTGTATTCCAGGTGACTCTATTGGCTTGAGCCATCGTGTTGTTGCTTGCGAAGTTCCTGCAGAGGTTGCGTGCTATGAAAACAATTGCGTTCCTTCTGTTCTGTTTTCATGCAGATCTTCTGTTAAGGAAATTGTTAGTGCTGATGTTTTGCGTATCATGGAAAGAGACTTTTGTGATAATTCTCAGACTTGCGTAACCCTTTCCCAGGAAGATAAACAATTTCTCAATATTTTAGAGAAAGGTATTTGTTTGAAGGATGGACATTATGAAATGCCGCTGCCTTTTCGAACGCCTATGCCAATGCTTCCAAATGATCGCATTGTTGCCTTGCGTCGTCTAAGAGGTATTCAGAATAGACTTAAAAATGACAAGAAACTCTGCAAACACTACAGTCAATTTATGCAGGACCTTCTGATTAAGGGTCATGCAGAAAAGATCAAAAATGACATTCAAGCCGACAAGACGGTATGGTATATTCCTCACCATGGTGTGTACCATACACACAAACCTGACAAGATTCGTGTCGTCTTTGATTGTAGTTCAACCTTTCAAGGTCATAGTTTGAATCAACATTTATTGCAAGGACCCGACTTGACAAACAAATTATTCGGTGTTTTATGTAGGTTTAGAAAAGAGCCCGTTGCACTCATGTGTGATATAGAACAGATGTTCTATCAGTTCAAGGTCTCTCCAAGTCATAGAGATTATTTAAGATTCTTGTGGTGGGACTCTGACGACTTTTCTAAGGAACCTGTTGACTTTCGTATGACAGTGCATCTTTTCGGTGCATCATCCTCGCCGGGATGTGCTAATTTTGGACTTAAAAGGGTTGCTAGTGATAACCAAGATGTTTTTGGTCTCGCTGCCAAAGAATTCATACATAAGGACTTTTATGTTGATGATGGTGTAAAGTCAGTTGCCACAGTAAGAGAAGCCATTGATTTGATAGAAAACACAAAATCTATGTGTAGCAAAGGTGGTCTTCATCTACACAAATTTGTATCGAACCGGAAAGAGGTTCTTCAGTCATTGAGGCCTGAAGAAAGGTCAAAGGACTTGGTTAATATTGATCTTGTTAAAGACATTCTACCTATTGAGAGAACTCTTGGAATACTTTGGTGCATTGAATCAGACACCTTCCAGTTCAAGATCGTTTTGAAGGATCGACCACTTACTAGGCGTGGTGTTCTTTCATCAGTCGGTTGCTTGTATGATCCTCTTGGTTTTATTGCCCCAGTTGTACTATTAGGGAAACAGATTTTGCAAGCAATGTGTGCAGAAAAAGCAGACTGGGATGACCCTCTGCCAGAATATTTACAATCAAAATGGCAAAAGTGGCGAAAAGATCTTGAATGCCTTTCTTATTTGAAAATCAATCGGTGTGTTAAACCTATGGATTTTGGAGATTTAGCTAAGGTTGAATTACATCATTTTTCTGACGCAAGCTCAGTTGGGTATGGTCATTGTAGCTATATTCGCCTTGTGAATAAGAAGAACCATGTTCATTGTAGTTTATTAATGGGCAAGTCAAGAGTAATTCCTCTGAAACCTGTTACAGTTCCTAGACTTGAACTAGTCTCCGCCACTTCAGTAGCAAAGCATGGTCATACTCTTCAGAATGAATTGGGCTATGAAAACATTGAAAACATATATTGGACTGACAGTAAAATTGTTTTAGGATACATCAGTAATGATGCCAGAAGATTCCATGTTTTTGTTGCAAATAGAGTGCAACAAATCAAGGAATTCACCAAGCCATCTGACTGGTACCATATAGGGTCAAAGGAAAACCCAGCAGACATAGCTTCTCGTGGTGTCTCGGCAAAAGATCTTGTCGAAAATCACATATGGTTCAATGGACCAGATTTCTTATGGAAACAAAATCTACCTGCTCAAGAAATAATTGATATTTCAATACCAGAAAATGATCCTGAGAAGAAACTTTCATTTCTTGCAAATAAATGTACTAAACAAAATTTCCCCTCCATGTTGGAACGTCTTGAACGTTTTTCGAATTGGCGTATGGCGAAAAGGGCAGTTGCACTTATTCTTAGATTTATGGCAATACTGCGACAAAGGTCAGTTAGCAAAGTTGATGGTAATCTTCATAGTGTTGCAATCCAGCCTCTAAATGTGGAAGAGTTGGAGAAAGCAAAGCTTGCTATTGTGAAAATTGTACAAGGAAGTGAATTTAGTGAAGAAATTCAACAGTTAAGATCTTTTGAAATTTCCAAATGTCCAGTAGGTAGACAAGATGTTGTTCACAGACATAAGTTTCTGAAATCTAGTTCAAGTTTAAGACGCCTTGATCCATTTTTAGATTCCACAGGTATTTTGCGTGTTGGTGGCAGAATTCGTTATGCAAACGTGGACATTTCTCTCAAGCATCCCATTATTTTACCCAAACATGGTCATGTTACACAATTGATAGGACGCCATTTTCATGAAAAGACCAGGCATCAAGGGAGAGGTATGACGATAAATGAAATTCGCCAAAATGGATATTGGATTCTTGGTTGTAGTGGTGTTGTTTCGTCTCTTGTGTCAAAGTGTCAAGTTTGTAGAAAATTTCGGGCGAAGTCACAATGTCAAAAAATGTCAGATTTGCCCTCGGATCGATTGACTTCTACACCTCCTTTTACATATTGTGCTGTTGATTTGTTTGGTCCGTTTTTGATAAAGGATGGTCGTAGAGAGTGCAAAAGGTACGGAGTTCTTTTTACATGCATGGGTTGTCGTGCAGTTCATGTAGAATCGGTCAATTCACTCGAGTCTGATTCTTTCATCAATTGCTTGAGACGTTTCATTGCTTTGCGAGGTCCTATTCGGCAGCTTCGATCGGATAGAGGAACAAATTTTGTAGGTTCAGATAGGGAACTCTACCAGTCACTCAGTCACCTAGATAACTCCAAAATACGTCAGTTTTGCTTGGAACAGAATTGCGATTTCTTTCCATTTAAGATGAATGTCCCAAACGCTAGTCACATGGGTGGGGTTTGGGAACGCCAGATTAGGTCGGTTCGATCCGTCTTGAACAATCTTTTGAACACTCATGGTTCTCAACTAAACGATGAATGTTTGCGTACTTTCTTACATGAGTCAGCTGCAATCGTTAATAGCAGACCACTTACTGTTGAAAACATTCATGATCCTCTTTCATGCACTCCATTGACACCAAATCAGTTGCTTACCTTGAAGACAAAAGTTGTTTTACCTCCTCCAGGCAATTTTCAGAGAGAAGATTTATACTCTCGAAGGTACTGGAAAAGAACTCAGTACCTAGTCGAACAGTTTTGGTCTCGATGGAAACTCGAGTTTCTGCAGAACATTCAGGTCAGAAATAAATGGCATTTCAACAAAAGAAATTTTAAGATCGGGGATGTAGTTCTGGTTAAGGACGAAAATATACCAAGAAACCAGTGGAAACTAGCACGAGTTAGTGAAGTTACTGTTGATGAAGACTGTTTAGTTCGAAAGGTGAAAATTGTAATGTCTTCATCAGATCTGGATAAAAATGGCAAACGATCTAGTCCAGTTTCTGTTCTGGAAAGACCAATCATAAGTTAGTGTTAGTTCATGAAACCGAGGACGACCCCATCAAGGAGCAATTATAGTATGTTTTTATGTGTGATGACTTTGTTTACGGATAAGTAAAGTAAATTAGAAGGTTGTTCTAATTTAGGGGAGCCATGTAAATGCAATAACTTTCCTTAAGAAAGTATAGTGCGAATTGCTCGTGGTACGAATAGTTGTAATTTTGATTTATGGATTATTTCCCTTAGTTGAGTAAAAAGCGGGTTTTTTGTTGTCCTCCATATTAGTTGTACTATGGAGAAGTTCCATACCTTATCATGGTTTTGCGTGTAAGGAAAGGCCGAAAGAGGTTGGTAATCGTTTATTTCAATGTGAAAATTCATGCTAGTCATGTGTCTATTAACTTTGCGCGAGTTGAAATGCATAGTGCGTTGTTTTTCTCGAGGATTTGAGTATTGTAATGTGTTTCCGCGCATCGCGTTAATAAGCATAGGTTTCGTTTTCCTTATGAGTTTTTCCTCATTGTCGTTTCAGTTTTGACGTAGAATTCAATGTTTACCAAACCAGCTGCTTACTCAACTAAGGGGACTGTATTACAGTGTACGATGAGTCAGAGAAATTTAACATTAAATTCTTCAGTCAACTCAGAGCCAGTTGGACTTACTTATCTTTTGCGTCCCAGTTACACAGGGTGACAGAAGGACTCGGTCATATGTTTTCGAGCATACGACCAGGTTGACAACCCTGGATCCGATTTGTCATTCTAGTTCAGGCCGGCTTCCACACTGCACATTGATACATTGAATATGCTAAGATGATCAATGGACAGTGCAAAAGCCCCAGAAAATATTGTCACAAGTGGATAAATTTAGAAAGACAACTATTTCTGTAGCAACTGGTTCCTGTAGCAGGAGTCCAACAAAAGGAACTATATTTTGTATCATTTCTCTTCATATGTAGACAAGAAATGTAGTTAGGATGACTACCAACTCATACGTGCCGGTTACGCACCCGTGAAAACATGAAATATCGACTTATGATGCCTTCGGAAGCAACCGCTACCTGTTGCATAAGTCAAACAATTAGAGCCAATTTTTTTCCCTTTTATCTTACTAGGGCCACCGTAACATTAAAGCGGTCTCAATATCTATCCCCACGTGCATGACCTTTACGCGCCCGTGAAAACATATAATCCACTTACGAATCTTTCAGAAGCAACCGGTATGTGTTGCATAGGTCAAACAATAGGAACCAAATTTTTCCCTTTTTCTCTTACTAGGGCCCCCGAAACATTAAATCGGTCCCAATAACTAACCGCATGGACATGACCTTTGCGTGCCCGCAAAAACATATTATCGACTTCCGACGCTTTCGGAAGCAACCGGTTCCTGTTGCATAAGTGAGAAAAAGAAAACTGACTTTTGCCCTACCCTTTCTTCTAAATACATAGACAAGAACTGTAACTTGGCTCTCACGACTACCCACTCATTTGTAGCATGTATAACTCGCTGTGCAGAAACAGCCATACGCGGCTCTTGCGCGCAGCCAAAGCCATCAAAGATATAGCATGATACCGAAATCTTTCCCATGAAAATGTCTTGTACATCTTTAAAGTATATTGAAATTGGCCAATTACATAAGAATAAATGATGATAATTAAAGAAAATGATAAAAATAAATGAAAAAAAAAAAAAAAAAAATGGCACAGCTGGGGTTCGAACCTCTGGCCACCAGGGCCAAAAAGGCTCTTGGCACAGCGGTCTTACCCACTGTGCCATGGAGGCAACTGGAAATTAGTCTGGCTATATATACCTATAACCATATCCCCCCTCCCTTCCCATAATTCCTTGGAGAAAAAAATCCAAGATGGCGGCCGAGAAAAACAAAATGGCGGCTAAACCATCGATCTAAAAAATAAGGGAAGTTTTAAAGTGCTTTTAGGTCTTCTTTGAAGTCTGATATGTAATCCTTAGCAAATTGAGATGCATTCTCCATCCATACACGCCGGAATTTACCGACATTGGGCTATAATTTAGGAAAACAGGGTGACAGAAGGACTCGGTCATATGTTTTCGAGCATACGACCAGGTTGACAACCCTGGATCCGATTTGTCATTCTAGTTCAGGCCGGCTTCCACACTGCACATTGATACATTGAATATGCTAAGATGATCAATGGACAGTGCAAAAGCCCCAGAAAATATTGTCACAAGTGGATAAATTTAGAAAGACAACTATTTCTGTAGCAACTGGTTCCTGTAGCAGGAGTCCAACAAAAGGAACTATATTTTCTATCATTTCTCTTCATATGTAGACAAGAAATGTAGTTAGGATGACTACCAACTCATACGTGCCAGTTACGCACCCGTGAAATCATGAAATATCGACTTATGATGCCTTCGGAAGCAACCGCTACCTGTTGCATAAGTCAAACAATTAGAGCCAATTTTTTTCCCTTTTATCTTACTAGGGCCACCGTAACATTAAAGCGGTCTCAATATCTATCCCCACGTGCATGACCTTTACGCGCCCGTGAAAACATATAATCCACTTATGAATCTTTCAGAAGCAACCGGTATGTGTTGCATAGGTCAAACAATAGGAACCAAATTTTTCCCTTTTTCTCTTACTAGGGCCCCCGAAACATTAAATCGGTCCCAATAACTAACCGCATGGACATGACCTTTGCGTGCCCGCAAAAACATATTATCGACTTCCGACGCTTTCGGAAGCAACCGGTTCCTGTTGCATAAGTGAGAAAAAGAAAACTGACTTTTGCCCTACCCTTTCTTCTAAATACATAGACAAGAACTGTAACTTGGCTCTCACGACTACCCACTCATTTGTAGCATGTATAACTCGCTGTGCAGAAACAGCCATACGCGGCTCTTGCGCACAGCCAAAGCCATCAAAGATATAGCATGATACCGAAATCTTTCCCATGAAAATGTCTTGTACATCTTTAAAGTATATTGAAATTGGCCAATTACATAAGAATAAATGATGATAATTAAAGAAAATGATAAAAATAAAAGAAAAAAAAAAATGGCACAGCTGGGGTTCGAACCTCTGGCCACCAGGGCCAAAAAGGCTCTTGGCACAGCGGTCTTACCCACTGTGCCATGGAAACAATTGGAAATTAGTCTGGCTATATATACCTATAACCATATCCCCCCTCCCTTCCCATAATTCCTTGGAGAAAAAAATCCAAGATGGCGGCCGAGAAAAACAAAATGGCGGCTAAACCATCGATCTAAACAATAAGGGAAGTTTTAAAGTGCTTTTAGGTCTTCTTTGAAGTCTGATATGTAATCCTTAGCAAATTGAGATGCATTCTCCATCCATACACGCCGGAATTTACCGACATTGGGCTATAATTTAGGAAAACAGGGTGACAGAAGGACTCGGTCATATGTTTTCGAGCATACGACCAGGTTGACAACCCTGGATCCGATTTGTCATTCTAGTTCAGGCCGGCTTCCACACTGCACATTGATACATTGAATATGCTAAGATGATCAATGGACAGTGCAAAAGCCCCAGAAAATATTGTCACAAGTGGATAAATTTAGAAAGACAACTATTTCTGTAGCAACTGGTTCCTGTAGCAGGAGTCCAACAAAAGGAACTATATTTTCTATCATTTCTCTTCATATGTAGACAAGAAATGTAGTTAGGATGACTACCAACTCATACGTGCCAGTTACGCACCCGTGAAATCATGAAATATCGACTTATGATGCCTTCGGAAGCAACCGCTACCTGTTGCATAAGTCAAACAATTAGAGCCAATTTTTTTCCCTTTTATCTTACTAGGGCCACCGTAACATTAAAGCGGTCTCAATATCTATCCCCACGTGCATGACCTTTACGCGCCCGTGAAAACATATAATCCACTTACGAATCTTTCAGAAGCAACCGGTATGTGTTGCATAGGTCAAACAATAGGAACCAAATTTTTCCCTTTTTCTCTTACTAGGGCCCCCGAAACATTAAATCGGTCCCAATAACTAACCGCATGGACATGACCTTTGCGTGCCCTCAAAAAAATATTATCGACTTCCGACGCTTTCGGAAGCAACCGGTTCCTGTTGCATAAGTGAGAAAAAGAAAACTGACTTTTGCCCTACCCTTTCTTCTAAATACATAGACAAGAACTGTAACTTGGCTCTCACGACTACCCACTCATTTGTAGCATGTATAACTCGCTGTGCAGAAACAGCCATACGCGGCTCTTGCGCACAGCCAAAGCCATCAAAGATATAGCATGATACCGAAATCTTTCCCATGAAAATGTCTTGTACATCTTTAAAGTATATTGAAATTGGCCAATTACATAAGAATAAATGATGATAATTAAAGAAAATGATAAAAATAAAAGAAAAAAAAAAAATGGCACAGCTGGGGTTCGAACCTCTGGCCACCAGGGCCAAAAAGGCTCTTGGCACAGCGGTCTTACCCACTGTGCCATGGAAACAATTGGAAATTAGTCTGGCTATATATACCTATAACCATATCCCCCCTCCCTTCCCATAATTCCTTGGAGAAAAAAATCCAAGATGGCGGCCGAGAAAAACAAAATGGCGGCTAAACCATCGATCTAAACAATAAGGGAAGTTTTAAAGTGCTTTTAGGTCTTCTTTGAAGTCTGATATGTAATCCTTAGCAAATTGAGATGCATTCTCCATCCATACACGCCGGAATTTACCGACATTGGGCTATAATTTAGGAAAACAGGGTGACAGAAGGACTCGGTCATATGTTTTCGAGCATACGACCAGGTTGACAACCCTGGATCCGATTTGTCATTCTAGTTCAGGCCGGCTTCCACACTGCACATTGATACATTGAATATGCTAAGATGATCAATGGACAGTGCAAAAGCCCCAGAAAATATTGTCACAAGTGGATAAATTTAGAAAGACAACTATTTCTGTAGCAACTGGTTCCTGTAGCAGGAGTCCAACAAAAGGAACTATATTTTGTATCATTTCTCTTCATATGTAGACAAGAAATGTAGTTAGGATGACTACCAACTCATACGTGCCGGTTACGCACCCGTGAAAACATGAAATATCGACTTATGATGCCTTCGGAAGCAACCGCTACCTGTTGCATAAGTCAAACAATTAGAGCCAATTTTTTTCCCTTTTATCTTACTAGGGCCACCGTAACATTAAAGCGGTCTCAATATCTATCCCCACGTGCATGACCTTTACGCGCCCGTGAAAACATATAATCCACTTACGAATCTTTCAGAAGCAACCGGTATGTGTTGCATAGGTCAAACAATAGGAACCAAATTTTTCCCTTTTTCTCTTACTAGGGCCCCCGAAACATTAAATCGGTCCCAATAACTAACCGCATGGACATGACCTTTGCGTGCCCGCAAAAACATATTATCGACTTCCGACGCTTTCGGAAGCAACCGGTTCCTGTTGCATAAGTGAGAAAAAGAAAACTGACTTTTGCCCTACCCTTTCTTCTAAATACATAGACAAGAACTGTAACTTGGCTCTCACGACTACCCACTCATTTGTAGCATGTATAACTCGCTGTGCAGAAACAGCCATACGCGGCTCTTGCGCGCAGCCAAAGCCATCAAAGATATAGCATGATACCGAAATCTTTCCCATGAAAATGTCTTGTACATCTTTAAAGTATATTGAAATTGGCCAATTACATAAGAATAAATGATGATAATTAAAGAAAATGATAAAATTAAAAGAAAAAAAAAAAAAAAAAAAAAAAAATGGCACAGCTGGGGTTCGAACCTCTGGCCACCAGGGCCAAAAAGGCTCTTGGCACAGCGGTCTTACCCACTGTGCCATGGAGGCAACTGGAAATTAGTCTGGCTATATATACCTATAACCATATCCCCCCTCCCTTCCCATAATTCCTTGGAGAAAAAAATCCAAGATGGCGGCCGAGAAAAACAAAATGGCGGCTAAACCATCGATCTAAACAATAAGGGAAGTTTTAAAGTGCTTTTAGGTCTTCTTTGAAGTCTGATATGTAATCCTTAGCAAATTGAGATGCATTCTCCATCCATACACGCCGGAATTTACCGACATTGGGCTATAATTTAGGAAAACAGGGTGACAGAAGGACTCGGTCATATGTTTTCGAGCATACGAGGAGGCAACTGGAAATTAGTCTGGCTATATATACCTATAACCATATCCCCCCTCCCTTCCCATAATTCCTTGGAGAAAAAAATCCAAGATGGCGGCCGAGAAAAACAAAATGGCGGCTAAACCATCGATCTAAACAATAAGGGAAGTTTTAAAGTGCTTTTAGGTCTTCTTTGAAGTCTGATATGTAATCCTTAGCAAATTGAGATGCATTCTCCATCCATACACGCCGGAATTTACCGACATTGGGCTATAATTTAGGAAAACAGGGTGACAGAAGGACTCGGTCATATGTTTTCGAGCATACGACCAGGTTGACAACCCTGGATCCGATTTGTCATTCTAGTTCAGGCCGGCTTCCACACTGCACATTGATACATTGAATATGCTAAGATGATCAATGGACAGTGCAAAAGCCCCAGAAAATATTGTCACAAGTGGATAAATTTAGAAAGACAACTATTTCTGTAGCAACTGGTTCCTGTAGCAGGAGTCCAACAAAAGGAACTATATTTTGTATCATTTCTCTTCATATGTAGACAAGAAATGTAGTTAGGATGACTACCAACTCATACGTGCCGGTTACGCACCCGTGAAAACATGAAATATCGACTTATGATGCCTTCGGAAGCAACCGCTACCTGTTGCATAAGTCAAACAATTAGAGCCAATTTTTTTCCCTTTTATCTTACTAGGGCCACCGTAACATTAAAGCGGTCTCAATATCTATCCCCACGTGCATGACCTTTACGCGCCCGTGAAAACATATAATCCACTTACGAATCTTTCAGAAGCAACCGGTATGTGTTGCATAGGTCAAACAATAGGAACCAAATTTTTCCCTTTTTCTCTTACTAGGGCCCCCGAAACATTAAATCGGTCCCAATAACTAACCGCATGGACATGACCTTTGCGTGCCCGCAAAAACATATTATCGACTTCCGACGCTTTCGGAAGCAACCGGTTCCTGTTGCATAAGTGAGAAAAAGAAAACTGACTTTTGCCCTACCCTTTCTTCTAAATACATAGACAAGAACTGTAACTTGGCTCTCACGACTACCCACTCATTTGTAGCATGTATAACTCGCTGTGCAGAAACAGCCATACGCGGCTCTTGCGCGCAGCCAAAGCCATCAAAGATATAGCATGATACCGAAATCTTTCCCATGAAAATGTCTTGTACATCTTTAAAGTATATTGAAATTGGCCAATTACATAAGAATAAATGATGATAATTAAAGAAAATGATAAAAATAAATGAAAAAAAAAAAAAAAAAAATGGCACAGCTGGGGTTCGAACCTCTGGCCACCAGGGCCAAAAAGGCTCTTGGCACAGCGGTCTTACCCACTGTGCCATGGAGGCAACTGGAAATTAGTCTGGCTATATATACCTATAACCATATCCCCCCTCCCTTCCCATAATTCCTTGGAGAAAAAAATCCAAGATGGCGGCCGAGAAAAACAAAATGGCGGCTAAACCATCGATCTAAACAATAAGGGAAGTTTTAAAGTGCTTTTAGGTCTTCTTTGAAGTCTGATATGTAATCCTTAGCAAATTGAGATGCATTCTCCATCCATACACGCCGGAATTTACCGACATTGGGCTATAATTTAGGAAAACAGGGTGACAGAAGGACTCGGTCATATGTTTTCGAGCATACGACCAGGTTGACAACCCTGGATCCGATTTGTCATTCTAGTTCAGGCCGGCTTCCACACTGCACATTGATACATTGAATATGCTAAGATGATCAATGGACAGTGCAAAAGCCCCAGAAAATATTGTCACAAGTGGATGAATTTAGAAAGACAACTATTTCTGTAGCAACTGGTTCCTGTAGCAGGAGTCCAACAAAAGGAACTATATTTTGTATCATTTCTCTTCATATGTAGACAAGAAATGTAGTTAGGATGACTACCAACTCATACGTGCCGGTTACGCACCCGTGAAAACATGAAATATCGACTTATGATGCCTTCGGAAGCAACCGCTACCTGTTGCATAAGTCAAACAATTAGAGCCAATTTTTTTCCCTTTTATCTTACTAGGGCCACCGTAACATTAAAGCGGTCTCAATATCTATCCCCACGTGCATGACCTTTACGCGCCCGTGAAAACATATAATCCACTTACGAATCTTTCAGAAGCAACCGGTATGTGTTGCATAGGTCAAACAATAGGAACCAAATTTTTCCCTTTTTCTCTTACTAGGGCCCCCGAAACATTAAATCGGTCCCAATAACTAACCGCATGGACATGACCTTTGCGTGCCCGCAAAAACATATTATCGACTTCCGACGCTTTCGGAAGCAACCGGTTCCTGTTGCATAAGTGAGAAAAAGAAAACTGACTTTTGCCCTACCCTTTCTTCTAAATACATAGACAAGAACTGTAACTTGGCTCTCACGACTACCCACACATTTGTAGCATGTATAACTCGCTGTGCAGAAACAGCCATACGCGGCTCTTGCGCGCAGCCAAAGCCATCAAAGATATAGCATGATACCGAAATCTTTCCCATGAAAATGTCTTGTACATCTTTAAAGTATATTGAAATTGGCCAATTACATAAGAATAAATGATGGTAATTAAAGAAAATGATAAAAATAAAAGAAAAAAAAAAAAAAAAAAAAAAAATGGCACAGCTGGGGTTCGAACCTCTGGCCACCAGGGCCAAAAAGGCTCTTGGCACAGCGGTCTTACCCACTGTGCCATGGAGGCAACTGGAAATTAGTCTGGCTATATATACCTATAACCATATCCCCCCTCCCTTCCCATAATTCCTTGGAGAAAAAAATCCAAGATGGCGGCCGAGAAAAACAAAATGGCGGCTAAACCATCGATCTAAACAATAAGGGAAGTTTTAAAGTGCTTTTAGGTCTTCTTTGAAGTCTGATATGTAATCCTTAGCAAATTGAGATGCATTCTCCATCCATACACGCCGGAATTTACCGACATTGGGCTATAATTTAGGAAAACAGGGTGACAGAAGGACTCGGTCATATGTTTTCGAGCATACGACCAGGTTGACAACCCTGGATCCGATTTGTCATTCTAGTTCAGGCCGGCTTCCACACTGCACATTGATACATTGAATATGCTAAGATGATCAATGGACAGTGCAAAAGCCCCAGAAAATATTGTCACAAGTGGATAAATTTAGAAAGACAACTATTTCTGTAGCAACTGGTTCCTGTAGCAGGAGTCCAACAAAAGGAACTATATTTTCTATCATTTCTCTTCATATGTAGACAAGAAATGTAGTTAGGATGACTACCAACTCATACGTGCCAGTTACGCACCCGTGAAATCATGAAATATCGACTTATGATGCCTTCGGAAGCAACCGCTACCTGTTGCATAAGTCAAACAATTAGAGCCAATTTTTTTCCCTTTTATCTTACTAGGGCCACCGTAACATTAAAGCGGTCTCAATATCTATCCCCACGTGCATGACCTTTACGCGCCCGTGAAAACATATAATCCACTTACGAATCTTTCAGAAGCAACCGGTATGTGTTGCATAGGTCAAACAATAGGAACCAAATTTTTCCCTTTTTCTCTTACTAGGGCCCCCGAAACATTAAATCGGTCCCAATAACTAACCGCATGGACATGACCTTTGCGTGCCCGCAAAAACATATTATCAACTTCCGACGCTTTCGGAAGCAACCGGTTCCTGTTGCATAAGTGAGAAAAAGAAAACTGACTTTTGCCCTACCCTTTCTTCTAAATACATAGACAAGAACTGTAACTTGGCTCTCACGACTACCCACTCATTTGTAGCATGTATAACTCGCTGTGCAGAAACAGCCATACGCGGCTCTTGCGCACAGCCAAAGCCATCAAAGATATAGCATGATACCGAAATCTTTCCCATGAAAATGTCTTGTACATCTTTAAAGTATATTGAAATTGGCCAATTACATAAGAATAAATGATGATAATTAAAGAAAATGATAAAAATAAAAGAAAAAAAAAAATGGCACAGCTGGGGTTCGAACCTCTGGCCACCAGGTCCAAAAAGGCTCTTGGCACAGCGGTCTTACCCACTGTGCCATGGAAACAATTGGAAATTAGTCTGGCTATATATACCTATAACCATATCCCCCCTCCCTTCCCATAATTCCTTGGAGAAAAAAATCCAAGATGGCGGCCGAGAAAAACAAAATGGCGGCTAAACCATCGATCTAAACAATAAGGGAAGTTTTAAAGTGCTTTTAGGTCTTCTTTGAAGTCTGATATGTAATCCTTAGCAAATTGAGATGCATTCTCCATCCATACACGCCGGAATTTACCGACATTGGGCTATAATTTAGGAAAACAGGGTGACAGAAGGACTCGGTCATATGTTTTCGAGCATACGACCAGGTTGACAACCCTGGATCCGATTTGTCATTCTAGTTCAGGCCGGCTTCCACACTGCACATTGATACATTGAATATGCTAAGATGATCAATGGACAGTGCAAAAGCCCCAGAAAATATTGTCACAAGTGGATAAATTTAGAAAGACAACTATTTCTGTAGCAACTGGTTCCTGTAGCAGGAGTCCAACAAAAGGAACTATATTTTCTATCATTTCTCTTCATATGTAGACAAGAAATGTAGTTAGGATGACTACCAACTCATACGTGCCGGTTACGCACCCGTGAAAACATGAAATATCGACTTATGATGCCTTCGGAAGCAACTGCTACCTGTTGCATAAGTCAAACAATTAGAGCCAATTTTTTTCCCTTTTATCTTACTGGGGCCACCGTAACATTAAAGCGGTCTCAATATCTATCCCCACGTGCATGACCTTTACGCGCCCGTGAAAACATATAATCCACTTACGAATCTTTCAGAAGCAACCGGTATGTGTTGCATAGGTCAAACAATAGGAACCAAATTTTTCCCTTTTTCTCTTACTAGGGCCCCCGAAACATTAAATCGGTCCCAATAACTAACCGCATGGACATGACCTTTGCGTGCCCGCAAAAACATATTATCGACTTCCGACGCTTTCGGAAGCAACCGGTTCCTGTTGCATAAGTGAGAAAAAGAAAACTGACTTTTGCCCTACCCTTTCTTCTAAATACATAGACAAGAACTGTAACTTGGCTCTCACGACTACCCACTCATTTGTAGCATGTATAACTCGCTGTGCAGAAACAGCCATACGCGGCTCTTGCGCGCAGCCAAAGCCATCAAAGATATAGCATGATACCGAAATCTTTCCCATGAAAATGTCTTGTACATCTTTAAAGTATATTGAAATTGGCCAATTACATAAGAATAAATGATGATAATTAAAGAAAATGATAAAAATAAAAGAAAAAAAAAAAAAAAAAAAATGGCACAGCTGGGGTTCGAACCTCTGGCCACCAGGGCCAAAAAGGCTCTTGGCACAGCGGTCTTACCCACTGTGCCATGGAGGCAACTGGAAATTAGTCTGGCTATATATACCTATAACCATATCCCCCCTCCCTTCCCATAATTCCTTGGAGAAAAAAATCCAAGATGGCGGCCGAGAAAAACAAAATGGCGGCTAAACCATCGATCTAAAAAATAAGGGAAGTTTTAAAGTGCTTTTAGGTCTTCTTTGAAGTCTGATATGTAATCCTTAGCAAATTGAGATGCATTCTCCATCCATACACGCCGGAATTTACCGACATTGGGCTATAATTTAGGAAAACAGGGTGACAGAAGGACTCGGTCATATGTTTTCGAGCATACGACCAGGTTGACAACCCTGGATCCGATTTGTCATTCTAGTTCAGGCCGGCTTCCACACTGCACATTGATACATTGAATATGCTAAGATGATCAATGGACAGTGCAAAAGCCCCAGAAAATATTGTCACAAGTGGATAAATTTAGAAAGACAACTATTTCTGTAGCAACTGGTTCCTGTAGCAGGAGTCCAACAAAAGGAACTATATTTTGTATCATTTCTCTTCATATGTAGACAAGAAATGTAGTTAGGATGACTACCAACTCATACGTGCCGGTTACGCACCCGTGAAAACATGAAATATCGACTTATGATGCCTTCGGAAGCAACCGCTACCTGTTGCATAAGTCAAACAATTAGAGCCAATTTTTTTCCCTTTTATCTTACTAGGGCCACCGTAACATTAAAGCGGTCTCAATATCTATCCCCACGTGCATGACCTTTACGCGCCCGTGAAAACATATAATCCACTTACGAATCTTTCAGAAGCAACCGGTATGTGTTGCATAGGTCAAACAATAGGAACCAAATTTTTCCCTTTTTCTCTTACTAGGGCCCCCGAAACATTAAATCGGTCCCAATAACTAACCGCATGGACATGACCTTTGCGTGCCCGCAAAAACATATTATCGACTTCCGACGCTTTCGGAAGCAACCGGTTCCTGTTGCATAAGTGAGAAAAAGAAAACTGACTTTTGCCCTACCCTTTCTTCTAAATACATAGACAAGAACTGTAACTTGGCTCTCATGACTACCCACTCATTTGTAGCATGTATAACTCGCTGTGCAGAAACAGCCATACGCGGCTCTTGCGCGCAGCCAAAGCCATCAAAGATATAGCATGATACCGAAATCTTTCCCATGAAAATGTCTTGTACATCTTTAAAGTATATTGAAATTGGCCAATTACATAAGAATAAATGATGATAATTAAAGAAAATGATAAAAATAAAAGAAAAAAAAAAAAAAAAAAAAATGGCACAGCTGGGGTTCGAACCTCTGGCCACCAGGGCCAAAAAGGCTCTTGGCACAGCGGTCTTACCCACTGTGCCATGGAGGCAACTGGAAATTAGTCTGGCTATATATACCTATAACCATATCCCCCCTCCCTTCCCATAATTCCTTGGAGAAAAAAATCCAAGATGGCGGCCGAGAAAAACAAAATGGCGGCTAAACCATCGATCTAAACAATAAGGGAAGTTTTAAAGTGCTTTTAGGTCTTCTTTGAAGTCTGATATGTAATCCTTAGCAAATTGAGATGCATTCTCCATCCATACACGCCGGAATTTACCGACATTGGGCTATAATTTAGGAAAACAGGGTGACAGAAGGACTCGGTCATATGTTTTCGAGCATACGACCAGGTTGACAACCCTGGATCCGATTTGTCATTCTAGTTCAGGCCGGCTTCCACACTGCACATTGATACATTGAATATGCTAAGATGATCAATGGACAGTGCAAAAGCCCCAGAAAATATTGTCACAAGTGGATAAATTTAGAAAGACAACTATTTCTGTAGCAACTGGTTCCTGTAGCAGGAGTCCAACAAAAGGAACTATATTTTGTATCATTTCTCTTCATATGTAGACAAGAAATGTAGTTAGGATGACTACCAACTCATACGTGCCGGTTACGCACCCGTGAAAACATGAAATATCGACTTATGATGCCTTCGGAAGCAACCGCTACCTGTTGCATAAGTCAAACAATTAGAGCCAATTTTTTTCCCTTTTATCTTACTAGGGCCACCGTAACATTAAAGCGGTCTCAATATCTATCCCCACGTGCATGACCTTTACGCGCCCGTGAAAACATATAATCCACTTACGAATCTTTCAGAAGCAACCGGTATGTGTTGCATAGGTCAAACAATAGGAACCAAATTTTTCCCTTTTTCTCTTACTAGGGCCCCCGAAACATTAAATCGGTCCCAATAACTAACCGCATGGACATGACCTTTGCGTGCCCGCAAAAACATATTATCGACTTCCGACGCTTTCGGAAGCAACCGGTTCCTGTTGCATAAGTGAGAAAAAGAAAACTGACTTTTGCCCTACCCTTTCTTCTAAATACATAGACAAGAACTGTAACTTGGCTCTCATGACTACCCACTCATTTGTAGCATGTATAACTCGCTGTGCAGAAACAGCCATACGCGGCTCTTGCGCGCAGCCAAAGCCATCAAAGATATAGCATGATACCGAAATCTTTCCCATGAAAATGTCTTGTACATCTTTAAAGTATATTGAAATTGGCCAATTACATAAGAATAAATGATGATAATTAAAGAAAATGATAAAAATAAAAGAAAAAAAAAAAAAAAAAAAAATGGCACAGCTGGGGTTCGAACCTCTGGCCACCAGGGCCAAAAAGGCTCTTGGCACAGCGGTCTTACCCACTGTGCCATGGAGGCAACTGGAAATTAGTCTGGCTATATATACCTATAACCATATCCCCCCTCCCTTCCCATAATTCCTTGGAGAAAAAAATCCAAGATGGCGGCCGAGAAAAACAAAATGGCGGCTAAACCATCGATCTAAACAATAAGGGAAGTTTTAAAGTGCTTTTAGGTCTTCTTTGAAGTCTGATATGTAATCCTTAGCTAATTGAGATGCATTCTCCATCCATACACGCCGGAATTTACCGACATTGGGCTATAATTTAGGAAAACAGGGTGACAGAAGGACTCGGTCATATGTTTTCGAGCATACGACCAGGTTGACAACCCTGGATCCGATTTGTCATTCTAGTTCAGGCCGGCTTCCACACTGCACATTGATACATTGAATATGCTAAGATGATCAATGGACAGTGCAAAAGCCCCAGAAAATATTGTCACAAGTGGATAAATTTAGAAAGACAACTATTTCTGTAGCAACTGGTTCCTGTAGCAGGAGTCCAACAAAAGGAACTATATTTTGTATCATTTCTCTTCATATGTAGACAAGAAATGTAGTTAGGATGACTACCAACTCATACGTGCCGGTTACGCACCCGTGAAAACATGAAATATCGACTTATGATGCCTTCGGAAGCAACCGCTACCTGTTGCATAAGTCAAACAATTAGAGCCAATTTTTTTCCCTTTTATCTTACTAGGACCACCGTAACATTAAAGCGGTCTCAATATCTATCCCCACGTGCATGACCTTTACGCGCCCGTGAAAACATATAATCCACTTACGAATCTTTCAGAAGCAACCGGTATGTGTTGCATAGGTCAAACAATAGGAACCAAATTTTTCCCTTTTTCTCTTACTAGGGCCCCCGAAACATTAAATCGGTCCCAATAACTAACCGCATGGACATGACCTTTGCGTGCCCGCAAAAACATATTATCGACTTCCGACGCTTTCGGAAGCAACCGGTTCCTGTTGCATAAGTGAGAAAAAGAAAACTGACTTTTGCCCTACCCTTTCTTCTAAATACATAGACAAGAACTGTAACTTGGCTCTCACGACTACCCACTCATTTGTAGCATGTATAACTCGCTGTGCAGAAACAGCCATACGCGGCTCTTGCGCGCAGCCAAAGCCATCAAAGATATAGCATGATACCGAAATCTTTCCCATGAAAATGTCTTGTACATCTTTAAAGTATATTGAAATTGGCCAATTACATAAGAATAAATGATGATAATTAAAGAAAATGATAAAAATAAAAAAAAAAAAAAAAAAAAAAAAAAAATGGCACAGCTGGGGTTCGAACCTCTGGCCACCAGGGCCAAAAAGGCTCTTGGCACAGCGGTCTTACCCACTGTGCCATGGAGGCAACTGGAAATTAGTCTGGCTATATATACCTATAACCATATCCCCCCTCCCTTCCCATAATTCCTTGGAGAAAAAAATCCAAGATGGCGGCCGAGAAAAACAAAATGGCGGCTAAACCATCGATCTAAACAATAAGGGAAGTTTTAAAGTGCTTTTAGGTCTTCTTTGAAGTCTGATATGTAATCCTTAGCAAATTGAGATGCATTCTCCATCCATACACGCCGGAATTTACCGACATTGGGCTATAATTTAGGAAAACAGGGTGACAGAAGGACTCGGTCATATGTTTTCGAGCATACGACCAGGTTGACAACCCTGGATCCGATTTGTCATTCTAGTTCAGGCCGGCTTCCACACTGCACATTGATACATTGAATATGCTAAGATGATCAATGGACAGTGCAAAAGCCCCAGAAAATATTGTCACAAGTGGATAAATTTAGAAAGACAACTATTTCTGTAGCAACTGGTTCCTGTAGCAGGAGTCCAACAAAAGGAACTATATTTTGTATCATTTCTCTTCATATGTAGACAAGAAATGTAGTTAGGATGACTACCAACTCATACGTGCCGGTTACGCACCCGTGAAAACATGAAATATCGACTTATGATGCCTTCGGAAGCAACCGCTACCTGTTGCATAAGTCAAACAATTAGAGCCAATTTTTTTCCCTTTTATCTTACTAGGGCCACCGTAACATTAAAGCGGTCTCAATATCTATCCCCACGTGCATGACCTTTACGCGCCCGTGAAAACATATAATCCACTTACGAATCTTTCAGAAGCAACTGGTATGTGTTGCATAGGTCAAACAATAGGAACCAAATTTTTCCCGTTTTCTCTTACTAGGGCCCCCGAAACATTAAATCGGTCCCAATAACTAACCGCATGGACCTGACCTTTGCGTGCCCGCAAAAACATATTATCGACTTCCGACGCTTTCGGTAGCAACCGGTTCCTGTTGCATAAGTGAGAAAAAGAAAACTGACTTTTGCCCTACCCTTTCTTCTAAATACATAGACAAGAACTGTAACTTGGCTCTCACGACTACCCACTCATTTGTAGCATGTATAACTCGCTGTGCAGAAACAGCCATACGCGGCTCTTGCGCGCAGCCAAAGCCATCAAAGATATAGCATGATACCGAAATCTTTCCCATGAAAATGTCTTGTACATCTTTAAAGTATATTGAAATTGGCCAATTACATAAGAATAAATGATGATAATTAAAGAAAATGATAAAAATAAAAGAAAAAAAAAAAAAAAAAAAAAATGGCACAGCTGGGGTTCGAACCTCTGGCCACCAGGGCCAAAAAGGCTCTTGGCACAGCGGTCTTACCCACTGTGCCATGGAGGCAACTGGAAATTAGTCTGGCTATATATACCTATAACCATATCCCCCCTCCCTTCCCATAATTCCTTGGAGAAAAAAATCCAAGATGGCGGCCGAGAAAAACAAAATGGCGGCTAAACCATCGATCTAAACAATAAGGGAAGTTTTAAAGTGCTTTTAGGTCTTCTTTGAAGTCTGATATGTAATCCTTAGCAAATTGAGATGCATTCTCCATCCATACACGCCGGAATTTACCGACATTGGGCTATAATTTAGGAAAACAGGGTGACAGAAGGACTCGGTCATATGTTTTCGAGCATACGACCAGGTTGACAACCCTGGATCCGATTTGTCATTCTAGTTCAGGCCGGCTTCCACACTGCACATTGATACATTGAATATGCTAAGATGATCAATGGACAGTGCAAAAGCCCCAGAAAATATTGTCACAAGTGGATAAATTTAGAAAGACAACTATTTCTGTAGCAACTGGTTCCTGTAGCAGGAGTCCAACAAAAGGAACTATATTTTGTATCATTTCTCTTCATATGTAGACAAGAAATGTAGTTAGGATGACTACCAACTCATACGTGCCGGTTACGCACCCGTGAAAACATGAAATATCGACTTATGATGCCTTCGGAAGCAACCGCTACCTGTTGCATAAGTCAAACAATTAGAGCCAATTTTTTTCCCTTTTATCTTACTAGGGCCACCGTAACATTAAAGCGGTCTCAATATCTATCCCCACGTGCATGACCTTTACGCGCCCGTGAAAACATATAATCCACTTACGAATCTTTCAGAAGCAACCGGTATGTGTTGCATAGGTCAAACAATAGGAACCAAATTTTTCCCTTTTTCTCTTACTAGGGCCCCCGAAACATTAAATCGGTCCCAATAACTAACCGCATGGACATGACCTTTGCGTGCCCGCAAAAACATATTATCGACTTCCGACGCTTTCGGAAGCAACCGGTTCCTGTTGCATAAGTGAGAAAAAGAAAACTGACTTTTGCCCTACCCTTTCTTCTAAATACATAGACAAGAACTGTAACTTGGCTCTCACGACTACCCACTCATTTGTAGCATGTATAACTCGCTGTGCAGAAACAGCCATACGCGGCTCTTGCGCGCAGCCAAAGCCATCAAAGATATAGCATGATACCGAAATCTTTCCCATGAAAATGTCTTGTACATCTTTAAAGTATATTGAAATTGGCCAATTACATAAGAATAAATGATGATAATTAAAGAAAATGATAAAAATAAAAGAAAAAAAAAAAAAAAAAAAAAAAAATGGCACAGCTGGGGTTCGAACCTCTGGCCACCAGGGCCAAAAAGGCTCTTGGCACAGCGGTCTTACCCACTGTGCCATGGAGGCAACTGGAAATTAGTCTGGCTATATATACCTATAACCATATCCCCCCTCCCTTCCCATAATTCCTTGGAGAAAAAAATCCAAGATGGCGGCCGAGAAAAACAAAATGGCGGCTAAACCATCGATCTAAACAATAAGGGAAGTTTTAAAGTGCTTTTAGGTCTTCTTTGAAGTCTGATATGTAATCCTTAGCAAATTGAGATGCATTCTCCATCCATACACGCCGGAATTTACCGACATTGGGCTATAATTTAGGAAAACAGGGTGACAGAAGGACTCGGTCATATGTTTTCGAGCATACGACCAGGTTGACAACCCTGGATCCGATTTGTCATTCTAGTTCAGGCCGGCTTCCACACTGCACATTGATACATTGAATATGCTAAGATGATCAATGGACAGTGCAAAAGCCCCAGAAAATATTGTCACAAGTGGATAAATTTAGAAAGACAACTATTTCTGTAGCAACTGGTTCCTGTAGCAGGAGTCCAACAAAAGGAACTATATTTTGTATCATTTCTCTTCATATGTAGACAAGAAATGTAGTTAGGATGACTACCAACTCATACGTGCCGGTTACGCACCCGTGAAAACATGAAATATCGACTTATGATGCCTTCGGAAGCAACCGCTACCTGTTGCATAAGTCAAACAATTAGAGCCAATTTTTTTCCCTTTTATCTTACTAGGGCCACCGTAACATTAAAGCGGTCTCAATATCTATCCCCACGTGCATGACCTTTACGCGCCCGTGAAAACATATAATCCACTTACGAATCTTTCAGAAGCAACCGGTATGTGTTGCATAGGTCAAACAATAGGAACCAAATTTTTCCCTTTTTCTCTTACTAGGGCCCCCGAAACATTAAATCGGTCCCAATAACTAACCGCATGGACATGACCTTTGCGTGCCCGCAAAAACATATTATCGACTTCCGACGCTTTCGGAAGCAACCGGTTCCTGTTGCATAAGTGAGAAAAAGAAAACTGACTTTTGCCCTACCCTTTCTTCTAAATACATAGACAAGAACTGTAACTTGGCTCTCATGACTACCCACTCATTTGTAGCATGTATAACTCGCTGTGCAGAAACAGCCATACGCGGCTCTTGCGCGCAGCCAAAGCCATCAAAGATATAGCATGATACCGAAATCTTTCCCATGAAAATGTCTTGTACATCTTTAAAGTATATTGAAATTGGCCAATTACATAAGAATAAATGATGATAATTAAAGAAAATGATAAAAATAAAAGAAAAAAAAAAAAAAAAGAAAAAATGGCACAGCTGGGGTTCGAACCTCTGGCCACCAGGGCCAAAAAGGCTCTTGGCACAGCGGTCTTACCCACTGTGCCATGGAGGCAACTGGAAATTAGTCTGGCTATATATACCTATAACCATATCCCCCCTCCCTTCCCATAATTCCTTGGAGAAAAAAATCCAAGATGGCGGCCGAGAAAAACAAAATGGCGGCTAAACCATCGATCTAAACAATAAGGGAAGTTTTAAAGTGCTTTTAGGTCTTCTTTGAAGTCTGATATGTAATCCTTAGCAAATTGAGATGCATTCTCCATCCATACACGCCGGAATTTACCGACATTGGGCTATAATTTAGGAAAACAGGGTGACAGAAGGACTCGGTCATATGTTTTCGAGCATACGACCAGGTTGACAACCCTGGATCCGATTTGTCATTCTAGTTCAGGCCGGCTTCCACACTGCACATTGATACATTGAATATGCTAAGATGATCAATGGACAGTGCAAAAGCCCCAGAAAATATTGTCACAAGTGGATAAATTTAGAAAGACAACTATTTCTGTAGCAACTGGTTCCTGTAGCAGGAGTCCAACAAAAGGAACTATATTTTGTATCATTTCTCTTCATATGTAGACAAGAAATGTAGTTAGGATGACTACCAACTCATACGTGCCGGTTACGCACCCGTGAAAACATGAAATATCGACTTATGATGCCTTCGGAAGCAACCGCTACCTGTTGCATAAGTCAAACAATTAGAGCCAATTTTTTTCCCTTTTATCTTACTAGGGCCACCGTAACATTAAAGCGGTCTCAATATCTATCCCCACGTGCATGACCTTTACGCGCCCGTGAAAACATATAATCCACTTACGAATCTTTCAGAAGCAACCGGTATGTGTTGCATAGGTCAAACAATAGGAACCAAATTTTTCCCTTTTTCTCTTACTAGGGCCCCCGAAACATTAAATCGGTCCCAATAACTAACCGCATGGACATGACCTTTGCGTGCCCGCAAAAACATATTATCGACTTCCGACGCTTTCGGAAGCAACCGGTTCCTGTTGCATAAGTGAGAAAAAGAAAACTGACTTTTGCCCTACCCTCTCTTCTAAATACATAGACAAGAACTGTAACTTGGCTCTCAGGACTACCCACTCATTTGTAGCATGTATAACTCGCTGTGCAGAAACAGCCATACGCGGCTCTTGCGCGCAGCCAAAGCCATCAAAGATATAGCATGATACCGAAATCTTTCCCATGAAAATGTCTTGTACATCTTTAAAGTATATTGAAATTGGCCAATTACATAAGAATAAATGATGATAATTAAAGAAAATGATAAAAATAAAAGAAAAAAAAAAAAAAAAAAAAATGGCACAGCTGGGGTTCGAACCTCTGGCCACCAGGGCCAAAAAGGCTCTTGGCACAGCGGTCTTACCCACTGTGCCATGGAGGCAACTGGAAATTAGTCTGGCTATATATACCTATAACCATATCCCCCCTCCCTTCCCATAATTCCTTGGAGAAAAAAATCCAAGATGGCGGCCGAGAAAAACAAAATGGCGGCTAAACCATCGATCTAAACAATAAGGGAAGTTTTAAAGTGCTTTTAGGTCTTCTTTGAAGTCTGATATGTAATCCTTAGCAAATTGAGATGCATTCTCCATCCATACACGCCGGAATTTACCGACATTGGGCTATAATTTAGGAAAACAGGGTGACAGAAGGACTCGGTCATATGTTTTCGAGCATACGACCAGGTTGACAACCCTGGATCCGATTTGTCATTCTAGTTCAGGCCGGCTTCCACACTGCACATTGATACATTGAATATGCTAAGATGATCAATGGACAGTGCAAAAGCCCCAGAAAATATTGTCACAAGTGGATAAATTTAGAAAGACAACTATTTCTGTAGCAACTGGTTCCTGTAGCAGGAGTCCAACAAAAGGAACTATATTTTGTATCATTTCTCTTCATATGTAGACAAGAAATGTAGTTAGGATGACTACCAACTCATACGTGCCGGTTACGCACCCGTGAAAACATGAAATATCGACTTATGATGCCTTCGGAAGCAACCGCTACCTGTTGCATAAGTCAAACAATTAGAGCCAATTTTTTTCCCTTTTATCTTACTAGGGCCACCGTAACATTAAAGCGGTCTCAATATCTATCCCCACGTGCATGACCTTTACGCGCCCGTGAAAACATATAATCCACTTACGAATCTTTCAGAAGCAACCGGTATGTGTTGCATAGGTCAAACAATAGGAACCAAATTTTTCCCTTTTTCTCTTACTAGGGCCCCCGAAACATTAAATCGGTCCCAATAACTAACCGCATGGACATGACCTTTGCGTGCCCGCAAAAACATATTATCGACTTCCGACGCTTTCGGAAGCAACCGGTTCCTGTTGCATAAGTGAGAAAAAGAAAACTGACTTTTGCCCTACCCTTTCTTCTAAATACATAGACAAGAACTGTAACTTGGCTCTCATGACTACCCACTCATTTGTAGCATGTATAACTCGCTGTGCAGAAACAGCCATACACGGCTCTTGTGCGCAGCCAAAGCCATCAAAGATATAGCATGATACCGAAATCTTTCCCATGAAAATGTCTTGTACATCTTTAAAGTATATTGAAATTGGCCAATTACATAAGAATAAATGATGATAATTAAAGAAAATGATAAAAATAAAAGAAAAAAAAAAAAAAAAAAAAAAAATGGCACAGCTGGGGTTCGAACCTCTGGCCACCAGGGCCAAAAAGGCTCTTGGCACAGCGGTCTTACCCACTGTGCCATGGAGGCAACTGGAAATTAGTCTGGCTATATATACCTATAACCATATCCCCCCTCCCTTCCCATAATTCCTTGGAGAAAAAAATCCAAGATGGCGGCCGAGAAAAACAAAATGGCGGCTAAACCATCGATCTAAACAATAAGGGAAGTTTTAAAGTGCTTTTAGGTCTTCTTTGAAGTCTGATATGTAATCCTTAGCAAATTGAGATGCATTCTCCATCCATACACGCCGGAATTTACCGACATTGGGCTATAATTTAGGAAAACAGGGTGACAGAAGGACTCGGTCATATGTTTTCGAGCATACGACCAGGTTGACAACCCTGGATCCGATTTGTCATTCTAGTTCAGGCCGGCTTCCACACTGCACATTGATACATTGAATATGCTAAGATGATCAATGGACAGTGCAAAAGCCCCAGAAAATATTGTCACAAGTGGATAAATTTAGAAAGACAACTATTTCTGTAGCAACTGGTTCCTGTAGCAGGAGTCCAACAAAAGGAACTATATTTTCTATCATTTCTCTTCATATGTAGACAAGAAATGTAGTTAGGATGACTACCAACTCATACGTGCCGGTTACGCACCCGTGAAAACATGAAATATCGACTTATGATGCCTTCGGAAGCAACCGCTACCTGTTGCATAAGTCAAACAATTAGAGCCAATTTTTTTCCCTTTTATCTTACTAGGGCCACCGTAACATTAAAGCGGTCTCAATATCTATCCCCACGTGCATGACCTTTACGCGCCCGTGAAAACATATAATCCACTTACGAATCTTTCAGAAGCAACCGGTATGTGTTGCATAGGTCAAACAATAGGAACCAAATTTTTCCCTTTTTCTCTTACTAGGGCCCCCGAAACATTAAATCGGTCCCAATAACTAACCGCATGGACATGACCTTTGCGTGCCCGCAAAAACATATTATCGACTTCCGACGCTTTCGGAAGCAACCGGTTCCTGTTGCATAAGTGAGAAAAAGAAAACTGACTTTTGCCCTACCCTTTCTTCTAAATACATAGACAAGAACTGTAACTTGGCTCTCACGACTACCCACTCATTTGTAGCATGTATAACTCGCTGTGCAGAAACAGCCATACGTGGCTCTTGCGCGCAGCCAAAGCCATCAAAGATATAGCATGATACCGAAATCTTTCCCATGAAAATGTCTTGTACATCTTTAAAGTATATTGAAATTGGCCAATTACATAAGAATAAATGATGATAATTAAAGAAAATGATAAAAATAAAAGAAAAAAAAAAAAAAAAAAAATGGCACAGCTGGGGTTCGAACCTCTGGCCACCAGGGCCAAAAAGGCTCTTGGCACAGCGGTCTTACCCCACTGTGCCATGGAGGCAACTGGAAATTAGTCTGGCTATATATACCTATAACCATATCCCCCCTCCCTTCCCATAATTCCTTGGAGAAAAAAATCCAAGATGGCGGCCGAGAAAAACAAAATGGCGGCTAAACCATCGATCTAAACAATAAGGGAAGTTTTAAAGTGCTTTTAGGTCTTCTTTGAAGTCTGATATGTAATCCTTAGCAAATTGAGATGCATTCTCCATCCATACACGCCGGAATTTACCGACATTGGGCTATAATTTAGGAAAACAGGGTGACAGAAGGACTCGGTCATATGTTTTCGAGCATACGACCAGGTTGACAACCCTGGATCCGATTTGTCATTCTAGTTCAGGCCGGCTTCCACACTGCACATTGATACATTGAATATGCTAAGATGATCAATGGACAGTGCAAAAGCCCCAGAAAATATTGTCACAAGTGGATAAATTTAGAAAGACAACTATTTCTGTAGCAACTGGTTCCTGTAGCAGGAGTCCAACAAAAGGAACTATATTTTCTATCATTTCTCTTCATATGTAGACAAGAAATGTAGTTAGGATGACTACCAACTCATACGTGCCGGTTACGCACCCGTGAAAACATGAAATATCGACTTATGATGCCTTCGGAAGCAACCGCTACCTGTTGCATAAGTCAAACAATTAGAGCCAATTTTTTTCCCTTTTATCTTACTAGGGCCACCGTAACATTAAAGCGGTCTCAATATCTATCCCCACGTGCATGACCTTTACGCGCCCGTGAAAACATATAATCCACTTACGAATCTTTCAGAAGCAACCGGTATGTGTTGCATAGGTCAAACAATAGGAACCAAATTTTTCCCTTTTTCTCTTACTAGGGCCCCCGAAACATTAAATCGGTCCCAATAACTAACCGCATGGACATGACCTTTGCGTGCCCGCAAAAACATATTATCGACTTCCGACGCTTTCGGAAGCAACCGGTTCCTGTTGCATAAGTGAGAAAAAGAAAACTGACTTTTGCCCTACCCTTTCTTCTAAATACATAGACAAGAACTGTAACTTGGCTCTCATGACTACCCACTCATTTGTAGCATGTATAACTCGCTGTGCAGAAACAGCCATACGCGGCTCTTGCGCGCAGCCAAAGCCATCAAAGATATAGCATGATACCGAAATCTTTCCCATGAAAATGTCTTGTACATCTTTAAAGTATATTGAAATTGGCCAATTACATAAGAATAAATGATGATAATTAAAGAAAATGATAAAAATAAAAGAAAAAAAAAAAAAAAAAAAAAAATGGCACAGCTGGGGTTCGAACCTCTGGCCACCAGGGCCAAAAAGACTCTTGGCACAGCGGTCTTACCCACTGTGCCATGGAGGCAACTGGAAATTAGTCTGGCTATATATACCTATAACCATATCCCCCCTCCCTTCCCATAATTCCTTGGAGAAAAAAATCCAAGATGGCGGCCGAGAAAAACAAAATGGCGGCTAAACCATCGATCTAAACAATAAGGGAAGTTTTAAAGTGCTTTTAGGTCTTTCTTTGAAGTCTGATATGTAATCCTTAGCAAATTGAGATGCATTCTCCATCCATACACGCCGGAATTTACCGACATTGGGCTATAATTTAGGAAACAGGGTGACAGAAGGACTCGGTCATATGTTTTCGAGCATACGACCAGGTTGACAACCCTGGATCCGATTTGTCATTCTAGTTCAGGCCGGCTTCCACACTGCACATTGATACATTGAATATGCTAAGATGATCAATGGACAGTGCAAAAGCCCCAGAAAATATTGTCACAAGTGGATAAATTTAGAAAGACAACTATTTCTGTAGCAACTGGTTCCTGTAGCAGGAGTCCAACAAAAGGAACTATATTTTGTATCATTTCTCTTCATATGTAGACAAGAAATGTAGTTATGATGACTACCAACTCATACGTGCCGGTTACGCACCCGTGAAAACATGAAATATCGACTTATGATGCCTTCGGAAGCAACCGCTACCTGTTGCATAAGTCAAACAATTAGAGCCAATTTTTTTCCCTTTTATCTTACTAGGGCCACCGTAACATTAAAGCGGTCTCAATATCTATCCCCACGTGCATGACCTTTACGCGCCCGTGAAAACATATAATCCACTTACGAATCTTTCAGAAGCAACCGGTATGTGTTGCATAGGTCAAACAATAGGAACCAAATTTTTCCCTTTTTCTCTTACTAGGGGCCCCCCGAAACATTAAATCGGTCCCAATAACTAACCGCATGGACATGACCTTTGCGTGCCCGCAAAAACATATTATCGACTTCCGACGCTTTCGGAAGCAACCGGTTCCTGTTGCATAAGTGAGAAAAAGAAAACTGACTTTTGCCCTACCCTTTCTTCTAAATACATAGACAAGAACTGTAACTTGGCTCTCACGACTACCCACTCATTTGTAGCATGTATAACTCGCTGTGCAGAAACAGCCATACGCGGCTCTTGCGCGCAGCCAAAGCCATCAAAGATATAGCATGATACCGAAATCTTTCCCATGAAAATGTCTTGTACATCTTTAAAGTATATTGAAATTGGCCAATTACATAAGAATAAATGATGATAATTAAAGAAAATGATAAAAATAAAAGAAAAAAAAAAAAAAAAAAATGGCACAGCTGGGGTTCGAACCTCTGGCCACCAGGGCCAAAAAGGCTCTTGGCACAGCGGTCTTACCCACTGTGCCATGGAGGCAACTGGAAATTAGTCTGGCTATATATACCTATAACCATATCCCCCCTCCCTTCCCATAATTCCTTGGAGAAAAAAATCCAAGATGGCGGCCGAGAAAAACAAAATGGCGGCTAAACCATCGATCTAAACAATAAGGGAAGTTTTAAAGTGCTTTTAGGTCTTCTTTGAAGTCTGATATGTAATCCTTAGCAAATTGAGATGCATTCTCCATCCATACACGCCGGAATTTACCGACATTGGGCTATAATTTAGGAAAACAGGGTGACAGAAGGACTCGGTCATATGTTTTCGAGCATACGACCAGGTTGACAACCCTGGATCCGATTTGTCATTCTAGTTCAGGCCGGCTTCCACACTGCACATTGATACATTGAATATGCTAAGATGATCAATGGACAGTGCAAAAGCCCCAGAAAATATTGTCACAAGTGGATAAATTTAGAAAGACAACTATTTCTGTAGCAACTGGTTCCTGTAGCAGGAGTCCAACAAAAGGAACTATATTTTGTATCATTTCTCTTCATATGTAGACAAGAAATGTAGTTAGGATGACTACCAACTCATACGTGCCGGTTACGCACCCATGAAAACATGAAATATCGACTTATGATGCCTTCGGAAGCAACCGCTACCTGTTGCATAAGTCAAACAATTAGAGCCAATTTTTTTCCCTTTTATCTTACTAGGGCCACCGTAACATTAAAGCGGTCTCAATATCTATCCCCACGTGCATGACCTTTACGCGCCCGTGAAAACATATAATCCACTTACGAATCTTTCAGAAGCAACCGGTATGTGTTGCATAGGTCAAACAATAGGAACCAAATTTTTCCCTTTTTCTCTTACTAGGGCCCCCGAAACATTAAATCGGTCCCAATAACTAACCGCATGGACATGACCTTTGCGTGCCCGCAAAAACATATTATCGACTTCCGACGCTTTCGGAAGCAACCGGTTCCTGTTGCATAAGTGAGAAAAAGAAAACTGACTTTTGCCCTACCCTTTCTTCTAAATACATAGACAAGAACTGTAACTTGGCTCTCACGACTACCCACTCATTTGTAGCATGTATAACTCGCTGTGCAGAAACAGCCATACGCGGCTCTTGCGCGCAGCCAAAGCCATCAAAGATATAGCATGATACCGAAATCTTTCCCATGAAAATGTCTTGTACATCTTTAAAGTATATTGAAATTGGCCAATTACATAAGAATAAATGATGATAATTAAAGAAAATGATAAAAATAAAAGAAAAAAAAAAAAAAAAAATGGCACAGCTGGGGTTCGAACCTCTGGCCACCAGGGCCAAAAAGGCTCTTGGCACAGCGGTCTTACCCACTGTGCCATGGAGGCAACTGGAAATTAGTCTGGCTATATATACCTATAACCATATCCCCCCTCCCTTCCCATAATTCCTTGGAGAAAAAAATCCAAGATGGCGGCCGAGAAAAACAAAATGGCGGCTAAACCATCGATCTAAACAATAAGGGAAGTTTTAAAGTGCTTTTAGGTCTTCTTTGAAGTCTGATATGTAATCCTTAGCAAATTGAGATGCATTCTCCATCCATACACGCCGGAATTTACCGACATTGGGCTATAATTTAGGAAAACAGGGTGACAGAAGGACTCGGTCATATGTTTTCGAGCATACGACCAGGTTGACAACCCTGGATCCGATTTGTCATTCTAGTTCAGGCCGGCTTCCACACTGCACATTGATACATTGAATATGCTAAGATGATCAATGGACAGTGCAAAAGCCCCAGAAAATATTGTCACAAGTGGATAAATTTAGAAAGACAACTATTTCTGTAGCAACTGGTTCCTGTAGCAGGAGTCCAACAAAAGGAACTATATTTTGTATCATTTCTCTTCATATGTAGACAAGAAATGTAGTTAGGATGACTACCAACTCATACGTGCCGGTTACGCACCCGTGAAAACATGAAATATCGACTTATGATGCCTTCGGAAGCAACCGCTACCTGTTGCATAAGTCAAACAATTAGAGCCAATTTTTTTCCCTTTTATCTTACTAGGGCCACCGTAACATTAAAGCGGTCTCAATATCTATCCCCACGTGCATGACCTTTACGCGCCCGTGAAAACATATAATCCACTTACGAATCTTTCAGAAGCAACCGGTATGTGTTGCATAGGTCAAACAATAGGAACCAAATTTTTCCCTTTTTCTCTTACTAGGGCCCCCGAAACATTAAATCGGTCCCAATAACTAACCGCATGGACATGACCTTTGCGTGCCCGCAAAAACATATTATCGACTTCCGACGCTTTCGGAAGCAACCGGTTCCTGTTGCATAAGTGAGAAAAAGAAAACTGACTTTTGCCCTACCCTTTCTTCTAAATACATAGACAAGAACTGTAACTTGGCTCTCACGACTACCCACTCATTTGTAGCATGTATAACTCACTGTGCAGAAACAGCCATACGCGGCTCTTGCGCGCAGCCAAAGCCATCAAAGATATAGCATGATACCGAAATCTTTCCCATGAAAATGTCTTGTACATCTTTAAAGTATATTGAAATTGGCCAATTACATAAGAATAAATGATGATAATTAAAGAAAATGATAAAAATAAAAGAAAAAAAAAAAAAAAAAAAAATGGCACAGCTGGGGTTCGAACCTCTGGCCACCAGGGCCAAAAAGGCTCTTGGCACAGCGGTCTTACCCACTGTGCCATGGAGGCAACTGGAAATTAGTCTGGCTATATATACCTATAACCATATCCCCGCTCCCTTCCCATAATTCCTTGGAGAAAAAAATCCAAGATGGCGGCCGAGAAAAACAAAATGGCGGCTAAACCATCGATCTAAACAATAAGGGAAGTTTTAAAGTGCTTTTAGGTCTTCTTTGAAGTCTGATATGTAATCCTTAGCAAATTGAGATGCATTCTCCATCCATACACGCCGGAATTTACCGACATTGGGCTATAATTTAGGAAAACAGGGTGACAGAAGGACTCGGTCATATGTTTTCGAGCATACGACCAGGTTGACAACCCTGGATCCGATTTGTCATTCTAGTTCAGGCCGGCTTCCACACTGCACATTGATACATTGAATATGCTAAGATGATCAATGGACAGTGCAAAAGCCCCAGAAAATATTGTCACAAGTGGATAAATTTAGAAAGACAACTATTTCTGTAGCAACTGGTTCCTGTAGCAGGAGTCCAACAAAAGGAACTATATTTTGTATCATTTCTCTTCATATGTAGACAAGAAATGTAGTTAGGATGACTACCAACTCATACGTGCCGGTTACGCACCCGTGAAAACATGAAATATCGACTTATGATGCCTTCGGAAGCAACCGCTACCTGTTGCATAAGTCAAACAATTAGAGCCAATTTTTTTCCCTTTTATCTTACTAGGGCCACCGTAACATTAAAGCGGTCTCAATATCTATCCCCACGTGCATGACCTTTACGCGCCCGTGAAAACATATAATCCACTTACGAATCTTTCAGAAGCAACCGGTATGTGTTGCATAGGTCAAACAATAGGAACCAAATTTTTCCCTTTTTCTCTTACTAGGGCCCCCGAAACATTAAATCGGTCCCAATAACTAACCGCATGGACATGACCTTTGCGTGCCCGCAAAAACATATTATCGACTTCCGACGCTTTCGGAAGCAACCGGTTCCTGTTGCATAAGTGAGAAAAAGAAAACTGACTTTTGCCCTACCCTTTCTTCTAAATACATAGACAAGAACTGTAACTTGGCTCTCACGACTACCCACTCATTTGTAGCATGTATAACTCGCTGTGCAGAAACAGCCATACGCGGCTCTTGCGCGCAGCCAAAGCCATCAAAGATATAGCATGATACCGAAATCTTTCCCATGAAAATGTCTTGTACATCTTTAAAGTATATTGAAATTGGCCAATTACATAAGAATAAATGATGATAATTAAAGAAAATGATAAAAATAAAAGAAAAAAAAAAAAAAAAAAAATGGCACAGCTGGGGTTCGAACCTCTGGCCACCAGGGCCAAAAAGGCTCTTGGCACAGCGGTCTTACCCACTGTGCCATGGAGGCAACTGGAAATTAGTCTGGCTATATATACCTATAACCATATCCCCCCTCCCTTCCCATAATTCCTTGGAGAAAAAAATCCAAGATGGCGGCCGAGAAAAACAAAATGGCGGCTAAACCATCGATCTAAACAATAAGGGAAGTTTTAAAGTGCTTTTAGGTCTTCTTTGAAGTCTGATATGTAATCCTTAGCAAATTGAGATGCATTCTCCATCCATACACGCCGGAATTTACCGACATTGGGCTATAATTTAGGAAAACAGGGTGACAGAAGGACTCGGTCATATGTTTTCGAGCATACGACCAGGTTGACAACCCTGGATCCGATTTGTCATTCTAGTTCAGGCCGGCTTCCACACTGCACATTGATACATTGAATATGCTAAGATGATCAATGGACAGTGCAAAAGCCCCAGAAAATATTGTCACAAGTGGATAAATTTAGAAAGACAACTATTTCTGTAGCAACTGGTTCCTGTAGCAGGAGTCCAACAAAAGGAACTATATTTTGTATCATTTCTCTTCATATGTAGACAAGAAATGTAGTTAGGATGACTACCAACTCATACGTGCCGGTTACGCACCCGTGAAAACATGAAATATCGACTTATGATGCCTTCGGAAGCAACCGCTACCTGTTGCATAAGTCAAACAATTAGAGCCAATTTTTTTCCCTTTTATCTTACTAGGGCCACCGTAACATTAAAGCGGTCTCAATATCTATCCCCACGTGCATGACCTTTACGCGCCCGTGAAAACATATAATCCACTTACGAATCTTTCAGAAGCAACCGGTATGTGTTGCATAGGTCAAACAATAGGAACCAAATTTTTCCCTTTTTCTCTTACTAGGGCCCCCGAAACATTAAATCGGTCCCAATAACTAACCGCATGGACATGACCTTTGCGTGCCCGCAAAAACATATTATCGACTTCCGACGCTTTCGGAAGCAACCGGTTCCTGTTGCATAAGTGAGAAAAAGAAAACTGACTTTTGCCCTACCCTTTCTTCTAAATACATAGACAAGAACTGTAACTTGGCTCTCACGACTACCCACTCATTTGTAGCATGTATAACTCGCTGTGCAGAAACAGCCATACGTGGCTCTTGCGCGCAGCCAAAGCCATCAAAGATATAGCATGATACCGAAATCTTTCCCATGAAAATGTCTTGTACATCTTTAAAGTATATTGAAATTGGCCAATTACATAAGAATAAATGATGATAATTAAAGAAAATGATAAAAATAAAAGAAAAAAAAAAAAAAAAAAAAAAAAAATGGCACAGCTGGGGTTCGAACCTCTGGCCACCAGGGCCAAAAAGGCTCTTGGCACAGCGGTCTTACCCACTGTGCCATGGAGGCAACTGGAAATTAGTCTGGCTATATATACCTATAACCATATCCCCCCTCCCTTCCCATAATTCCTTGGAGAAAAAAATCCAAGATGGCGGCCGAGAAAAACAAAATGGCGGCTAAACCATCGATCTAAACAATAAGGGAAGTTTTAAAGTGCTTTTAGGTCTTCTTTGAAGTCTGATATGTAATCCTTAGCAAATTGAGATGCATTCTCCATCCATACACGCCGGAATTTACCGACATTGGGCTATAATTTAGGAAAACAGGGTGACAGAAGGACTCGGTCATATGTTTTCGAGCATACGACCAGGTTGACAACCCTGGATCCGATTTGGCATTCTAGTTCAGGCCGGCTTCCACACTGCACATTGATACATTGAATATGCTAAGATGATCAATGGACAGTGCAAAAGCCCCAGAAAATATTGTCACAAGTGGATAAATTTAGAAAGACAACTATTTCTGTAGCAACTGGTTCCTGTAGCAGGAGTCCAACAAAAGGAACTATATTTTGTATCATTTCTCTTCATATGTAGACAAGAAATGTAGTTAGGATGACTACCAACTCATACGTGCCGGTTACGCACCCGTGAAAACATGAAATATCGACTTATGATGCCTTCGGAAGCAACCGCTACCTGTTGCATAAGTCAAACAATTAGAGCCAATTTTTTTCCCTTTTATCTTACTAGGGCCACCGTAACATTAAAGCGGTCTCAATATCTATCCCCACGTGCATGACCTTTACGTGCCCGTGAAAACATATAATCCACTTACGAATCTTTCAGAAGCAACCGGTATGTGTTGCATAGGTCAAACAATAGGAACCAAATTTTTCCCTTTTTCTCTTACTAGGGCCCCCGAAACATTAAATCGGTCCCAATAACTAACCGCATGGACATGACCTTTGCGTGCCCGCAAAAACATATTATCGACTTCCGACGCTTTCGGAAGCAACCGGTTCCTGTTGCATAAGTGAGAAAAAGAAAACTGACTTTTGCCCTACCCTTTCTTCTAAATACATAGACAAGAACTGTAACTTGGCTCTCATGACTACCCACTCATTTGTAGCATGTATAACTCGCTGTGCAGAAACAGCCATACGCGGCTCTTGCGCGCAGCCAAAGCCATCAAAGATATAGCATGATACCGAAATCTTTCCCATGAAAATGTCTTGTACATCTTTAAAGTATATTGAAATTGGCCAATTACATAAGAATAAATGATGATAATTAAAGAAAATGATAAAAATAAAAGAAAAAAAAAAAAAAAAAAAATGGCACAGCTGGGGTTCGAACCTCTGGCCACCAGGGCCAAAAAGGCTCTTGGCACAGCGGTCTTACCCACTGTGCCATGGAGGCAACTGGAAATTAGTCTGGCTATATATACCTATAACCATATCCCCGCTCCCTTCCCATAATTCCTTGGAGAAAAAAATCCAAGATGGCGGCCGAGAAACACAAAATGGCGGCTAAACCATCGATCTAAACAATAAGGGAAGTTTTAAAGTGCTTTTAGGTGTTCTTTGAAGTCTGATATGTAATCCTTAGCAAATTGAGATGCATTCTCCATCCATACACGCCGGAATTTACCGACATTGGGCTATAATTTAGGAAAACAGGGTGACAGAAGGACTCGGTCATATGTTTTCGAGCATACGACCAGGTTGACAACCCTGGATCCGATTTGTCATTCTAGTTCAGGCCGGCTTCCACACTGCACATTGATACATTGAATATGCTAAGATGATCAATGGACAGTGCAAAAGCCCCAGAAAATATTGTCACAAGTGGATAAATTTAGAAAGACAACTATTTCTGTAGCAACTGGTTCCTGTAGCAGGAGTCCAACAAAAGGAACTATATTTTGTATCATTTCTCTTCATATGTAGACAAGAAATGTAGTTAGGATGACTACCAACTCATACGTGCCGGTTACGCACCCGTGAAAACATGAAATATCGACTTATGATGCCTTCGGAAGCAACCGCTACCTGTTGCATAAGTCAAACAATTAGAGCCAATTTTTTTCCCTTTTATCTTACTAGGGCCACCGTAACATTAAAGCGGTCTCAATATCTATCCCCACGTGCATGACCTTTACGCGCCCGTGAAAACATATAATCCACTTACGAATCTTTCAGAAGCAACCGGTATGTGTTGCATAGGTCAAACAATAGGAACCAAATTTTTCCCTTTTTCTCTTACTAGGGCCCCCGAAACATTAAATCGGTCCCAATAACTAACCGCATGGACATGACCTTTGCGTGCCCGCAAAAACATATTATCGACTTCCGACGCTTTCGGAAGCAACCGGTTCCTGTTGCATAAGTGAGAAAAAGAAAACTGACTTTTGCCCTACCCTTTCTTCTAAATACATAGACAAGAACTGTAACTTGGCTCTCACGACTACCCACTCATTTGTAGCATGTATAACTCGCTGTGCAGAAACAGCCATACGTGGCTCTTGCGCGCAGCCAAAGCCATCAAAGATATAGCATGATACCGAAATCTTTCCCATGAAAATGTCTTGTACATCTTTAAAATATATTGAAATTGGCCAATTACATAAGAATAAATGATGATAATTAAAGAAAATGATAAAAATAAAAGAAAAAAAAAAAAAAAAAAAAAAAATGGCACAGCTGGGGTTCGAACCTCTGGCCACCAGGGCCAAAAAGGCTCTTGGCACAGCGGTCTTACCCACTGTGCCATGGAGGCAACTGGAAATTAGTCTGGCTATATATACCTATAACCATATCCCCCCTCCCTTCCCATAATTCCTTGGAGAAAAAAATCCAAGATGGCGGCCGAGAAAAACAAAATGGCGGCTAAACCATCGATCTAAACAATAAGGGAAGTTTTAAAGTGCTTTTAGGTCTTCTTTGAAGTCTGATATGTAATCCTTAGCAAATTGAGATGCATTCTCCATCCATACACGCCGGAATTTACCGACATTGGGCTATAATTTAGGAAAACAGGGTGACAGAAGGACTCGGTCATATGTTTTCGAGCATACGACCAGGTTGACAACCCTGGATCCGATTTGTCATTCTAGTTCAGGCCGGCTTCCACACTGCACATTGATACATTGAATATGCTAAGATGATCAATGGACAGTGCAAAAGCCCCAGAAAATATTGTCACAAGTGGATAAATTTAGAAAGACAACTATTTCTGTAGCAACTGGTTCCTGTAGCAGGAGTCCAACAAAAGGAACTATATTTTGTATCATTTCTCTTCATATGTAGACAAGAAATGTAGTTAGGATGACTACCAACTCATACGTGCCGGTTACGCACCCGTGAAAACATGAAATATCGACTTATGATGCCTTCGGAAGCAACCGCTACCTGTTGCATAAGTCAAACAATTAGAGCCAATTTTTTTCCCTTTTATCTTACTAGGGCCACCGTAACATTAAAGCGGTCTCAATATCTATCCCCACGTGCATGACCTTTACGCGCCCGTGAAAACATATAATCCACTTACGAATCTTTCAGAAGCAACCGGTATGTGTTGCATAGGTCAAACAATAGGAACCAAATTTTTCCCTTTTTCTCTTACTAGGGCCCCCGAAACATTAAATCGGTCCCAATAACTAACCGCATGGACATGACCTTTGCGTGCCCGCAAAAACATATTATCGACTTCCGACGCTTTCGGAAGCAACCGGTTCCTGTTGCATAAGTGAGAAAAAGAAAACTGACTTTTGCCCTACCCTTTCTTCTAAATACATAGACAAGAACTGTAACTTGGCTCTCACGACTACCCACTCATTTGTAGCATGTATAACTCGCTGTGCAGAAACAGCCATACGCGGCTCTTGCGCGCAGCCAAAGCCATCAAAGATATAGCATGATACCGAAATCTTTCCCATGAAAATGTCTTGTACATCTTTAAAGTATATTGAAATTGGCCAATTACATAAGAATAAATGATGATAATTAAAGAAAATGATAAAAATAAAAGAAAAAAAAAAAAAAATGGCACAGCTGGGGTTCGAACCTCTGGCCACCAGGGCCAAAAAGGCTCTTGGCACAGCGGTCTTACCCACTGTGCCATGGAGGCAACTGGAAATTAGTCTGGCTATATATACCTATAACCATATCCCCCCTCCCTTCCCATAATTCCTTGGAGAAAAAAATCCAAGATGGCGGCCGAGAAAAACAAAATGGCGGCTAAACCATCGATCTAAACAATAAGGGAAGTTTTAAAGTGCTTTTAGGTCTTCTTTGAAGTCTGATATGTAATCCTTAGCAAATTGAGATGCATTCTCCATCCATACACGCCGGAATTTACCGACATTGGGCTATAATTTAGGAAAACAGGGTGACAGAAGGACTCGGTCATATGTTTTCGAGCATACGACCAGGTTGACAACCCTGGATCCGATTTGTCATTCTAGTTCAGGCCGGCTTCCACACTGCACATTGATACATTGAATATGCTAAGATGATCAATGGACAGTGCAAAAGCCCCAGAAAATATTGTCACAAGTGGATAAATTTAGAAAGACAACTATTTCTGTAGCAACTGGTTCCTGTAGCAGGAGTCCAACAAAAGGAACTATATTTTGTATCATTTCTCTTCATATGTAGACAAGAAATGTAGTTATGATGACTACCAACTCATACGTGCCGGTTACGCACCCGTGAAAACATGAAATATCGACTTATGATGCCTTCGGAAGCAACCGCTACCTGTTGCATAAGTCAAACAATTAGAGCCAATTTTTTTCCCTTTTATCTTACTAGGGCCACCGTAACATTAAAGCGGTCTCAATATCTATCCCCACGTGCATGACCTTTACGCGCCCGTGAAAACATATAATCCACTTACGAATCTTTCAGAAGCAACCGGTATGTGTTGCATAGGTCAAACAATAGGAACCAAATTTTTCCCTTTTTCTCTTACTAGGGCCCCCGAAACATTAAATCGGTCCCAATAACTAACCGCATGGACATGACCTTTGCGTGCCCGCAAAAACATATTATCGACTTCCGACGCTTTCGGAAGCAACCGGTTCCTGTTGCATAAGTGAGAAAAAGAAAACTGACTTTTGCCCTACCCTTTCTTCTAAATACATAGACAAGAACTGTAACTTGGCTCTCACGACTACCCACTCATTTGTAGCATGTATAACTCGCTGTGCAGAAACAGCCATACGCGGCTCTTGCGCGCAGCCAAAGCCATCAAAATTATAGCATGATACCGAAATCTTTCCCATGAAAATGTCTTGTACATCTTTAAAGTATATTGAAATTGGCCAATTACATAAGAATAAATGATGATAATTAAAGAAAATGATAAAAATAAAAGAAAAAAAAAAAAAAAAAAAAAATGGCACAGCTGGGGTTCGAACCTCTGGCCACCAGGGCCAAAAAGGCTCTTGGCACAGCGGTCTTACCCACTGTGCCATGGAGGCAACTGGAAATTAGTCTGGCTATATATACCTATAACCATATCCCCCCTCCCTTCCCATAATTCCTTGGAGAAAAAAATCCAAGATGGCGGCCGAGAAAAACAAAATGGCGGCTAAACCATCGATCTAAACAATAAGGGAAGTTTTAAAGTGCTTTTAGGTCTTCTTTGAAGTCTGATATGTAATCCTTAGCAAATTGAGATGCATTCTCCATCCATACACGCCGGAATTTACCGACATTGGGCTATAATTTAGGAAAACAGGGTGACAGAAGGACTCGGTCATATGTTTTCGAGCATACGACCAGGTTGACAACCCTGGATCCGATTTGTCATTCTAGTTCAGGCCGGCTTCCACACTGCACATTGATACATTGAATATGCTAAGATGATCAATGGACAGTGCAAAAGCCCCAGAAAATATTGTCACAAGTGGATAAATTTAGAAAGACAACTATTTCTGTAGCAACTGGTTCCTGTAGCAGGAGTCCAACAAAAGGAACTATATTTTGTATCATTTCTCTTCATATGTAGACAAGAAATGTAGTTAGGATGACTACCAACTCATACGTGCCGGTTACGCACCCGTGAAAACATGAAATATCGACTTATGATGCCTTCGGAAGCAACCGCTACCTGTTGCATAAGTCAAACAATTAGAGCCAATTTTTTTCCCTTTTATCTTACTAGGGCCACCGTAACATTAAAGCGGTCTCAATATCTATCCCCACGTGCATGACCTTTACGCGCCCGTGAAAACATATAATCCACTTACGAATCTTTCAGAAGCAACCGGTATGTGTTGCATAGGTCAAACAATAGGAACCAAATTTTTCCCTTTTTCTCTTACTAGGGCCCCCGAAACATTAAATCGGTCCCAATAACTAACCGCATGGACATGACCTTTGCGTGCCCGCAAAAACATATTATCGACTTCCGACGCTTTCGGAAGCAACCGGTTCCTGTTGCATAAGTGAGAAAAAGAAAACTGACTTTTGCCCTACCCTTTCTTCTAAATACATAGACAAGAACTGTAACTTGGCTCTCACGACTACCCACTCATTTGTAGCATGTATAACTCGCTGTGCAGAAACAGCCATACGCGGCTCTTGCGCGCAGCCAAAACCATCAAAGATATAGCATGATACCGAAATCTTTCCCATGAAAATGTCTTGTACATCTTTAAAGTATATTGAAATTGGCCAATTACATAAGAATAAATGATGATAATTAAAGAAAATGATAAAAATAAAAGAAAAAAAAAAAAAAAAAAAAAATGGCACAGCTGGGGTTCGAACCTCTGGCCACCAGGGCCAAAAAGGCTCTTGGCACAGCGGTCTTACCCACTGTGCCATGGAGGCAACTGGAAATTAGTCTGGCTATATATACCTATAACCATATCCCCCCTCCCTTCCCATAATTCCTTGGAGAAAAAAATCCAAGATGGCGGCCGAGAAAAACAAAATGGCGGCTAAACCATCGATCTAAACAATAAGGGAAGTTTTAAAGTGCTTTTAGGTCTTCTTTGAAGTCTGATATGTAATCCTTAGCAAATTGAGATGCATTCTCCATCCATACACGCCGGAATTTACCGACATTGGGCTATAATTTAGGAAAACAGGGTGACAGAAGGACTCGGTCATATGTTTTCGAGCATACGACCAGGTTGACAACCCTGGATCCGATTTGTCATTCTAGTTCAGGCCGGCTTCCACACTGCACATTGATACATTGAATATGCTAAGATGATCAATGGACAGTGCAAAAGCCCCAGAAAATATTGTCACAAGTGGATAAATTTAGAAAGACAACTATTTCTGTAGCAACTGGTTCCTGTAGCAGGAGTCCAACAAAAGGAACTATATTTTGTATCATTTCTCTTCATATGTAGACAAGAAATGTAGTTAGGATGACTACCAACTCATACGTGCCGGTTACGCACCCGTGAAAACATGAAATATCGACTTATGATGCCTTCGGAAGCAACCGCTACCTGTTGCATAAGTCAAACAATTAGAGCCAATTTTTTTCCCTTTTATCTTACTAGGGCCACCGTAACATTAAAGCGGTCTCAATATCTATCCCCACGTGCATGACCTTTACGCGCCCGTGAAAACATATAATCCACTTACGAATCTTTCAGAAGCAACCGGTATGTGTTGCATAGGTCAAACAATAGGAACCAAATTTTTCCCTTTTTCTCTTACTAGGGCCCCCGAAACATTAAATCGGTCCCAATAACTAACCGCATGGACATGACCTTTGCGTGCCCGCAAAAACATATTATCGACTTCCGACGCTTTCGGAAGCAACCGGTTCCTGTTGCATAAGTGAGAAAAAGAAAACTGACTTTTGCCCTACCCTTTCTTCTAAATACATAGACAAGAACTGTAACTTGGCTCTCACGACTACCCACTCATTTGTAGCATGTATAACTCGCTGTGCAGAAACAGCCATACGCGGCTCTTGCGCGCAGCCAAAACCATCAAAGATATAGCATGATACCGAAATCTTTCCCATGAAAATGTCTTGTACATCTTTAAAGTATATTGAAATTGGCCAATTACATAAGAATAAATGATGATAATTAAAGAAAATGATAAAAATAAAAGAAAAAAAAAAAAAAAAAAAAAATGGCACAGCTGGGGTTCGAACCTCTGGCCACCAGGGCCAAAAAGGCTCTTGGCACAGCGGTCTTACCCACTGTGCCATGGAGGCAACTGGAAATTAGTCTGGCTATATATACCTATAACCATATCCCCCCTCCCTTCCCATAATTCCTTGGAGAAAAAAATCCAAGATGGCGGCCGAGAAAAACAAAATGGCGGCTAAACCATCGATCTAAACAATAAGGGAAGTTTTAAAGTGCTTTTAGGTCTTCTTTGAAGTCTGATATGTAATCCTTAGCAAATTGAGATGCATTCTCCATCCATACACGCCGGAATTTACCGACATTGGGCTATAATTTAGGAAAACAGGGTGACAGAAGGACTCGGTCATATGTTTTCGAGCATACGACCAGGTTGACAACCCTGGATCCGATTTGTCATTCTAGTTCAGGCCGGCTTCCACACTGCACATTGATACATTGAATATGCTAAGATGATCAATGGACAGTGCAAAAGCCCCAGAAAATATTGTCACAAGTGGATAAATTTAGAAAGACAACTATTTCTGTAGCAACTGGTTCCTGTAGCAGGAGTCCAACAAAAGGAACTATATTTTGTATCATTTCTCTTCATATGTAGACAAGAAATGTAGTTAGGATGACTACCAACTCATACGTGCCGGTTACGCACCCGTGAAAACATGAAATATCGACTTATGATGCCTTCGGAAGCAACCGCTACCTGTTGCATAAGTCAAACAATTAGAGCCAATTTTTTTCCCTTTTATCTTACTAGGGCCACCGTAACATTAAAGCGGTCTCAATATCTATCCCCACGTGCATGACCTTTACGCGCCCGTGAAAACATATAATCCACTTACGAATCTTTCAGAAGCAACCGGTATGTGTTGCATAGGTCAAACAATAGGAACCAAATTTTTCCCTTTTTCTCTTACTAGGGCCCCCGAAACATTAAATCGGTCCCAATAACTAACCGCATGGACATGACCTTTGCGTGCCCGCAAAAACATATTATCGACTTCCGACGCTTTCGGAAGCAACCTGTTCCTGTTGCATAAGTGAGAAAAAGAAAACTGACTTTTGCCCTACCCTTTCTTCTAAATACATAGACAAGAACTGTAACTTGGCTCTCACGACTACCCACTCATTTGTAGCATGTATAACTCGCTGTGCAGAAACAGCCATACGCGGCTCTTGCGCGCAGCCAAAGCCATCAAAGATATAGCATGATACCGAAATCTTTCCCATGAAAATGTCTTGTACATCTTTAAAGTATATTGAAATTGGCCAATTACATAAGAATAAATGATGATAATTAAAGAAAATGATAAAAATAAAAGAAAAAAAAAAAAAAAAAAAAAATGGCAGAGCTGGGGTTCGAACCTCTGGCCACCAGGGCCAAAAAGGCTCTTGGCACAGCGGTCTTACCCACTGTGCCATGGAGGCAACTGGAAATTAGTCTGGCTATATATACCTATAACCATATCCCCCCTCCCTTCCCATAATTCCTTGGAGAAAAAAATCCAAGATGGCGGCCGAGAAAAACAAAATGGCGGCTAAACCATCGATCTAAACAATAAGGGAAGTTTTAAAGTGCTTTTAGGTCTTCTTTGAAGTCTGATATGTAATCCTTAGCAAATTGAGATGCATTCTCCATCCATACACGCCGGAATTTACCGACATTGGGCTATAATTTAGGAAAACAGGGTGACAGAAGGACTCGGTCATATGTTTTCGAGCATACGACCAGGTTGACAACCCTGGATCCGATTTGTCATTCTAGTTCAGGCCGGCTTCCACACTGCACATTGATACATTGAATATGCTAAGATGATCAATGGACAGTGCAAAAGCCCCAGAAAATATTGTCACAAGTGGATAAATTTAGAAAGACAACTATTTCTGTAGCAACTGGTTCCTGTAGCAGGAGTCCAACAAAAGGAACTATATTTTGTATCATTTCTCTTCATATGTAGACAAGAAATGTAGTTAGGATGACTACCAACTCATACGTGCCGGTTACGCACCCGTGAAAACATGAAATATCGACTTATGATGCCTTCGGAAGCAACCGCTACCTGTTGCATAAGTCAAACAATTAGAGCCAATTTTTTTCCCTTTTATCTTACTAGGGCCACCGTAACATTAAAGCGGTCTCAATATCTATCCCCACGTGCATGACCTTTACGCGCCCGTGAAAACATATAATCCACTTACGAATCTTTCAGAAGCAACCGGTATGTGTTGCATAGGTCAAACAATAGGAACCAAATTTTTCCCTTTTTCTCTTACTAGGGCCCCCGAAACATTAAATCGGTCCCAATAACTAACTGCATGGACATGACCTTTGCGTGCCCGCAAAAACATATTATCGACTTCCGACGCTTTCGGAAGCAACCGGTTCCTGTTGCATAAGTGAGAAAAAGAAAACTGACTTTTGCCCTACCCTTTCTTCTAAATACATAGACAAGAACTGTAACTTGGCTCTCACGACTACCCACTCATTTGTAGCATGTATAACTCGCTGTGCAGAAACAGCCATACGCGGCTCTTGCGCGCAGCCAAAGCCATCAAAGATATAGCATGATACCGAAATCTTTCCCATGAAAATGTCTTGTACATCTTTAAAGTATATTGAAATTGGCCAATTACATAAGAATAAATGATGATAATTAAAGAAAATGATAAAAATAAAAGAAAAAAAAAAAAAAAAAAAAAAAAATGGCACAGCTGGGGTTCGAACCTCTGGCCACCAGGGCCAAAAAGGCTCTTGGCACAGCGGTCTTACCCACTGTGCCATGGAGGCAACTGGAAATTAGTCTGGCTATATATACCTATAACCATATCCCCCCTCCCTTCCCATAATTCCTTGGAGAAAAAAATCCAAGATGGCGGCCGAGAAAAACAAAATGGCGGCTAAACCATCGATCTAAACAATAAGGGAAGTTTTAAAGTGCTTTTAGGTCTTCTTTGAAGTCTGATATGTAATCCTTAGCAAATTGAGATGCATTCTCCATCCATACACGCCGGAATTTACCGACATTGGGCTATAATTTAGGAAAACAGGGTGACAGAAGGACTCGGTCATATGTTTTCGAGCATACGACCAGGTTGACAACCCTGGATCCGATTTGTCATTCTAGTTCAGGCCGGCTTCCACACTGCACATTGATACATTGAATATGCTAAGATGATCAATGGACAGTGCAAAAGCCCCAGAAAATATTGTCACAAGTGGATAAATTTAGAAAGACAACTATTTCTGTAGCAACTGGTTCCTGTAGCAGGAGTCCAACAAAAGGAACTATATTTTGTATCATTTCTCTTCATATGTAGACAAGAAATGTAGTTAGGATGACTACCAACTCATACGTGCCGGTTACGCACCCGTGAAAACATGAAATATCGACTTATGATGCCTTCGGAAGCAACCGCTACCTGTTGCATAAGTCAAACAATTAGAGCCAATTTTTTTCCCTTTTATCTTACTAGGGCCACCGTAACATTAAAGCGGTCTCAATATCTATCCCCACGTGCATGACCTTTACGCGCCCGTGAAAACATATAATCCACTTACGAATCTTTCAGAAGCAACCGGTATGTGTTGCATAGGTCAAACAATAGGAACCAAATTTTTCCCTTTTTCTCTTACTAGGGCCCCCGAAACATTAAATCGGTCCCAATAACTAACCGCATGGACATGACCTTTGCGTGCCCGCAAAAACATATTATCGACTTCCGACGCTTTCGGAAGCAACCGGTTCCTGTTGCATAAGTGAGAAAAAGAAAACTGACTTTTGCCCTACCCTTTCTTCTAAATACATAGACAAGAACTGTAACTTGGCTCTCACGACTACCCACTCATTTGTAGCATGTATAACTCGCTGTGCAGAAACAGCCATACGCGGCTCTTGCGCGCAGCCAAAGCCATCAAAGATATAGCATGATACCGAAATCTTTCCCATGAAAATGTCTTGTACATCTTTAAAGTATATTGAAATTGGCCAATTACATAAGAATAAATGATGATAATTAAAGAAAATGATAAAAATAAAAGAAAAAAAAAAAAAAAAAAATGGCACAGCTGGGGTTCGAACCTCTGGCCACCAGGGCCAAAAAGGCTCTTGGCACAGCGGTCTTACCCACTGTGCCATGGAGGCAACTGGAAATTAGTCTGGCTATATATACCTATAACCATATCCCCCCTCCCTTCCCATAATTCCTTGGAGAAAAAAATCCAAGATGGCGGCCGAGAAAAACAAAATGGCGGCTAAACCATCGATCTAAACAATAAGGGAAGTTTTAAAGTGCTTTTAGGTCTTCTTTGAAGTCTGATATGTAATCCTTAGCAAATTGAGATGCATTCTCCATCCATACACGCCGGAATTTACCGACATTGGGCTATAATTTAGGAAAACAGGGTGACAGAAGGACTCGGTCATATGTTTTCGAGCATACGACCAGGTTGACAACCCTGGATCCGATTTGTCATTCTAGTTCAGGCCGGCTTCCACACTGCACATTGATACATTGAATATGCTAAGATGATCAATGGACAGTGCAAAAGCCCCAGAAAATATTATCACAAGTGGATAAATTTAGAAAGACAACTATTTCTGTAGCAACTGGTTCCTGTAGCAGGAGTCCAACAAAAGGAACTATATTTTGTATCATTTCTCTTCATATGTAGACAAGAAATGTAGTTAGGATGACTACCAACTCATACGTGCCGGTTACGCACCCGTGAAAACATGAAATATCGACTTATGATGCCTTCGGAAGCAACCGCTACCTGTTGCATAAGTCAAACAATTAGAGCCAATTTTTTTCCCTTTTATCTTACTAGGGCCACCGTAACATTAAAGCGGTCTCAATATCTATCCCCACGTGCATGACCTTTACGCGCCCGTGAAAACATATAATCCACTTACGAATCTTTCAGAAGCAACCGGTATGTGTTGCATAGGTCAAACAATAGGAACCAAATTTTTCCCTTTTTCTCTTACTAGGGCCCCCGAAACATTAAATCGGTCCCAATAACTAACCGCATGGACATGACCTTTGCGTGCCCGCAAAAACATATTATCGACTTCCGACGCTTTCGGAAGCAACCGGTTCCTGTTGCATAAGTGAGAAAAAGAAAACTGACTTTTGCCCTACCCTTTCTTCTAAATACATAGACAAGAACTGTAACTTGGCTCTCACGACTACCCACTCATTTGTAGCATGTATAACTCGCTGTGCAGAAACAGCCATACGCGGCTCTTGCGCGCAGCCAAAGCCATCAAAGATATAGCATGATACCGAAATCTTTCCCATGAAAATGTCTTGTACATCTTTAAAGTATATTGAAATTGGCCAATTACATAAGAATAAATGATGATAATTAAAGAAAATGATAAAAATAAAAGAAAAAAAAAAAAAAAAAAAAATGGCACAGCTGGGGTTCGAACCTCTGGCCACCAGGGCCAAAAAGGCTCTTGGCACAGCGGTCTTACCCACTGTGCCATGGAGGCAACTGGAAATTAGTCTGGCTATATATACCTATAACCATATCCCCCCTCCCTTCCCATAATTCCTTGGAGAAAAAAATCCAAGATGGCGGCCGAGAAAAACAAAATGGCGGCTAAACCATCGATCTAAACAATAAGGGAAGTTTTAAAGTGCTTTTAGGTCTTCTTTGAAGTCTGATATGTAATCCTTAGCAAATTGAGATGCATTCTCCATCCATACACGCCGGAATTTACCGACATTGGGCTATAATTTAGGAAAACAGGGTGACAGAAGGACTCGGTCATATGTTTTCGAGCATACGACCAGGTTGACAACCCTGGATCCGATTTGTCATTCTAGTTCAGGCCGGCTTCCACACTGCACATTGATACATTGAATATGCTAAGATGATCAATGGACAGTGCAAAAGCCCCAGAAAATATTATCACAAGTGGATAAATTTAGAAAGACAACTATTTCTGTAGCAACTGGTTCCTGTAGCAGGAGTCCAACAAAAGGAACTATATTTTGTATCATTTCTCTTCATATGTAGACAAGAAATGTAGTTAGGATGACTACCAACTCATACGTGCCGGTTACGCACCCGTGAAAACATGAAATATCGACTTATGATGCCTTCGGAAGCAACCGCTACCTGTTGCATAAGTCAAACAATTAGAGCCAATTTTTTTCCCTTTTATCTTACTAGGGCCACCGTAACATTAAAGCGGTCTCAATATCTATCCCCACGTGCATGACCTTTACGCGCCCGTGAAAACATATAATCCACTTACGAATCTTTCAGAAGCAACCGGTATGTGTTGCATAGGTCAAACAATAGGAACCAAATTTTTCCCTTTTTCTCTTACTAGGGCCCCCGAAACATTAAATCGGTCCCAATAACTAACCGCATGGACATGACCTTTGCGTGCCCGCAAAAACATATTATCGACTTCCGACGCTTTCGGAAGCAACCGGTTCCTGTTGCATAAGTGAGAAAAAGAAAACTGACTTTTGCCCTACCCTTTCTTCTAAATACATAGACAAGAACTGTAACTTGGCTCTCACAACTACCCACTCATTTGTAGCATGTATAACTCGCTGTGCAGAAACAGCCATACGCGGCTCTTGCGCGCAGCCAAAACCATCAAAGATATAGCATGATACCGAAATCTTTCCCATGAAAATGTCTTGTACATCTTTAAAGTATATTGAAATTGGCCAATTACATAAGAATAAATGATGATAATTAAAGAAAATGATAAAAATAAAAGAAAAAAAAAAAAAAAAAAAAAAAAATGGCACAGCTGGGGTTCGAACCTCTGGCCACCAGGGCCAAAAAGGCTCTTGGCACAGCGGTCTTACCCACTGTGCCATGGAGGCAACTGGAAATTAGTCTGGCTATATATACCTATAACCATATCCCCCCTCCCTTCCCATAATTCCTTGGAGAAAAAAATCCAAGATGGCGGCCGAGAAAAACAAAATGGCGGCTAAACCATCGATCTAAACACTAAGGGAAGTTTTAAAGTGCTTTTAGGTCTTCTTTGAAGTCTGATATGTAATCCTTAGCAAATTGAGATGCATTCTCCATCCATACACGCCGGAATTTACCGACATTGGGCTATAATTTAGGAAAACAGGGTGACAGAAGGACTCGGTCATATGTTTTCGAGCATACGACCAGGTTGACAACCCTGGATCCGATTTGTCATTCTAGTTCAGGCCGGCTTCCACACTGCACATTGATACATTGAATATGCTAAGATGATCAATGGACAGTGCAAAAGCCCCAGAAAATATTGTCACAAGTGGATAAATTTAGAAAGACAACTATTTCTGTAGCAACTGGTTCCTGTAGCAGGAGTCCAACAAAAGGAACTATATTTTGTATCATTTCTCTTCATATGTAGACAAGAAATGTAGTTAGGATGACTACCAACTCATACGTGCCGGTTACGCACCCGTGAAAACATGAAATATCGACTTATGATGCCTTCGGAAGCAACCACTACCTGTTGCATAAGTCAAACAATTAGAGCCAATTTTTTTCCCTTTTATCTTACTAGGGCCACCGTAACATTAAAGCGGTCTCAATATCTATCCCCACGTGCATGACCTTTACGCGCCCGTGAAAACATATAATCCACTTACGAATCTTTCAGAAGCAACCGGTATGTGTTGCATAGGTCAAACAATAGGAACCAAATTTTTCCCTTTTTCTCTTACTAGGGCCCCCGAAACATTAAATCGGTCCCAATAACTAACCGCATGGACATGACCTTTGCGTGCCCGCAAAAACATATTATCGACTTCCGACGCTTTCGGAAGCAACCGGTTCCTGTTGCATAAGTGAGAAAAAGAAAACTGACTTTTGCCCTACCCTTTCTTCTAAATACATAGACAAGAACTGTAACTTGGCTCTCACGACTACCCACTCATTTGTAGCATGTATAACTCGCTGTGCAGAAACAGCCATACGCGGCTCTTGTGCGCAGCCAAAGCCATCAAAGATATAGCATGATACCGAAATCTTTCCCATGAAAATGTCTTGTACATCTTTAAAGTATATTGAAATTGGCCAATTACATAAGAATAAATGATGATAATTAAAGAAAATGATAAAAATAAAAGAAAAAAAAAAAAAAAAAAAAAATGGCACGGCTGGGGTTCGAACCTCTGGCCACCAGGGCCAAAAAGGCTCTTGGCACAGCGGTCTTACCCACTGTGCCATGGAGGCAACTGGAAATTAGTCTGGCTATATATACCTATAACCATATCCCCCCTCCCTTCCCATAATTCCTTGGAGAAAAAAATCCAAGATGGCGGCCGAGAAAAACAAAATGGCGGCTAAACCATCGATCTGAACAATAAGGGAAGTTTTAAAGTGCTTTTAGGTCTTCTTTGAAGTCTGATATGTAATCCTTAGCAAATTGAGATGCATTCTCCATCCATACACGCCGGAATTTACCGACATTGGGCTATAATTTAGGAAAACAGGGTGACAGAAGGACTCGGTCATATGTTTTCGAGCATACGACCAGGTTGACAACCCTGGATCCGATTTGTCATTCTAGTTCAGGCCGGCTTCCACACTGCACATTGATACATTGAATATGCTAAGATGATCAATGGACAGTGCAAAAGCCCCAGAAAATATTGTCACCAGTGGATAAATTTAGAAAGACAACTATTTCTGTAGCAACTGGTTCCTGTAGCAGGAGTCCAACAAAAGGAACTATATTTTGTATCATTTCTCTTCATATGTAGACAAGAAATGTAGTTAGGATGACTACCAACTCATACGTGCCGGTTACGCACCCGTGAAAACATGAAATATCGACTTATGATGCCTTCGGAAGCAACCGCTACCTGTTGCATAAGTCAAACAATTAGAGCCAATTTTTTTCCCTTTTATCTTACTAGGGCCACCGTAACATTAAAGCGGTCTCAATATCTATCCCCACGTGCATGACCTTTACGCGCCCGTGAAAACATATAATCCACTTACGAATCTTTCAGAAGCAACCGGTATGTGTTGCATAGGTCAAACAATAGGAACCAAATTTTTCCCTTTTTCTCTTACTAGGGCCCCCGAAACATTAAATCGGTCCCAATAACTAACCGCATGGACATGACCTTTGCGTGCCCGCAAAAACATATTATCGACTTCCGACGCTTTCGGAAGCAACCGGTTCCTGTTGCATAAGTGAGAAAAAGAAAACTGACTTTTGCCCTACCCTTTCTTCTAAATACATAGACAAGAACTGTAACTTGGCTCTCACGACTACCCACTCATTTGTAGCATGTATAACTCGCTGTGCAGAAACAGCCATACGCGGCTCTTGCGCGCAGCCAAAGCCATCAAAGATATAGCATGATACCGAAATCTTTCCCATGAAAATGTCTTGTACATCTTTAAAGTATATTGAAATTGGCCAATTACATAAGAATAAATGATGATAATTAAAGAAAATGATAAAAATAAAAGAAAAAAAAAAAAAAAAAAAAAATGGCACAGCTGGGGTTCGAACCTCTGGCCACCAGGGCCAAAAAGGCTCTTGGCACAGCGGTCTTACCCACTGTGCCATGGAGGCAACTGGAAATTAGTCTGGCTATATATACCTATAACCATATCCCCCCTCCCTTCCCATAATTCCTTGGAGAAAAAAATCCAAGATGGCGGCCGAGAAAAACAAAATGGCGGCTAAACCATCGATCTAAACAATAAGGGAAGTTTTAAAGTGCTTTTAGGTCTTCTTTGAAGTCTGATATGTAATCCTTAGCAAATTGAGATGCATTCTCCATCCATACACGCCGGAATTTACCGACATTGGGCTATAATTTAGGAAAACAGGGTGACAGAAGGACTCGGTCATATGTTTTCGAGCATACGACCAGGTTGACAACCCTGGATCCGATTTGTCATTCTAGTTCAGGCCGGCTTCCACACTGCACATTGATACATTGAATATGCTAAGATGATCAATGGACAGTGCAAAAGCCCCAGAAAATATTGTCACAAGTGGATAAATTTAGAAAGACAACTATTTCTGTAGCAACTGGTTCCTGTAGCAGGAGTCCAACAAAAGGAACTATATTTTGTATCATTTCTCTTCATATGTAGACAAGAAATGTAGTTAGGATGACTACCAACTCATACGTGCCGGTTACGCACCCGTGAAAACATGAAATATCGACTTATGATGCCTTCGGAAGCAACCGCTACCTGTTGCATAAGTCAAACAATTAGAGCCAATTTTTTTCCCTTTTATCTTACTAGGGCCACCGTAACATTAAAGCGGTCTCAATATCTATCCCCACGTGCATGACCTTTACGCGCCCGTGAAAACATATAATCCACTTACGAATCTTTCAGAAGCAACCGGTATGTGTTGCATAGGTCAAACAATAGGAACCAAATTTTTCCCTTTTTCTCTTACTAGGGCCCCCGAAACATTAAATCGGTCCCAATAACTAACCGCATGGACATGACCTTTGCGTGCCCGCAAAAACATATTATCGACTTCCGACGCTTTCGGAAGCAACCGGTTCCTGTTGCATAAGTGAGAAAAAGAAAACTGACTTTTGCCCTACCCTTTCTTCTAAATACATAGACAAGAACTGTAACTTGGCTCTCACGACTACCCACTCATTTGTAGCATGTATAACTCGCTGTGCAGAAACAGCCATACGCGGCTCTTGCACGCAGCCAAAGCCATCAAAGATATAGCATGATACCGAAATCTTTCCCATGAAAATGTCTTGTACATCTTTAAAGTATATTGAAATTGGCCAATTACATAAGAATAAATGATGATAATTAAAGAAAATGATAAAAATAAAAGAAAAAAAAAAAAAAAAAAAAATGGCACAGCTGGGGTTCGAACCTCTGGCCACCAGGGCCAAAAAGGCTCTTGGCACAGCGGTCTTACCCACTGTGCCATGGAGGCAACTGGAAATTAGTCTGGCTATATATACCTATAACCATATCCCCCCTCCCTTCCCATAATTCCTTGGAGAAAAAAATCCAAGATGGCGGCCGAGAAAAACAAAATGGCGGCTAAACCATCGATCTAAACAATAAGGGAAGTTTTAAAGTGCTTTTAGGTCTTCTTTGAAGTCTGATATGTAATCCTTAGCAAATTGAGATGCATTCTCCATCCATACACGCCGGAATTTACCGACATTGGGCTATAATTTAGGAAAACAGGGTGACAGAAGGACTCGGTCATATGTTTTCGAGCATACGACCAGGTTGACAACCCTGGATCCGATTTGTCATTCTAGTTCAGGCCGGCTTCCACACTGCACATTGATACATTGAATATGCTAAGATGATCAATGGACAGTGCAAAAGCCCCAGAAAATATTGTCACAAGTGGATAAATTTAGAAAGACAACTATTTCTGTAGCAACTGGTTCCTGTAGCAGGAGTCCAACAAAAGGAACTATATTTTGTATCATTTCTCTTCATATGTAGACAAGAAATGTAGTTAGGATGACTACCAACTCATACGTGCCGGTTACGCACCCGTGAAAACATGAAATATCGACTTATGATGCCTTCGGAAGCAACCGCTACCTGTTGCATAAGTCAAACAATTAGAGCCACTTTTTTTCCCTTTTATCTTACTAGGGCCACCGTAACATTAAAGCGGTCTCAATATCTATCCCCACGTGCATGACCTTTACGCGCCCGTGAAAACATATAATCCACTTACGAATCTTTCAGAAGCAACCGGTATGTGTTGCATAGGTCAAACAATAGGAACCAAATTTTTCCCTTTTTCTCTTACTAGGGCCCCCGAAACATTAAATCGGTCCCAATAACTAACCGCATGGACATGACCTTTGCGTGCCCGCAAAAACATATTATCGACTTCCGACGCTTTCGGAAGCAACCGGTTCCTGTTGCATAAGTGAGAAAAAGAAAACTGACTTTTGCCCTACCCTTTCTTCTAAATACATAGACAAGAACTGTAACTTGGCTCTCACGACTACCCACTCATTTGTAGCATGTATAACTCGCTGTGCAGAAACAGCCATACGCGGCTCTTGCACGCAGCCAAAGCCATCAAAGATATAGCATGATACCGAAATCTTTCCCATGAAAATGTCTTGTACATCTTTAAAGTATATTGAAATTGCCCAATTACATAAGAATAAATGATGATAATTAAAGAAAATGATAAAAATAAAAGAAAAAAAAAAAAAAAAAAAAAAAAATGGCACAGCTGGGGTTCGAACCTCTGGCCACCAGGGCCAAAAAGGCTCTTGGCACAGCGGTCTTACCCACTGTGCCATGGAGGCAACTGGAAATTAGTCTGGCTATATATACCTATAACCATATCCCCCCTCCCTTCCCATAATTCCTTGGAGAAAAAAATCCAAGATGGCGGCCGAGAAAAACAAAATGGCGGCTAAACCATCGATCTAAACAATAAGGGAAGTTTTAAAGTGCTTTTAGGTCTTCTTTGAAGTCTGATATGTAATCCTTAGCAAATTGAGATGCATTCTCCATCCATACACGCCGGAATTTACCGACATTGGGCTATAATTTAGGAAAACAGGGTGACAGAAGGACTCGGTCATATGTTTTCGAGCATACGACCAGGTTGACAACCCTGGATCCGATTTGTCATTCTAGTTCAGGCCGGCTTCCACACTGCACATTGATACATTGAATATGCTAAGATGATCAATGGACAGTGCAAAAGCCCCAGAAAATATTGTCACAAGTGGATAAATTTAGAAAGACAACTATTTCTGTAGCAACTGGTTCCTGTAGCAGGAGTCCAACAAAAGGAACTATATTTTGTATCATTTCTCTTCATATAGAGACAAGAAATGTAGTTAGGATGACTACCAACTCATACGTGCCGGTTACGCACCCGTGAAAACATGAAATATCGACTTATGATGCCTTCGGAAGCAACCGCTACCTGTTGCATAAGTCAAACAATTAGAGCCACTTTTTTTCCCTTTTATCTTACTAGGGCCACCGTAACATTAAAGCGGTCTCAATATCTATCCCCACGTGCATGACCTTTACGCGCCCGTGAAAACATATAATCCACTTACGAATCTTTCAGAAGCAACCGGTATGTGTTGCATAGGTCAAACAATAGGAACCAAATATTTCCCTTTTTCTCTTACTAGGGCCCCCGAAACATTAAATCGGTCCCAATAACTAACCGCATGGACATGACCTTTGCATGCCCGCAAAAACATATTATCGACTTCCGACGCTTTCGGAAGCAACCGGTTCCTGTTGCATAAGTGAGAAAAAGAAAACTGACTTTTGCCCTACCCTTTCTTCTAAATACATAGACAAGAACTGTAACTTGGCTCTCACGACAACCCACTCATTTGTAGCATGTATAACTCGCTGTGCAGAAACAGCCATACGCGGCTCTTGCGCGCAGCCAAAGCCATCAAAGATATAGCATGATACCGAAATCTTTCCCATGAAAATGTCTTGTACATCTTTAAAGTATATTGAAATTGGCCAATTACATAAGAATAAATGATGATAATTAAAGAAAATGATAAAAATAAAAGAAAAAAAAAAAAAAAAAAAAATGGCACAGCTGGGGTTCGAACCTCTGGCCACCAGGGCCAAAAAGGCTCTTGGCACAGCGGTCTTACCCACTGTGCCATGGAGGCAACTGGAAATTAGTCTGGCTATATATACCTATAACCATATCCCCCCTCCCTTCCCATAATTCCTTGGAGAAAAAAATCCAAGATGGCGGCCGAGAAAAACAAAATGGCGGCTAAACCATCGATCTAAACAATAAGGGAAGTTTTAAAGTGCTTTTAGGTCTTCTTTGAAGTCTGATATGTAATCCTTAGCAAATTGAGATGCATTCTCCATCCATACACGCCGGAATTTACCGACATTGGGCTATAATTTAGGAAAACAGGGTGACAGAAGGACTCGGTCATATGTTTTCGAGCATACGACCAGGTTGACAACCCTGGATCCGATTTGTCATTCTAGTTCAGGCCGGCTTCCACACTGCACATTGATACATTGAATATGCTAAGATGATCAATGGACAGTGCAAAAGCCCCAGAAAATATTGTCACAAGTGGATAAATTTAGAAAGACAACTATTTCTGTAGCAACTGGTTCCTGTAGCAGGAGTCCAACAAAAGGAACTATATTTTGTATCATTTCTCTTCATATGTAGACAAGAAATGTAGTTAGGATGACTACCAACTCATACGTGCCGGTTACGCACCCGTGAAAACATGAAATATCGACTTATGATGCCTTCGGAAGCAACCACTACCTGTTGCATAAGTCAAACAATTAGAGCCAATTTTTTTCCCTTTTATCTTACTAGGGCCACCGTAACATTAAAGCGGTCTCAATATCTATCCCCACGTGCATGACCTTTACGCGCCCGTGAAAACATATAATCCACTTACGAATCTTTCAGAAGCAACCGGTATGTGTTGCATAGGTCAAACAATAGGAACCAAATTTTTCCCTTTTTCTCTTACTAGGGCCCCCGAAACATTAAATCGGTCCCAATAACTAACCGCATGGACATGACCTTTGCGTGCCCGCAAAAACATATTATCGACTTCCGACGCTTTCGGAAGCAACCGGTTCCTGTTGCATAAGTGAGAAAAAGAAAACTGACTTTTGCCCTACCCTTTCTTCTAAATACATAGACAAGAACTGTAACTTGGCTCTCACGACTACCCACTCATTTGTAGCATGTATAACTCGCTGTGCAGAAACAGCCATACGCGGCTCTTGCGCGCAGCCAAAGCCATCAAAGATATAGCATGATACCGAAATCTTTCCCATGAAAATGTCTTGTACATCTTTAAAGTATATTGAAATTGGCCAATTACATAAGAATAAATGATGATAATTAAAGAAAATGATAAAAATAAAAGAAAAAAAAAAAAAAAAAAAAAATGGCACAGCTGGGGTTCGAACCTCTGGCCACCAGGGCCAAAAAGGCTCTTGGCACAGCGGTCTTACCCACTGTGCCATGGAGGCAACTGGAAATTAGTCTGGCTATATATACCTATAACCATATCCCCCCTCCCTTCCCATAATTCCTTGGAGAAAAAAATCCAAGATGGCGGCCGAGAAAAACAAAATGGCGGCTAAACCATCGATCTAAACAATAAGGGAAGTTTTAAAGTGCTTTTAGGTCTTCTTTGAAGTCTGATATGTAATCCTTAGCTAATTGAGATGCATTCTCCATCCATACACGCCGGAATTTACCGACATTGGGCTATAATTTAGGAAAACAGGGTGACAGAAGGACTCGGTCATATGTTTTCGAGCATACGACCAGGTTGACAACCCTGGATCCGATTTGTCATTCTAGTTCAGGCCGGCTTCCACACTGCACATTGATACATTGAATATGCTAAGATGATCAATGGACAGTGCAAAAGCCCCAGAAAATATTGTCACAAGTGGATGAATTTAGAAAGACAACTATTTCTGTAGCAACTGGTTCCTGTAGCAGGAGTCCAACAAAAGGAACTATATTTTGTATCATTTCTCTTCATATGTAGACAAGAAATGTAGTTAGGATGACTACCAACTCATACGTGCCGGTTACGCACCCGTGAAAACATGAAATATCGACTTATGATGCCTTCGGAAGCAACCGCTACCTGTTGCATAAGTCAAACAATTAGAGCCAATTTTTTTCCCTTTTATCTTACTAGGGCCACCGTAACATTAAAGCGGTCTCAATATCTATCCCCACGTGCATGACCTTTACGCGCCCGTGAAAACATATAATCCACTTACGAATCTTTCAGAAGCAACCGGTATGTGTTGCATAGGTCAAACAATAGGAACCAAATTTTTCCCTTTTTCTCTTACTAGGGCCCCCGAAACATTAAATCGGTCCCAATAACTAACCGCATGGACATGACCTTTGCGTGCCCGCAAAAACATATTATCGACTTCCGACGCTTTCGGAAGCAACCGGTTCCTGTTGCATAAGTGAGAAAAAGAAAACTGACTTTTGCCCTACCCTTTCTTCTAAATACATAGACAAGAACTGTAACTTGGCTCTCACGACTACCCACTCATTTGTAGCATGTATAACTCGCTGTGCAGAAACAGCCATACGCGGCTCTTGCACGCAGCCAAAGCCATCAAAGATATAGCATGATACCGAAATCTTTCCCATGAAAATGTCTTGTACATCTTTAAAGTATATTGAAATTGGCCAATTACATAAGAATAAATGATGATAATTAAAGAAAATGATAAAAATAAAAGAAAAAAAAAAAAAAAAAAAAATGGCACAGCTGGGGTTCGAACCTCTGGCCACCAGGGCCAAAAAGGCTCTTGGCACAGCGGTCTTACCCACTGTGCCATGGAGGCAACTGGAAATTAGTCTGGCTATATATACCTATAACCATATCCCCCCTCCCTTCCCATAATTCCTTGGAGAAAAAAATCCAAGATGGCGGCCGAGAAAAACAAAATGGCGGCTAAACCATCGATCTAAACAATAAGGGAAGTTTTAAAGTGCTTTTAGGTCTTCTTTGAAGTCTGATATGTAATCCTTAGCAAATTGAGATGCATTCTCCATCCATACACGCCGGAATTTACCGACATTGGGCTATAATTTAGGAAAACAGGGTGACAGAAGGACTCGGTCATATGTTTTCGAGCATACGACCAGGTTGACAACCCTGGATCCGATTTGTCATTCTAGTTCAGGCCGGCTTCCACACTGCACATTGATACATTGAATATGCTAAGATGATCAATGGACAGTGCAAAAGCCCCAGAAAATATTGTCACAAGTGGATAAATTTAGAAAGACAACTATTTCTGTAGCAACTGGTTCCTGTAGCAGGAGTCCAACAAAAGGAACTATATTTTGTATCATTTCTCTTCATATGTAGACAAGAAATGTAGTTAGGATGACTACCAACTCATACGTGCCGGTTACGCACCCGTGAAAACATGAAATATCGACTTATGATGCCTTCGGAAGCAACCGCTACCTGTTGCATAAGTCAAACAATTAGAGCCACTTTTTTTCCCTTTTATCTTACTAGGGCCACCGTAACATTAAAGCGGTCTCAATATCTATCCCCACGTGCATGACCTTTACGCGCCCGTGAAAACATATAATCCACTTACGAATCTTTCAGAAGCAACCGGTATGTGTTGCATAGGTCAAACAATAGGAACCAAATTTTTCCCTTTTTCTCTTACTAGGGCCCCCGAAACATTAAATCGGTCCCAATAACTAACCGCATGGACATGACCTTTGCGTGCCCGCAAAAACATATTATCGACTTCCGACGCTTTCGGAAGCAACCGGTTCCTGTTGCATAAGTGAGAAAAAGAAAACTGACTTTTGCCCTACCCTTTCTTCTAAATACATAGACAAGAACTGTAACTTGGCTCTCACGACTACCCACTCATTTGTAGCATGTATAACTCGCTGTGCAGAAACAGCCATACGCGGCTCTTGCACGCAGCCAAAGCCATCAAAGATATAGCATGATACCGAAATCTTTCCCATGAAAATGTCTTGTACATCTTTAAAGTATATTGAAATTGCCCAATTACATAAGAATAAATGATGATAATTAAAGAAAATGATAAAAATAAAAGAAAAAAAAAAAAAAAAAAAAAAAATGGCACAGCTGGGGTTCGAACCTCTGGCCACCAGGGCCAAAAAGGCTCTTGGCACAGCGGTCTTACCCACTGTGCCATGGAGGCAACTGGAAATTAGTCTGGCTATATATACCTATAACCATATCCCCCCTCCCTTCCCATAATTCCTTGGAGAAAAAAATCCAAGATGGCGGCCGAGAAAAACAAAATGGCGGCTAAACCATCGATCTAAACAATAAGGGAAGTTTTAAAGTGCTTTTAGGTCTTCTTTGAAGTCTGATATGTAATCCTTAGCAAATTGAGATGCATTCTCCATCCATACACGCCGGAATTTACCGACATTGGGCTATAATTTAGGAAAACAGGGTGACAGAAGGACTCGGTCATATGTTTTCGAGCATACGACCAGGTTGACAACCCTGGATCCGATTTGTCATTCTAGTTCAGGCCGGCTTCCACACTGCACATTGATACATTGAATATGCTAAGATGATCAATGGACAGTGCAAAAGCCCCAGAAAATATTGTCACAAGTGGATAAATTTAGAAAGACAACTATTTCTGTAGCAACTGGTTCCTGTAGCAGGAGTCCAACAAAAGGAACTATATTTTGTATCATTTCTCTTCATATAGAGACAAGAAATGTAGTTAGGATGACTACCAACTCATACGTGCCGGTTACGCACCCGTGAAAACATGAAATATCGACTTATGATGCCTTCGGAAGCAACCGCTACCTGTTGCATAAGTCAAACAATTAGAGCCACTTTTTTTCCCTTTTATCTTACTAGGGCCACCGTAACATTAAAGCGGTCTCAATATCTATCCCCACGTGCATGACCTTTACGCGCCCGTGAAAACATATAATCCACTTACGAATCTTTCAGAAGCAACCGGTATGTGTTGCATAGGTCAAACAATAGGAACCAAATATTTCCCTTTTTCTCTTACTAGGGCCCCCGAAACATTAAATCGGTCCCAATAACTAACCGCATGGACATGACCTTTGCATGCCCGCAAAAACATATTATCGACTTCCGACGCTTTCGGAAGCAACCGGTTCCTGTTGCATAAGTGAGAAAAAGAAAACTGACTTTTGCCCTACCCTTTCTTCTAAATACATAGACAAGAACTGTAACTTGGCTCTCACGACAACCCACTCATTTGTAGCATGTATAACTCGCTGTGCAGAAACAGCCATACGCGGCTCTTGCGCGCAGCCAAAGCCATCAAAGATATAGCATGATACCGAAATCTTTCCCATGAAAATGTCTTGTACATCTTTAAAGTATATTGAAATTGGCCAATTACATAAGAATAAATGATGATAATTAAAGAAAATGATAAAAATAAAAGAAAAAAAAAAAAAAAAAAAAATGGCACAGCTGGGGTTCGAACCTCTGGCCACCAGGGCCAAAAAGGCTCTTGGCACAGCGGTCTTACCCACTGTGCCATGGAGGCAACTGGAAATTAGTCTGGCTATATATACCTATAACCATATCCCCCCTCCCTTCCCATAATTCCTTGGAGAAAAAAATCCAAGATGGCGGCCGAGAAAAACAAAATGGCGGCTAAACCATCGATCTAAACAATAAGGGAAGTTTTAAAGTGCTTTTAGGTCTTCTTTGAAGTCTGATATGTAATCCTTAGCAAATTGAGATGCATTCTCCATCCATACACGCCGGAATTTACCGACATTGGGCTATAATTTAGGAAAACAGGGTGACAGAAGGACTCGGTCATATGTTTTCGAGCATACGACCAGGTTGACAACCCTGGATCCGATTTGTCATTCTAGTTCAGGCCGGCTTCCACACTGCACATTGATACATTGAATATGCTAAGATGATCAATGGACAGTGCAAAAGCCCCAGAAAATATTGTCACAAGTGGATAAATTTAGAAAGACAACTATTTCTGTAGCAACTGGTTCCTGTAGCAGGAGTCCAACAAAAGGAACTATATTTTGTATCATTTCTCTTCATATGTAGACAAGAAATGTAGTTAGGATGACTACCAACTCATACGTGCCGGTTACGCACCCATGAAAACATGAAATATCGACTTATGATGCCTTCGGAAGCAACCGCTACCTGTTGCATAAGTCAAACAATTAGAGCCACTTTTTTTCCCTTTTATCTTACTAGGGCCACCGTAACATTAAAGCGGTCTCAATATCTATCCCCACGTGCATGACCTTTACGCGCCCGTGAAAACATATAATCCACTTACGAATCTTTCAGAAGCAACCGGTATGTGTTGCATAGGTCAAACAATAGGAACCAAATTTTTCCCTTTTTCTCTTACTAGGGCCCCCGAAACATTAAATCGGTCCCAATAACTAACCGCATGGACATGACCTTTGCGTGCCCGCAAAAACATATTATCGACTTCCGACGCTTTCGGAAGCAACCGGTTCCTGTTGCATAAGTGAGAAAAAGAAAACTGACTTTTGCCCTACCCTTTCTTCTAAATACATAGACAAGAACTGTAACTTGGCTCTCACGACTACCCACTCATTTGTAGCATGTATAACTCGCTGTGCAGAAACAGCCATACGCGGCTCTTGCGCGCAGCCAAAGCCATCAAAGATATAGCATGATACCGAAATCTTTCCCATGAAAATGTCTTGTACATCTTTAAAGTATATTGAAATTGGCCAATTACATAAGAATAAATGATGATAATTAAAGAAAATGATAAAAATAAAAGAAAAAAAAAAAAAAAAAAAAATGGCACAGCTGGGGTTCGAACCTCTGGCCACCAGGGCCAAAAAGGCTCTTGGCACAGCGGTCTTACCCACTGTGCCATGGAGGCAACTGGAAATTAGTCTGGCTATATATACCTATAACCATATCCCCCCTCCCTTCCCATAATTCCTTGGAGAAAAAAATCCAAGATGGCGGCCGAGAAAAACAAAATGGCGGCTAAACCATCGATCTAAACAATAAGGGAAGTTTTAAAGTGCTTTTAGGTCTTCTTTGAAGTCTGATATGTAATCCTTAGCAAATTGAGATGCATTCTCCATCCATACACGCCGGAATTTACCGACATTGGGCTATAATTTAGGAAAACAGGGTGACAGAAGGACTCGGTCATATGTTTTCGAGCATACGACCAGGTTGACAACCCTGGATCCGATTTGTCATTCTAGTTCAGGCCGGCTTCCACACTGCACATTGATACATTGAATATGCTAAGATGATCAATGGACAGTGCAAAAGCCCCAGAAAATATTGTCACAAGTGGATAAATTTAGAAAGACAACTATTTCTGTAGCAACTGGTTCCTGTAGCAGGAGTCCAACAAAAGGAACTATATTTTGTATCATTTCTCTTCATATGTAGACAAGAAATGTAGTTAGGATGACTACCAACTCATACGTGCCGGTTACGCACCCGTGAAAACATGAAATATCGACTTATGATGCCTTCGGAAGCAACCGCTACCTGTTGCATAAGTCAAACAATTAGAGCCAATTTTTTTCCCTTTTATCTTACTAGGGCCACCGTAACATTAAAGCGGTCTCAATATCTATCCCCACGTGCATGACCTTTACGCGCCCGTGAAAACATATAATCCACTTACGAATCTTTCAGAAGCAACCGGTATGTGTTGCATAGGTCAAACAATAGGAACCAAATTTTTCCCTTTTTCTCTTACTAGGGCCCCCGAAACATTAAATCGGTCCCAATAACTAACCGCATGGACATGACCTTTGCGTGCCCGCAAAAACATATTATCGACTTCCGACGCTTTCGGAAGCAACCGGTTCCTGTTGCATAAGTGAGAAAAAGAAAACTGACTTTTGCCCTACCCTTTCTTCTAAATACATAGACAAGAACTGTAACTTGGCTCTCACGACTACCCACTCATTTGTAGCATGTATAACTCGCTGTGCAGAAACAGCCATACGCGGCTCTTGCGCGCAGCCAAAGCCATCAAAGATATAGCATGATACCGAAATCTTTCCCATGAAAATGTCTTGTACATCTTTAAAGTATATTGAAATTGGCCAATTACATAAGAATAAATGATGATAATTAAAGAAAATGATAAAAATAAAAGAAAAAAAAAAAAAAAATGGCAGAGCTGGGGTTCGAACCTCTGGCCACCAGGGCCAAAAAGGCTCTTGGCACAGCGGTCTTACCCACTGTGCCATGGAGGCAACTGGAAATTAGTCTGGCTATATATACCTATAACCATATCCCCCCTCCCTTCCCATAATTCCTTAGAGAAAAAAATCCAAGATGGCGGCCGAGAAAAACAAAATGGCGGCTAAACCATCGATCTAAACAATAAGGGAAGTTTTAAAGTGCTTTTAGGTCTTCTTTGAAGTCTGATATGTAATCCTTAGCAAATTGAGATGCATTCTCCATCCATACACGCCGAAATTTACCGACATTGGGCTATAATTTAGGAAAACAGGGTGACAGAAGGACTCGGTCATATGTTTTCGAGCATACGACCAGGTTGACAACCCTGTATCCGATTTGTCATTCTAGTTCAGGCCGGCTTCCACACTGCACATTGATACATTGAATATGCTAAGATGATCAATGGACAGTGCAAAAGCCCCAGAAAATATTGTCACAAGTGGATAAATTTAGAAAGACAACTATTTCTGTAGCAACTGGTTCCTGTAGCAGGAGTCCAACAAAAGGAACTATATTTTGTATCATTTCTCTTCATATGTAGACAAGAAATGTAGTTAGGATGACTACCAACTCATACGTGCCGGTTACGCACCCGTGAAAACATGAAATATCGACTTATGATGCCTTCGGAAGCAACCGCTACCTGTTGCATAAGTCAAACAATTAGAGCCACTTTTTTTCCCTTTTATCTTACTAGGGCCACCGTAACATTAAAGCGGTCTCAATATCTATCCCCACGTGCATGACCTTTAGGCGCCCGTGAAAACATATAATCCACTTACGAATCTTTCAGAAGCAACTGGTATGTGTTGCATAGGTCAAACAATAGGAACCAAATTTTTCCCTTTTTCTCTTACTAGGGCCCCCGAAACATTAAATCGGTCCCAATAACTAACCGCATGGACATGACCTTTGCGTGCCCGCAAAAACATATTATCGACTTCCGACGCTTTCGGAAGCAACCGGTTCCTGTTGCATAAGTGAGAAAAAGAAAACTGACTTTTGCCCTACCCTTTCTTCTAAATACATAGACAAGAACTGTAACTTGGCTCTCACGACTACCCACTCATTTGTAGCATGTATAACTCGCTGTGCAGAAACAGCCATACGCGGCTCTTGCGCGCAGCCAAAGCCATCAAAGATATAGCATGATACCGAAATCTTTCCCATGAAAATGTCTTGTACATCTTTAAAGTATATTGAAATTGGCCAATTACATAAGAATAAATGATGATAATTAAAGAAAATGATAAAAATAAAAGAAAAAAAAAAAAAAAAAAAAATGGCACAGCTGGGGTTCGAACCTCTGGCCACCAGGGCCAAAAAGGCTCTTGGCACAGCGGTCTTACCCACTGTGCCATGGAGGCAACTGGAAATTAGTCTGGCTATATATACCTATAACCATATCCCCCCTCCCTTCCCATAATTCCTTGGAGAAAAAAATCCAAGATGGCGGCCGAGAAAAACAAAATGGCGGCTAAACCATCGATCTAAACAATAAGGGAAGTTTTAAAGTGCTTTTAGGTCTTCTTTGAAGTCTGATATGTAATCCTTAGCAAATTGAGATGCATTCTCCATCCATACACGCCGGAATTTACCGACATTGGGCTATAATTTAGGAAAACAGGGTGACAGAAGGACTCGGTCATATGTTTTCGAGCATACGACCAGGTTGACAACCCTGGATCCGATTTGTCATTCTAGTTCAGGCCGGCTTCCACACTGCACATTGATACATTGAATATGCTAAGATGATCAATGGACAGTGCAAAAGCCCCAGAAAATATTGTCACAAGTGGATAAATTTAGAAAGACAACTATTTCTGTAGCAACTGGTTCCTGTAGCAGGAGTCCAACAAAAGGAACTATATTTTGTATCATTTCTCTTCATATGTAGACAAGAAATGTAGTTAGGATGACTACCAACTCATACGTGCCGGTTACGCACCCGTGAAAACATGAAATATCGACTTATGATGCCTTCGGAAGCAACCGCTACCTGTTGCATAAGTCAAACAATTAGAGCCAATTTTTTTCCCTTTTATCTTACTAGGGCCACCGTAACATTAAAGCGGTCTCAATATCTATCCCCACGTGCATGACCTTTACGCGCCCGTGAAAACATATAATCCACTTACGAATCTTTCAGAAGCAACCGGTATGTGTTGCATAGGTCAAACAATAGGAACCAAATTTTTCCCTTTTTCTCTTACTAGGGCCCCCGAAACATTAAATCGGTCCCAATAACTAACCGCATGGACATGACCTTTGCGTGCCCGCAAAAACATATTATCGACTTCCGACGCTTTCGGAAGCAACCGGTTCCTGTTGCATAAGTGAGAAAAAGAAAACTGACTTTTGCCCTACCCTTTCTTCTAAATACATAGACAAGAACTGTAACTTGGCTCTCACGACTACCCACTCATTTGTAGCATGTATAACTCGCTGTGCAGAAACAGCCATACGCGGCTCTTGCGCGCAGCCAAAGCCATCAAAGATATAGCATGATACCGAAATCTTTCCCATGAAAATGTCTTGTACATCTTTAAAGTATATTGAAATTGGCCAATTACATAAGAATAAATGATGATAATTAAAGAAAATGATAAAAATAAAAGAAAAAAAAAAAAAAAATGGCAGAGCTGGGGTTCGAACCTCTGGCCACCAGGGCCAAAAAGGCTCTTGGCACAGCGGTCTTACCCACTGTGCCATGGAGGCAACTGGAAATTAGTCTGGCTATATATACCTATAACCATATCCCCCCTCCCTTCCCATAATTCCTTAGAGAAAAAAATCCAAGATGGCGGCCGAGAAAAACAAAATGGCGGCTAAACCATCGATCTAAACAATAAGGGAAGTTTTAAAGTGCTTTTAGGTCTTCTTTGAAGTCTGATATGTAATCCTTAGCAAATTGAGATGCATTCTCCATCCATACACGCCGAAATTTACCGACATTGGGCTATAATTTAGGAAAACAGGGTGACAGAAGGACTCGGTCATATGTTTTCGAGCATACGACCAGGTTGACAACCCTGTATCCGATTTGTCATTCTAGTTCAGGCCGGCTTCCACACTGCACATTGATACATTGAATATGCTAAGATGATCAATGGACAGTGCAAAAGCCCCAGAAAATATTGTCACAAGTGGATAAATTTAGAAAGACAACTATTTCTGTAGCAACTGGTTCCTGTAGCAGGAGTCCAACAAAAGGAACTATATTTTGTATCATTTCTCTTCATATGTAGACAAGAAATGTAGTTAGGATGACTACCAACTCATACGTGCCGGTTACGCACCCGTGAAAACATGAAATATCGACTTATGATGCCTTCGGAAGCAACCGCTACCTGTTGCATAAGTCAAACAATTAGAGCCACTTTTTTTCCCTTTTATCTTACTAGGGCCACCGTAACATTAAAGCGGTCTCAATATCTATCCCCACGTGCATGACCTTTAGGCGCCCGTGAAAACATATAATCCACTTACGAATCTTTCAGAAGCAACTGGTATGTGTTGCATAGGTCAAACAATAGGAACCAAATTTTTCCCTTTTTCTCTTACTAGGGCCCCCGAAACATTAAATCGGTCCCAATAACTAACCGCATGGACATGACCTTTGCGTGCCCGCAAAAACATATTATCGACTTCCGACGCTTTCGGAAGCAACCGGTTCCTGTTGCATAAGTGAGAAAAAGAAAACTGACTTTTGCCCTACCCTTTCTTCTAAATACATAGACAAGAACTGTAACTTGGCTCTCACGACTACCCACTCATTTGTAGCATGTATAACTCGCTGTGCAGAAACAGCCATACGCGGCTCTTGCGCGCAGCCAAAGCCATCAAAGATATAGCATGATACCGAAATCTTTCCCATGAAAATGTCTTGTACATCTTTAAAGTATATTGAAATTGGCCAATTACATAAGAATAAATGATGATAATTAAAGAAAATGATAAAAATAAAAGAAAAAAAAAAAAAAAAAAAAAAATGGCACAGCTGGGGTTCGAACCTCTGGCCACCAGGGCCAAAAAGGCTCTTGGCACAGCGGTCTTACCCACTGTGCCATGGAGGCAACTGGAAATTAGTCTGGCTATATATACCTATAACCATATCCCCCCTCCCTTCCCATAATTCCTTGGAGAAAAAAATCCAAGATGGCGGCCGAGAAAAACAAAATGGCGGCTAAACCATCGATCTAAACAATAAGGGAAGTTTTAAAGTGCTTTTAGGTCTTCTTTGAAGTCTGATATGTAATCCTTAGCAAATTGAGATGCATTCTCCATCCATACACGCCGGAATTTACCGACATTGGGCTATAATTTAGGAAAACAGGGTGACAGAAGGACTCGGTCATATGTTTTCGAGCATACGACCAGGTTGACAACCCTGGATCCGATTTGTCATTCTAGTTCAGGCCGGCTTCCACACTGCACATTGATACATTGAATATGCTAAGATGATCAATGGACAGTGCAAAAGCCCCAGAAAATATTGTCACAAGTGGATAAATTTAGAAAGACAACTATTTCTGTAGCAACTGGTTCCTGTAGCAGGAGTCCAACAAAAGGAACTATATTTTGTATCATTTCTCTTCATATGTAGACAAGAAATGTAGTTAGGATGACTACCAACTCATACGTGCCGGTTACGCACCCGTGAAAACATGAAATATCGACTTATGATGCCTTCGGAAGCAACCGCTACCTGTTGCATAAGTCAAACAATTAGAGCCAATTTTTTTCCCTTTTATCTTACTAGGGCCACCGTAACATTAAAGCGGTCTCAATATCTATCCCCACGTGCATGACCTTTACGCGCCCGTGAAAACATATAATCCACTTACGAATCTTTCAGAAGCAACCGGTATGTGTTGCATAGGTCAAACAATAGGAACCAAATTTTTCCCTTTTTCTCTTACTAGGGCCCCCGAAACATTAAATCGGTCCCAATAACTAACCGCATGGACATGACCTTTGCGTGCCCGCAAAAACATATTATCGACTTCCGACGCTTTCGGAAGCAACCGGTTCCTGTTGCATAAGTGAGAAAAAGAAAACTGACTTTTGCCCTACCCTTTCTTCTAAATACATAGACAAGAACTGTAACTTGGCTCTCACGACTACCCACTCATTTGTAGCATGTATAACTCGCTGTGCAGAAACAGCCATACGCGGCTCTTGCGCGCAGCCAAAGCCATCAAAGATATAGCATGATACCGAAATCTTTCCCATGAAAATGTCTTGTACATCTTTAAAGTATATTGAAATTGGCCAATTACATAAGAATAAATGATGATAATTATAGAAAATGATAAAAATAAAAGAAAAAAAAAAAATGGCACAGCTGGGGTTCGAACCTCTGGCCACCAGGGCCAAAAAGGCTCTTGGCACAGCGGTCTTACCCACTGTGCCATGGAGGCAACTGGAAATTAGTCTGGCTATATATACCTATAACCATATCCCCCCTCCCTTCCCATAATTCCTTGGAGAAAAAAATCCAAGATGGCGGCCGAGAAAAACAAAATGGCGGCTAAACCATCGATCTAAACAATAAGGGAAGTTTTAAAGTGCTTTTAGGTCTTCTTTGAAGTCTGATATGTAATCCTTAGCAAATTGAGATGCATTCTCCATCCATACACGCCGGAATTTACCGACATTGGGCTATAATTTAGGAAAACAGGGTGACAGAAGGACTCGGTCATATGTTTTCGAGCATACGACCAGGTTGAAAACCCTGGATCCGATTTGTCATTCTAGTTCAGGCCGGCTTCCACACTGCACATTGATACATTGAATATGCTAAGATGATCAATGGACAGTGCAAAAGCCCCAGAAAATATTGTCACAAGTGGATAAATTTAGAAAGACAACTATTTCTGTAGCAACTGGTTCCTGTAGCAGGAGTCCAACAAAAGGAACTATATTTTGTATCATTTCTCTTCATATGTAGACAAGAAATGTAGTTAGGATGACTACCAACTCATACGTGCCGGTTACGCACCCGTGAAAACATGAAATATCGACTTATGATGCCTTCGGAAGCAACCGCTACCTGTTGCATAAGTCAAACAATTAGAGCCAATTTTTTTCCCTTTTATCTTACTAGGGCCACCGTAACATTAAAGCGGTCTCAATATCTATCCCCACGTGCATGACCTTTACGCGCCCGTGAAAACATATAATCCACTTACGAATCTTTCAGAAGCAACCGGTATGTGTTGCATAGGTCAAACAATAGGAACCAAATTTTTCCCTTTTTCTCTTACTAGGGCCCCCGAAACATTAAATCGGTCCCAATAACTAACCGCATGGACATGACCTTTGCGTGCCCGCAAAAACATATTATCGACTTCCGACGCTTTCGGAAGCAACCGGTTCCTGTTGCATAAGTGAGAAAAAGAAAACTGACTTTTGCCCTACCCTTTCTTCTAAATACATAGACAAGAACTGTAACTTGGCTCTCACGACAACCCACTCATTTGTAGCATGTATAACTCGCTGTGCAGAAACAGCCATACGCGGCTCTTGCGCGCAGCCAAAGCCATCAAAGATATAGCATGATACCGAAATCTTTCCCATGAAAATGTCTTGTACATCTTTAAAGTATATTGAAATTGGCCAATTACATAAGAATAAATGATGATAATTAAAGAAAATGATAAAAATAAAAGAAAAAAAAAAAAAAAAAAAAAAATGGCACAGCTGGGGTTCGAACCTCTGGCCACCAGGGCCAAAAAGGCTCTTGGCACAGCGGTCTTACCCACTGTGCCATGGAGGCAACTGGAAATTAGTCTGGCTATATATACCTATAACCATATCCCCCCTCCCTTCCCATAATTCCTTGGAGAAAAAAATCCAAGATGGCGGCCGAGAAAAACAAAATGGCGGCTAAACCATCGATCTAAACAATAAGGGAAGTTTTAAAGTGCTTTTAGGTCTTCTTTGAAGTCTGATATGTAATCCTTAGCAAATTGAGATGCATTCTCCATCCATACACGCCGGAATTTACCGACATTGGGCTATAATTTAGGAAAACAGGGTGACAGAAGGACTCGGTCATATGTTTTCGAGCATACGACCAGGTTGACAACCCTGGATCCGATTTGTCATTCTAGTTCAGGCCGGCTTCCACACTGCACATTGATACATTGAATATGCTAAGATGATCAATGGACAGTGCAAAAGCCCCAGAAAATATTGTCACAAGTGGATAAATTTAGAAAGACAACTATTTCTGTAGCAACTGGTTCCTGTAGCAGGAGTCCAACAAAAGGAACTATATTTTGTATCATTTCTCTTCATATGTAGACAAGAAATGTAGTTAGGATGACTACCAACTCATACGTGCCAGTTACGCACCCGTGAAAACATGAAATATCGACTTATGATGCCTTCGGAAGCAACCGCTACCTGTTGCATAAGTCAAACAATTAGAGCCAATTTTTTTCCCTTTTATCTTACTAGGGCCACCGTAACATTAAAGCGGTCTCAATATCTATCCCCACGTGCATGACCTTTACGCGCCCGTGAAAACATATAATCCACTTACGAATCTTTCAGAAGCAACCGGTATGTGTTGCATAGGTCAAACAATAGGAACCAAATTTTTCCCTTTTTCTCTTACTAGGGCCCCCGAAACATTAAATCGGTCCCAATAACTAACCGCATGGACATGACCTTTGCGTGCCCGCAAAAACATATTATCGACTTCCGACGCTTTCGGAAGCAACCGGTTCCTGTTGCATAAGTGAGAAAAAGAAAACTGACTTTTGCCCTACCCTTTCTTCTAAATACATAGACAAGAACTGTAACTTGGCTCTCACGACTACCCACTCATTTGTAGCATGTATAACTCGCTGTGCAGAAACAGCCATACGCGGCTCTTGCGCGCAGCCAAAGCCATCAAAGATATAGCATGATACCGAAATCTTTCCCATGAAAATGTCTTGTACATCTTTAAAGTATATTGAAATTGGCCAATTACATAAGAATAAATGATGATAATTAAAGAAAATGATAAAAATAAAAGAAAAAAAAAAAAAAAAAAAAAAAAATGGCACAGCTGGGGTTCGAACCTCTGGCCACCAGGGCCAAAAAGGCTCTTGGCACAGCGGTCTTACCCACTGTGCCATGGAGGCAACTGGAAATTAGTCTGGCTATATATACCTATAACCATATCCCCCCTCCCTTCCCATAATTCCTTGGAGAAAAAAATCCAAGATGGCGGCCGAGAAAAACAAAATGGCGGCTAAACCATCGATCTAAACAATAAGGGAAGTTTTAAAGTGCTTTTAGGTCTTCTTTGAAGTCTGATATGTAATCCTTAGCAAATTGAGATGCATTCTCCATCCATACACGCCGGAATTTACCGACATTGGGCTATAATTTAGGAAAACAGGGTGACAGAAGGACTCGGTCATATGTTTTCGAGCATACGACCAGGTTGACAACCCTGGATCCGATTTGTCATTCTAGTTCAGGCCGGCTTCCACACTGCACATTGATACATTGAATATGCTAAGATGATCAATGGACAGTGCAAAAGCCCCAGAAAATATTGTCACAAGTGGATAAATTTAGAAAGACAACTATTTCTGTAGCAACTGGTTCCTGTAGCAGGAGTCCAACAAAAGGAACTATATTTTGTATCATTTCTCTTCATATGTAGACAAGAAATGTAGTTAGGATGACTACCAACTCATACGTGCCGGTTACGCACCCGTGAAAACATGAAATATCGACTTATGATGCCTTCGGAAGCAACCGCTACCTGTTGCATAAGTCAAACAATTAGAGCCAATTTTTTTCCCTTTTATCTTACTAGGGCCACCGTAACATTAAAGCGGTCTCAATATCTATCCCCACGTGCATGACCTTTACGCGCCCGTGAAAACATATAATCCACTTACGAATCTTTCAGAAGCAACCGGTATGTGTTGCATAGATCAAACAATAGGAACCAAATTTTTCCCTTTTTCTCTTACTAGGGCCCCCGAAACATTAAATCGGTCCCAATAACTAACCGCATGGACATGACCTTTGCGTGCCCGCAAAAACATATTATCGACTTCCGACGCTTTCGGAAGCAACCGGTTCCTGTTGCATAAGTGAGAAAAAGAAAACTGACTTTTGCCCTACCCTTTCTTCTAAATACATAGACAAGAACTGTAACTTGGCTCTCACGACTACCCACTCATTTGTAGCATGTATAACTCGCTGTGCAGAAACAGCCATACGCGGCTCTTGCGCGCAGCCAAAGCCATCAAAGATATAGCATGATACCGAAATCTTTCCCATGAAAATGTCTTGTACATCTTTAAAGTATATTGAAATTGGCCAATTACATAAGAATAAATGATGATAATTAAAGAAAATGATAAAAATAAAAGAAAAAAAAAAAAAAAAAAAAATGGCACAGCTGGGGTTCGAACCTCTGGCCACCAGGGCCAAAAAGGCTCTTGGCACAGCGGTCTTACCCACTGTGCCATGGAGGCAACTGGAAATTAGTCTGGCTATATATACCTATAACCATATCCCCCCTCCCTTCCCATAATTCCTTGGAGAAAAAAATCCAAGATGGCGGCCGAGAAAAACAAAATGGCGGCTAAACCATCGATCTAAACAATAAGGGAAGTTTTAAAGTGCTTTTAGGTCTTCTTTGAAGTCTGATATGTAATCCTTAGCAAATTGAGATGCATTCTCCATCCATACACGCCGGAATTTACCGACATTGGGCTATAATTTAGGAAAACAGGGTGACAGAAGGACTCGGTCATATGTTTTCGAGCATACGACCAGGTTGACAACCCTGGATCCGATTTGTCATTCTAGTTCAGGCCGGCTTCCACACTGCACATTGATACATTGAATATGCTAAGATGATCAATGGACAGTGCAAAAGCCCCAGAAAATATTGTCACAAGTGGATAAATTTAGAAAGACAACTATTTCTGTAGCAACTGGTTCCTGTAGCAGGAGTCCAACAAAAGGAACTATATTTTGTATCATTTCTCTTCATATGTAGACAAGAAATGTAGTTAGAATGACTACCAACTCATACGTGCCGGTTACGCACCCGTGAAAACATGAAATATCGACTTATGATGCCTTCGGAAGCAACCGCTACCTGTTGCATAAGTCAAACAATTAGAGCCAATTTTTTTCCCTTTTATCTTACTAGGGCCACCGTAACATTAAAGCGGTCTCAATATCTATCCCCACGTGCATGACCTTTACGCGCCCGTGAAAACATATAATCCACTTACGAATCTTTCAGAAGCAACCGGTATGTGTTGCATAGGTCAAACAATAGGAACCAAATTTTTCCCTTTTTCTCTTACTAGGGCCCCCGAAACATTAAATCGGTCCCAATAACTAACCGCATGGACATGACCTTTGCGTGCCCGCAAAAACATATTATCGACTTCCGACGCTTTCGGAAGCAACCGGTTCCTGTTGCATAAGTGAGAAAAAGAAAACTGACTTTTGCCCTACCCTTTCTTCTAAATACATAGACAAGAACTGTAACTTGGCTCTCACGACTACCCACTCATTTGTAGCATGTATAACTCGCTGTGCAGAAACAGCCATACGCGGCTCTTGCGCGCAGCCAAAGCCATCAAAGATATAGCATGATACCGAAATCTTTCCCATGAAAATGTCTTGTACATCTTTAAAGTATATTGAAATTGCCCAATTACATAAGAATAAATGATGATAATTATAGAAAATGATAAAAATAAAAGAAAAAAAAAAAAAAATGGCACAGCTGGGGTTCGAACCTCTGGCCACCAGGGCCAAAAAGGCTCTTGGCACAGCGGTCTTACCCACTGTGCCATGGAGGCAACTGGAAATTAGTCTGGCTATATATACCTATAACCATATCCCCCCTCCCTTCCCATAATTCCTTGGAGAAAAAAATCCAAGATGGCGGCCGAGAAAAACAAAATGGCGGCTAAACCATCGATCTAAACAATAAGGGAAGTTTTAAAGTGCTTTTAGGTCTTCTTTGAAGTCTGATATGTAATCCTTAGCAAATTGAGATGCATTCTCCATCCATACACGCCGGAATTTACCGACATTGGGCTATAATTTAGGAAAACACGGTGACAGAAGGACTCGGTCATATGTTTTCGAGCATACGACCAGGTTGAAAACCCTGGATCCGATTTGTCATTCTAGTTCAGGCCGGCTTCCACACTGCACATTGATACATTGAATATGCTAAGATGATCAATGGACAGTGCAAAAGCCCCAGAAAATATTGTCACAAGTGGATAAATTTAGAAAGACAACTATTTCTGTAGCAACTGGTTCCTGTAGCAGGAGTCCAACAAAAGGAACTATATTTTGTATCATTTCTCTTCATATGTAGACAAGAAATGTAGTTAGGATGACTACCAACTCATACGTGCCGGTTACGCACCCGTGAAAACATGAAATATCGACTTATGATGCCTTCGGAAGCAACCGCTACCTGTTGCATAAGTCAAACAATTAGAGCCAATTTTTTTCCCTTTTATCTTACTAGGGCCACCGTAACATTAAAGCGGTCTCAATATCTATCCCCACGTGCATGACCTTTACGCGCCCGTGAAAACATATAATCCACTTACGAATCTTTCAGAAGCAACCGGTATGTGTTGCATAGGTCAAACAATAGGAACCAAATTTTTCCCTTTTTCTCTTACTAGGGCCCCCGAAACATTAAATCGGTCCCAATAACTAACCGCATGGACATGACCTTTGCGTGCCCGCAAAAACATATTATCGACTTCCGACGCTTTCGGAAGCAACCGGTTCCTGTTGCATAAGTGAGAAAAAGAAAACTGACTTTTGCCCTACCCTTTCTTCTAAATACATAGACAAGAACTGTAACTTGGCTCTCACGACTACCCACTCATTTGTAGCATGTATAACTCGCTGTGCAGAAACAGCCATACGCGGCTCTTGCGCGCAGCCAAAGCCATCAAAGATATAGCATGATACCGAAATCTTTCCCATGAAAATGTCTTGTACATCTTTAAAGTATATTGAAATTGGCCAATTACATAAGAATAAATGATGATAATTAAAGAAAATGATAAAAATAAAAGAAAAAAAAAAAAAAAAAAAAAAATGGCACAGCTGGGGTTCGAACCTCTGGCCACCAGGGCCAAAAAGGCTCTTGGCACAGCGGTCTTACCCAATGTGCCATGGAGGCAACTGGAAATTAGTCTGGCTATATATACCTATAACCATATCCCCCCTCCCTTCCCATAATTCCTTGGAGAAAAAAATCCAAGATGGCGGCCGAGAAAAACAAAATGGCGGCTAAACCATCGATCTAAACAATAAGGGAAGTTTTAAAGTGCTTTTAGGTCTTCTTTGAAGTCTGATATGTAATCCTTAGCAAATTGAGATGCATTCTCCATCCATACACGCCGAAATTTACCGACATTGGGCTATAATTTAGGAAAACAGGGTGACAGAAGGACTCGGTCATATGTTTTCGAGCATACGACCAGGTTGACAACCCTGGATCCGATTTGTCATTCTAGTTCAGGCCGGCTTCCACACTGCACATTGATACATTGAATATGCTAAGATGATCAATGGACAGTGCAAAAGCCCCAGAAAATATTGTCACAAGTGGATAAATTTAGAAAGACAACTATTTCTGTAGCAACTGGTTCCTGTAGCAGGAGTCCAACAAAAGGAACTATATTTTGTATCATTTCTCTTCATATGTAGACAAGAAATGTAGTTAGGATGACTACCAACTCATACGTGCCGGTTACGCACCCGTGAAAACATGAAATATCGACTTATGATGCCTTCGGAAGCAACCGCTACCTGTTGCATAAGTCAAACAATTAGAGCCAATTTTTTTCCCTTTTATCTTACTAGGGCCACCGTAACATTAAAGCGGTCTCAATATCTATCCCCACGTGCATGACCTTTACGCGCCCGTGAAAACATATAATCCACTTACGAATCTTTCAGAAGCAACAGGTATGTGTTGCATAGGTCAAACAATAGGAACCAAATTTTTCCCTTTTTCTCTTACTAGGGCCCCCGAAACATTAAATCGGTCCCAATAACTAACCGCATGGACATGACCTTTGCGTGCCCGCAAAAACATATTATCGACTTCCGACGCTTTCGGAAGCAACCGGTTCCTGTTGCATAAGTGAGAAAAAGAAAACTGACTTTTGCCCTACCCTTTCTTCTAAATACATAGACAAGAACTGTAACTTGGCTCTCACGACTACCCACTCATTTGTAGCATGTATAACTCGCTGTGCAGAAACAGCCATACGCGGCTCTTGCGCGCAGCCAAAACCATCAAAGATATAGCATGATACCGAAATCTTTCCCATGAAAATGTCTTGTACATCTTTAAAGTATATTGAAATTGGCCAATTACATAAGAATAAATGATGATAATTAAAGAAAATGATAAAAATAAAAGAAAAAAAAAAAAAAAAAAAAATGGCACAGCTGGGGTTCGAACCTCTGGCCACCAGGGCCAAAAAGGCTCTTGGCACAGCGGTCTTACCCACTGTGCCATGGAGGCAACTGGAAATTAGTCTGGCTATATATACCTATAACCATATCCCCCCTCCCTTCCCATAATTCCTTGGAGAAAAAAATCCAAGATGGCGGCCGAGAAAAACAAAATGGCGGCTAAACCATCGATCTAAACAATAAGGGAAGTTTTAAAGTGCTTTTAGGTCTTCTTTGAAGTCTGATATGTAATCCTTAGCAAATTGAGATGCATTCTCCATCCATACACGCCGGAATTTACCGACATTGGGCTATAATTTAGGAAAACAGGGTGACAGAAGGACTCGGTCATATGTTTTCGAGCATACGACCAGGTTGACAACCCTGGATCCGATTTGTCATTCTAGTTCAGGCCGGCTTCCACACTGCACATTGATACATTGAATATGCTAAGATGATCAATGGACAGTGCAAAAGCCCCAGAAAATATTGTCACAAGTGGATAAATTTAGAAAGACAACTATTTCTGTAGCAACTGGTTCCTGTAGCAGGAGTCCAACAAAAGGAACTATATTTTGTATCATTTCTCTTCATATGTAGACAAGAAATGTAGTTAGGATGACTACCAACTCATACGTGCCGGTTACGCACCCGTGAAAACATGAAATATCGACTTATGATGCCTTCGGAAGCAACCGCTACCTGTTGCATAAGTCAAACAATTAGAGCCAATTTTTTTCCCTTTTATCTTACTAGGGCCACCGTAACATTAAAGCGGTCTCAATATCTATCCCCACGTGCATGACCTTTACGAGCCCGTGAAAACATATAATCCACTTACGAATCTTTCAGAAGCAACAGGTATGTGTTGCATAGGTCAAACAATAGGAACCAAATTTTTCCCTTTTTCTCTTACTAGGGCCCCCGAAACATTAAATCGGTCCCAATAACTAACCGCATGGACATGACCTTTGCGTGCCCGCAAAAACATATTATCGACTTCCGACGCTTTCGGAAGCAACCGGTTCCTGTTGCATAAGTGAGAAAAAGAAAACTGACTTTTGCCCTACCCTTTCTTCTAAATACATAGACAAGAACTGTAACTTGGCTCTCACGACTACCCACTCATTTGTAGCATGTATAACTCGCTGTGCAGAAACAGCCATACGCGGCTCTTGCGCGCAGCCAAAACCATCAAAGATATAGCATGATACCGAAATCTTTCCCATGAAAATGTCTTGTACATCTTTAAAGTATATTGAAATTGGCCAATTACATAAGAATAAATGATGATAATTAAAGAAAATGATAAAAATAAAAGAAAAAAAAAAAAAAAAAAAAAAAGGCACAGCTGGGGTTCGAACCTCTGGCCACCAGGGCCAAAAAGGCTCTTGGCACAGCGGTCTTACCCACTGTGCCATGGAGGCAACTGGAAATTAGTCTGGCTATATATACCTATAACCATATCCCCCCTCCCTTCCCATAATTCCTTGGAGAAAAAAATCCAAGATGGCGGCCGAGAAAAACAAAATGGCGGCTAAACCATCGATCTAAACAATAAGGGAAGTTTTAAAGTGCTTTTAGGTCTTCTTTGAAGTCTGATATGTAATCCTTAGCAAATTGAGATGCATTCTCCATCCATACACGCCGGAATTTACCGACATTGGGCTATAATTTAGGAAAACAGGGTGACAGAAGGACTCGGTCATATGTTTTCGAGCATACGACCAGGTTGACAACCCTGGATCCGATTTGTCATTCTAGTTCAGGCCGGCTTCCACACTGCACATTGATACATTGAATATGCTAAGATGATCAATGGACAGTGCAAAAGCCCCAGAAAATATTGTCACAAGTGGATAAATTTAGAAAGACAACTATTTCTGTAGCAACTGGTTCCTGTAGCAGGAGTCCAACAAAAGGAACTATATTTTGTATCATTTCTCTTCATATGTAGACAAGAAATGTAGTTAGGATGACTACCAACTCATACGTGCCGGTTACGCACCCGTGAAAACATGAAATATCGACTTATGATGCCTTCGGAAGCAACCGCTACCTGTTGCATAAGTCAAACAATTAGAGCCAATTTTTTTCCCTTTTATCTTACTAGGGCCACCGTAACATTAAAGCGGTCTCAATATCTATCCCCACGTGCATGACCTTTACGCGCCCGTGAAAACATATAATCCACTTACGAATCTTTCAGAAGCAACCGGTATGTGTTGCATAGGTCAAACAATAGGAACCAAATTTTTCCCTTTTTCTCTTACTAGGGCCCCCGAAACATTAAATCGGTCCCAATAACTAACCGCATGGACATGACCTTTGCGTGCCCGCAAAAACATATTATCGACTTCCGACGCTTTCGGAAGCAACCGGTTCCTGTTGCATAAGTGAGAAAAAGAAAACTGACTTTTGCCCTACCCTTTCTTCTAAATACATAGACAAGAACTGTAACTTGGCTCTCACGACTACCCACTCATTTGTAGCATGTATAACTCGCTGTGCAGAAACAGCCATACGCGGCTCTTGCACGCAGCCAAAGCCATCAAAGATATAGCATGATACCGAAATCTTTCCCATGAAAATGTCTTGTACATCTTTAAAGTATATTGAAATTGGCCAATTACATAAGAATAAATGATGATAATTAAAGAAAATGATAAAAATAAAAGAAAAAAAAAAAAAAAAAAAAAAATGGCACAGCTGGGGTTCGAACCTCTGGCCACCAGGGCCAAAAAGGCTCTTGGCACAGCGGTCTTACGCACTGTGCCATGGAGGCAACTGGAAATTAGTCTGGCTATATATACCTATAACCATATCCCCCCTCCCTTCCCATAATTCCTTGGAGAAAAAAATCCAAGATGGCGGCCGAGAAAAACAAAATGGCGGCTAAACCATCGATCTAAACAATAAGGGAAGTTTTAAAGTGCTTTTAGGTCTTCTTTGAAGTCTGATATGTAATCCTTAGCAAATTGAGATGCATTCTCCATCCATACACGCCGGAATTTACCGACATTGGGCTATAATTTAGGAAAACAGGGTGACAGAAGGACTCGGTCATATGTTTTCGAGCATACGACCAGGTTGACAACCCTGGATCCGATTTGTCATTCTAGTTCAGGCCGGCTTCCACACTGCACATTGATACATTGAATATGCTAAGATGATCAATGGACAGTGCAAAAGCCCCAGAAAATATTGTCACAAGTGGATAAATTTAGAAAGACAACTATTTCTGTAGCAACTGGTTCCTGTAGCAGGAGTCCAACAAAAGGAACTATATTTTGTATCATTTCTCTTCATATGTAGACAAGAAATGTAGTTAGAATGACTACCAACTCATACGTGCCGGTTACGCACCCGTGAAAACATGAAATATCGACTTATGATGCCTTCGGAAGCAACCGCTACCTGTTGCATAAGTCAAACAATTAGAGCCAATTTTTTTCCCTTTTATCTTACTAGGGCCACCGTAACATTAAAGCGGTCTCAATATCTATCCCCACGTGCATGACCTTTACGCGCCCGTGAAAACATATAATCCACTTACGAATCTTTCAGAAGCAACCGGTATGTGTTGCATAGGTCAAACAATAGGAACCAAATTTTTCCCTTTTTCTCTTACTAGGGCCCCCGAAACATTAAATCGGTCCCAATAACTAACCGCATGGACATGACCTTTGCGTGCCCGCAAAAACATATTATCGACTTCCGACGCTTTCGGAAGCAACCGGTTCCTGTTGCATAAGTGAGAAAAAGAAAACTGACTTTTGCCCTACCCTTTCTTCTAAATACATAGACAAGAACTGTAACTTGGCTCTCACGACTACCCACTCATTTGTAGCATGTATAACTCGCTGTGCAGAAACAGCCATACGCGGCTCTTGCGCGCAGCCAAAGCCATCAAAGATATAGCATGATACCGAAATCTTTCCCATGAAAATGTCTTGTACATCTTTAAAGTATATTGAAATTGGCCAATTACATAAGAATAAATGATGATAATTATAGAAAATGATAAAAATAAAAGAAAAAAAAAAAAAAATGGCACAGCTGGGGTTCGAACCTCTGGCCACCAGGGCCAAAAAGGCTCTTGGCACAGCGGTCTTACCCACTGTGCCATGGAGGCAACTGGAAATTAGTCTGGCTATATATACCTATAACCATATCCCCCCTCCCTTCCCATAATTCCTTGGAGAAAAAAATCCAAGATGGCGGCCGAGAAAAACAAAATGGCGGCTAAACCATCGATCTAAACAATAAGGGAAGTTTTAAAGTGCTTTTAGGTCTTCTTTGAAGTCTGATATGTAATCCTTAGCAAATTGAGATGCATTCTCCATCCATACACGCCGGAATTTACCGACATTGGGCTATAATTTAGGAAAACACGGTGACAGAAGGACTCGGTCATATGTTTTCGAGCATACGACCAGGTTGACAACCCTGGATCCGATTTGTCATTCTAGTTCAGGCCGGCTTCCACACTGCACATTGATACATTGAATATGCTAAGATGATCAATGGACAGTGCAAAAGCCCCAGAAAATATTGTCACAAGTGGATAAATTTAGAAAGACAACTATTTCTGTAGCAACTGGTTCCTGTAGCAGGAGTCCAACAAAAGGAACTATATTTTGTATCATTTCTCTTCATATGTAGACAAGAAATGTAGTTAGGATGACTACCAACTCATACGTGCCGGTTACGCACCCGTGAAAACATGAAATATCGACTTATGATGCCTTCGGAAGCAACCGCTACCTGTTGCATAAGTCAAACAATTAGAGCCAATTTTTTTCCCTTTTATCTTACTAGGGCCACCGTAACATTAAAGCGGTCTCAATATCTATCCCCACGTGCATGACCTTTACGCGCCCGTGAAAACATATAATCCACTTACGAATCTTTCAGAAGCAACCGGTATTTGTTGCATAGGTCAAACAATAGGAACCAAATTTTTCCCTTTTTCTCTTACTAGGGCCCCCGAAACATTAAATCGGTCCCAATAACTAACCGCATGGACATGACCTTTGCGTGCCCGCAAAAACATATTATCGACTTCCGACGCTTTCGGAAGCAACCGGTTCCTGTTGCATAAGTGAGAAAAAGAAAACTGACTTTTGCCCTACCCTTTCTTCTAAATACATAGACAAGAACTGTAACTTGGCTCTCACGACTACCCACTCATTTGTAGCATGTATAACTCGCTGTGCAGAAACAGCCATACGCGGCTCTTGCACGCAGCCAAAGCCATCAAAGATATAGCATGATACCGAAATCTTTCCCATGAAAATGTCTTGTACATCTTTAAAGTATATTGAAATTGGCCAATTACATAAGAATAAATGATGATAATTAAAGAAAATGATAAAAATAAAAGAAAAAAAAAAAAAAAAAAAATGGCACAGCTGGGGTTCGAACCTCTGGCCACCAGGGCCAAAAAGGCTCTTGGCACAGCGGTCTTACCCACTGTGCCATGGAGGCAACTGGAAATTAGTCTGGCTATATATACCTATAACCATATCCCCCCTCCCTTCCCATAATTCCTTGGAGAAAAAAATCCAAGATGGCGGCCGAGAAAAACAAAATGGCGGCTAAACCATCGATCTAAACAATAAGGGAAGTTTTAAAGTGCTTTTAGGTCTTCTTTGAAGTCTGATATGTAATCCTTAGCAAATTGAGATGCATTCTCCATCCATACACGCCGGAATTTACCGACATTGGGCTATAATTTAGGAAAACAGGGTGACAGAAGGACTCGGTCATATGTTTTCGAGCATACGACCAGGTTGACAACCCTGGATCCGATTTGTCATTCTAGTTCAGGCCGGCTTCCACACTGCACATTGATACATTGAATATGCTAAGATGATCAATGGACAGTGCAAAAGCCCCAGAAAATATTGTCACAAGTGGATAAATTTAGAAAGACAACTATTTCTGTAGCAACTGGTTCCTGTAGCAGGAGTCCAACAAAAGGAACTATATTTTGTATCATTTCTCTTCATATGTAGACAAGAAATGTAGTTAGGATGACTACCAACTCATACGTGCCGGTTACGCACCCGTGAAAACATGAAATATCGACTTATGATGCCTTCGGAAGCAACCGCTACCTGTTGCATAAGTCAAACAATTAGAGCCAATTTTTTTCCCTTTTATCTTACTAGGGCCACCGTAACATTAAAGCGGTCTCAATATCTATCCCCACGTGCATGACCTTTACGCGCCCGTGAAAACATATAATCCACTTACGAATCTTTCAGAAGCAACAGGTATGTGTTGCATAGGTCAAACAATAGGAACCAAATTTTTCCCTTTTTCTCTTACTAGGGCCCCCGAAACATTAAATCGGTCCCAATAACTAACCGCATGGACATGACCTTTGCGTGCCCGCAAAAACATATTATCGACTTCCGACGCTTTCGGAAGCAACCGGTTCCTGTTGCATAAGTGAGAAAAAGAAAACTGACTTTTGCCCTACCCTTTCTTCTAAATACATAGACAAGAACTGTAACTTGGCTCTCACGACTACCCACTCATTTGTAGCATGTATAACTCGCTGTGCAGAAACAGCCATACGCGGCTCTTGCGCGCAGCCAAAACCATCAAAGATATAGCATGATACCGAAATCTTTCCCATGAAAATGTCTTGTACATCTTTAAAGTATATTGAAATTGGCCAATTACATAAGAATAAATGATGATAATTAAAGAAAATGATAAAAATAAAAGAAAAAAAAAAAAAAAAAAAAAAAAATGGCACAGCTGGGGTTCGAACCTCTGGCCACCAGGGCCAAAAAGGCTCTTGGCACAGCGGTCTTACCCACTGTGCCATGGAGGCAACTGGAAATTAGTCTGGCTATATATACCTATAACCATATCCCCCCTCCCTTCCCATAATTCCTTGGAGAAAAAAATCCAAGATGGCGGCCGAGAAAAACAAAATGGCGGCTAAACCATCGATCTAAACAATAAGGGAAGTTTTAAAGTGCTTTTAGGTCTTCTTTGAAGTCTGATATGTAATCCTTAGCAAATTGAGATGCATTCTCCATCCATACACGCCGGAATTTACCGACATTGGGCTATAATTTAGGAAAACAGGGTGACAGAAGGACTCGGTCATATGTTTTCGAGCATACGACCAGGTTGACAACCCTGGATCCGATTTGTCATTCTAGTTCAGGCCGGCTTCCACACTGCACATTGATACATTGAATATGCTAAGATGATCAATGGACAGTGCAAAAGCCCCAGAAAATATTGTCACAAGTGGATAAATTTAGAAAGACAACTATTTCTGTAGCAACTGGTTCCTGTAGCAGGAGTCCAACAAAAGGAACTATATTTTGTATCATTTCTCTTCATATGTAGACAAGAAATGTAGTTAGGATGACTACCAACTCATATGTGCCGGTTACGCACCCGTGAAAACATGAAATATCGACTTATGATGCCTTCGGAAGCAACCGCTACCTGTTGCATAAGTCAAACAATTAGAGCCAATTTTTTTCCCTTTTATCTTACTAGGGCCACCGTAACATTAAAGCGGTCTCAATATCTATCCCCACGTGCATGACCTTTACGCGCCCGTGAAAACATATAATCCACTTACGAATCTTTCAGAAGCAACCGGTATGTGTTGCATAGGTCAAACAATAGGAACCAAATTTTTCCCTTTTTCTCTTACTAGGGCCCCCGAAACATTAAATCGGTCCCAATAACTAACCGCATGGACATGACCTTTGCGTGCCCGCAAAAACATATTATCGACTTCCGACGCTTTCGGAAGCAACCAGTTCCTGTTGCATAAGTGAGAAAAAGAAAACTGACTTTTGCCCTACCCTTTCTTCTAAATACATAGACAAGAACTGTAACTTGGCTCTCACGACTACCCACTCATTTGTAGCATGTATAACTCGCTGTGCAGAAACAGCCATACGCGGCTCTTGCGCGCAGCCAAAGCCATCAAAGATATAGCATGATACCGAAATCTTTCCCATGAAAATGTCTTGTACATCTTTAAAGTATATTGAAATTGGCCAATTACATAAGAATAAATGATGATAATTAAAGAAAATGATAAAAATAAAAGAAAAAAAAAAAAAAAAAAAAAAATGGCACAGCTGGGGTTCGAACCTCTGGCCACCAGGGCCAAAAAGGCTCTTGGCACAGCGGTCTTACCCACTGTGCCATGGAGGCAACTGGAAATTAGTCTGGCTATATATACCTATAACCATATCCCCCCTCCCTTCCCATAATTCCTTGGAGAAAAAAATCCAAGATGGCGGCCGAGAAAAACAAAATGGCGGCTAAACCATCGATCTAAACAATAAGGGAAGTTTTAAAGTGCTTTTAGGTCTTCTTTGAAGTCTGATATGTAATCCTTAGCAAATTGAGATGCATTCTCCATCCATACACGCCGGAATTTACCGACATTGGGCTATAATTTAGGAAAACAGGGTGACAGAAGGACTCGGTCATATGTTTTCGAGCATACGACCAGGTTGACAACCCTGGATCCGATTTGTCATTCTAGTTCAGGCCGGCTTCCACACTGCACATTGATACATTGAATATGCTAAGATGATCAATGGACAGTGCAAAAGCCCCAGAAAATATTGTCACAAGTGGATAAATTTAGAAAGACAACTATTTCTGTAGCAACTGGTTCCTGTAGCAGGAGTCCAACAAAAGGAACTATATTTTGTATCATTTCTCTTCATATGTAGACAAGAAATGTAGTTAGGATGACTACCAACTCATACGTGCCGGTTACGCACCCGTGAAAACATGAAATATCGACTTATGATGCCTTCGGAAGCAACCGCTACCTGTTGCATAAGTCAAACAATTAGAGCCAATTTTTTTCCCTTTTATCTTACTAGGGCCACCGTAACATTAAAGCGGTCTCAATATCTATCCCCACGTGCATGACCTTTACGCGCCCGTGAAAACATATAATCCACTTACGAATCTTTCAGAAGCAACCGGTATTTGTTGCATAGGTCAAACAATAGGAACCAAATTTTTCCCTTTTTCTCTTACTAGGGCCCCCGAAACATTAAATCGGTCCCAATAACTAACCGCATGGACATGACCTTTGCGTGCCCGCAAAAACATATTATCGACTTCCGACGCTTTCGGAAGCAACCGGTTCCTGTTGCATAAGTGAGAAAAAGAAAACTGACTTTTGCCCTACCCTTTCTTCTAAATACATAGACAAGAACTGTAACTTGGCTCTCACGACTACCCACTCATTTGTAGCATGTATAACTCGCTGTGCAGAAACAGCCATACGCGGCTCTTGCACGCAGCCAAAGCCATCAAAGATATAGCATGATACCGAAATCTTTCCCATGAAAATGTCTTGTACATCTTTAAAGTATATTGAAATTGGCCAATTACATAAGAATAAATGATGATAATTAAAGAAAATGATAAAAATAAAAGAAAAAAAAAAAAAAAAAAATGGCACAGCTGGGGTTCGAACCTCTGGCCACCAGGGCCAAAAAGGCTCTTGGCACAGCGGTCTTACCCACTGTGCCATGGAGGCAACTGGAAATTAGTCTGGCTATATATACCTATAACCATATCCCCCCTCCCTTCCCATAATTCCTTGGAGAAAAAAATCCAAGATGGCGGCCGAGAAAAACAAAATGGCGGCTAAACCATCGATCTAAACAATAAGGGAAGTTTTAAAGTGCTTTTAGGTCTTCTTTGAAGTCTGATATGTAATCCTTAGCAAATTGAGATGCATTCTCCATCCATACACGCCGGAATTTACCGACATTGGGCTATAATTTAGGAAAACAGGGTGACAGAAGGACTCGGTCATATGTTTTCGAGCATACGACCAGGTTGACAACCCTGGATCCGATTTGTCATTCTAGTTCAGGCCGGCTTCCACACTGCACATTGATACATTGAATATGCTAAGATGATCAATGGACAGTGCAAAAGCCCCAGAAAATATTGTCACAAGTGGATAAATTTAGAAAGACAACTATTTCTGTAGCAACTGGTTCCTGTAGCAGGAGTCCAACAAAAGGAACTATATTTTGTATCATTTCTCTTCATGTGTAGACAAGAAATGTAGTTAGGATGACTACCAACTCATACGTGCCGGTTACGCACCCGTGAAAACATGAAATATCAACTTATGATGCCTTCGGAAGCAACCGCTACCTGTTGCATAAGTCAAACAATTAGAGCCAATTTTTTTCCCTTTTATCTTACTAGGGCCACCGTAACATTAAAGCGGTCTCAATATCTATCCCCACGTGCATGACCTTTACGCGCCCGTGAAAACATATAATCCACTTACGAATCTTTCAGAAGCAACCGGTATGTGTTGCATAGGTCAAACAATAGGAACCAAATTTTTCCCTTTTTCCCTTACTAGGGCCCCCGAAACATTAAATCGGTCCCAATAACTAACCGCATGGACATGACCTTTGCGTGCCCGCAAAAACATATTATCGACTTCCGACGCTTTCGGAAGCAACCGGTTCCTGTTGCATAAGTGAGAAAAAGAAAACTGACTTTTGCCCTACCCTTTCTTCTAAATACATAGACAAGAACTGTAACTTGGCTCTCACGACTACCCACTCATTTGTAGCATGTATAACTCGCTGTGCAGAAACAGCCATACGCGGCTCTTGCACGCAGCCAAAGCCATCAAAGATATAGCATGATACCGAAATCTTTCCCATGAAAATGTCTTGTACATCTTTAAAGTATATTGAAATTGGCCAATTACATAAGAATAAATGATGATAATTAAAGAAAATGATAAAAATAAAAGAAAAAAAAAAAAAAAAAAATGGCACAGCTGGGGTTCGAACCTCTGGCCACCAGGGCCAAAAAGGCTCTTGGCACAGCGGTCTTACCCACTGTGCCATGGAGGCAACTGGAAATTAGTCTGGCTATATATACCTATAACCATATCCCCCCTCCCTTCCCATAATTCCTTGGAGAAAAAAATCCAAGATGGCGGCCGAGAAAAACAAAATGGCGGCTAAACCATCGATCTAAACAATAAGGGAAGTTTTAAAGTGCTTTTAGGTCTTCTTTGAAGTCTGATATGTAATCCTTAGCAAATTGAGATGCATTCTCCATCCATACACGCCGGAATTTACCGACATTGGGCTATAATTTAGGAAAACAGGGTGACAGAAGGACTCGGTCATATGTTTTCGAGCATACGACCAGGTTGACAACCCTGGATCCGATTTGTCATTCTAGTTCAGGCCGGCTTCCACACTGCACATTGATACATTGAATATGCTAAGATGATCAATGGACAGTGCAAAAGCCCCAGAAAATATTGTCACAAGTGGATAAATTTAGAAAGACAACTATTTCTGTAGCAACTGGTTCCTGTAGCAGGAGTCCAACAAAAGGAACTATATTTTGTATCATTTCTCTTCATGTGTAGACAAGAAATGTAGTTAGGATGACTACCAACTCATACGTGCCGGTTACGCACCCGTGAAAACATGAAATATCGACTTATGATGCCTTCGGAAGCAACCGCTACCTGTTGCATAAGTCAAACAATTAGAGCCAATTTTTTCCCTTTTATCTTACTAGGGCCACCGTAACATTAAAGCGGTCTCAATATCTATCCCCACGTGCATGACCTTTACGCGCCCGTGAAAACATATAATCCACTTACGAATCTTTCAGAAGCAACCGGTATGTGTTGCATAGGTCAAACAATAGGAACCAAATTTTTCCCTTTTTCCCTTACTAGGGCCCCCGAAACATTAAATCGGTCCCAATAACTAACCGCATGGACATGACCTTTGCGTGCCCGCAAAAACATATTATCGACTTCCGACGCTTTCGGAAGCAACCGGTTCCTGTTGCATAAGTGAGAAAAAGAAAACTGACTTTTGCCCTACCCTTTCTTCTAAATACATAGACAAGAACTGTAACTTGGCTCTCACGACTACCCACTCATTTGTAGCATGTATAACTCGCTGTGCAGAAACAGCCATACGCGGCTCTTGCACGCAGCCAAAGCCATCAAAGATATAGCATGATACCGAAATCTTTCCCATGAAAATGTCTTGTACATCTTTAAAGTATATTGAAATTGGCCAATTACATAAGAATAAATGATGATAATTAAAGAAAATGATAAAAATAAAAATAAAAAAAAAAAAAAAAACATGGCACAGCTGGGGTTCGAACCTCTGGCCACCAGGGCCAAAAAGGCTCTTGGCACAGCGGTCTTACCCACTGTGCCATGGAGGCAACTGGAAATTAGTCTGGCTATATATACCTATAACCATATCCCCCCTCCCTTCCCATAATTCCTTGGAGAAAAAAATCCAAGATGGCGGCCGAGAAAAACAAAATGGCGGCTAAACCATCGATCTAAACAATAAGGGAAGTTTTAAAGTGCTTTTAGGTCTTCTTTGAAGTCTGATATGTAATCCTTAGCAAATTGAGATGCATTCTCCATCCATACACGCCGGAATTTACCGACATTGGGCTATAATTTAGGAAAACAGGGTGACAGAAGGACTCGGTCATATGTTTTCGAGCATACGACCAGGTTGACAACCCTGGATCCGATTTGTCATTCTAGTTCAGGCCGGCTTCCACACTGCACATTGATACATTGAATATGCTAAGATGATCAATGGACAGTGCAAAAGCCCCAGAAAATATTGTCACAAGTGGATAAATTTAGAAAGACAACTATTTCTGTAGCAACTGGTTCCTGTAGCAGGAGTCCAACAAAAGGAACTATATTTTGTATCATTTCTCTTCATATGTAGACAAGAAATGTAGTTAGGATGACTACCAACTCATACGTGCCGGTTACGCACCCGTGAAAACATGAAATATCGACTTATGATGCCTTCGGAAGCAACCGCTACCTGTTGCATAAGTCAAACAATTAGAGCCAATTTTTTTCCCTTTTATCTTACTAGGGCCACCGTAACATTAAAGCGGTCTCAATATCTATCCCCACGTGCATGACCTTTACGCGCCCGTGAAAACATATAATCCACTTACGAATCTTTCAGAAGCAACCGGTATGTGTTGCATAGGTCAAACAATAGGAACCAAATTTTTCCCTTTTTCTCTTACTAGGGCCCCCGAAACATTAAATCGGTCCCAATAACTAACCGCATGGACATGATCTTTGCGTGCCCGCAAAAACATATTATCGACTTCCGACGCTTTCGGAAGCAACCGGTTCCTGTTGCATAAGTGAGAAAAAGAAAACTGACTTTTGCCCTACCCTTTCTTCTAAATACATAGACAAGAACTGTAACTTGGCTCTCATGACTACCCACTCATTTGTAGCATGTATAACTCGCTGTGCAGAAACAGCCATACGCGGCTCTTGCGCGCAGCCAAAGCCATCAAAGATATAGCATGATACCGAAATCTTTCCCATGAAAATGTCTTGTACATCTTTAAAGTATATTGAAATTGGCCAATTACATAAGAATAAATGATGATAATTAAAGAAAATGATAAAAATAAAAGAAAAAAAAAAAAAAAAAAAATGGCACAGCTGGGGTTCGAACCTCTGGCCACCAGGGCCAAAAAGGCTCTTGGCACAGCGGTCTTACCCACTGTGCCATGGAGGCAACTGGAAATTAGTCTGGCTATATATACCTATAACCATATCCCCCCTCCCTTCCCATAATTCCTTGGAGAAAAAAATCCAAGATGGCGGCCGAGAAAAACAAAATGGCGGCTAAACCATCGATCTAAACAATAAGGGAAGTTTTAAAGTGCTTTTAGGTCTTCTTTGAAGTCTGATATGTAATCCTTAGCAAATTGAGATGCATTCTCCATCCATACACGCCGGAATTTACCGACATTGGGCTATAATTTAGGAAAACAGGGTGACAGAAGGACTCGGTCATATGTTTTCGAGCATACGACCAGGTTGACAACCCTGGATCCGATTTGTCATTCTAGTTCAGGCCGGCTTCCACACTGCACATTGATACATTGAATATGCTAAGATGATCAATGGACAGTGCAAAAGCCCCAGAAAATATTGTCACAAGTGGATAAATTTAGAAAGACAACTATTTCTGTAGCAACTGGTTCCTGTAGCAGGAGTCCAACAAAAGGAACTATATTTTGTATCATTTCTCTTCATATGTAGACAAGAAATGTAGTTAGGATGACTACCAACTCATACGTGCCGGTTACACACCCGTGAAAACATGAAATATCGACTTATGATGCCTTCGGAAGCAACCGCTACCTGTTGCATAAGTCAAACAATTAGAGCCAATTTTTTTCCCTTTTATCTTACTAGGGCCACCGTAACATTAAAGCGGTCTCAATATCTATCCCCACGTGCATGACCTTTACGCGCCCGTGAAAACATATAATCCACTTACGAATCTTTCAGAAGCAACCGGTATGTGTTGCATAGGTCAAACAATAGGAACCAAATTTTTCCCTTTTTCTCTTACTAGGGCCCCCGAAACATTAAATCGGTCCCAATAACTAACCACATGGACATGACCTTTGCGTGCCCGCAAAAACATATTATCGACTTCCGACGCTTTCGGAAGCAACCGGTTCCTGTTGCATAAGTGAGAAAAAGAAAACTGACTTTTGCCCTACCCTTTCTTCTAAATACATAGACAAGAACTGTAACTTGGCTCTCACGACTACCCACTCATTTGTAGCATGTATAACTCGCTGTGCAGAAACAGCCATACGCGGCTCTTGCGCGCAGCCAAAGCCATCAAAGATATAGCATGATACCGAAATCTTTCCCATGAAAATGTCTTGTACATCTTTAAAGTATATTGAAATTGGCCAATTACATAAGAATAAATGATGATAATTAAAGAAAATGATAAAAATAAAAGAAAAAAAAAAAAAAAAAAAAAAATGGCACAGCTGGGGTTCGAACCTCTGGCCACCAGGGCCAAAAAGGCTCTTGGCACAGCGGTCTTACCCACTGTGCCATGGAGGCAACTGGAAATTAGTCTGGCTATATATACCTATAACCATATCCCCCCTCCCTTCCCATAATTCCTTGGAGAAAAAAATCCAAGATGGCGGCCGAGAAAAACAAAATGGCGGCTAAACCATCGATCTAAACAATAAGGGAAGTTTTAAAGTGCTTTTAGGTCTTCTTTGAAGTCTGATATGTAATCCTTAGCAAATTGAGATGCATTCTCCATCCATACACGCCGGAATTTACCGACATTGGGCTATAATTTAGGAAAACAGGGTGACAGAAGGACTCGGTCATATGTTTTCGAGCATACGACCAGGTTGACAACCCTGGATCCGATTTGTCATTCTAGTTCAGGCCGGCTTCCACACTGCACATTGATACATTGAATATGCTAAGATGATCAATGGACAGTGCAAAAGCCCCAGAAAATATTGTCACAAGTGGATAAATTTAGAAAGACAACTATTTCTGTAGCAACTGGTTCCTGTAGCAGGAGTCCAACAAAAGGAACTATATTTTGTATCATTTCTCTTCATATGTAGACAAGAAATGTAGTTAGGATGACTACCAACTCATACGTGCCGGTTACGCACCCGTGAAAACATGAAATATCGACTTATGATGCCTTCGGAAGCAACCGCTACCTGTTGCATAAGTCAAACAATTAGAGCCAATTTTTTTCCCTTTTATCTTACTAGGGCCACCGTAACATTAAAGCGGTCTCAATATCTATCCCCACGTGCATGACCTTTACGCGCCCGTGAAAACATATAATCCACTTACGAATCTTTCAGAAGCAACCGGTATGTGTTGCATAGGTCAAACAATAGGAACCAAATTTTTCCCTTTTTCTCTTACTAGGGCCCCCGAAACATTAAATCGGTCCCAATAACTAACCGCATGGACATGACCTTTGCGTGCCCGCAAAAACATATTATCGACTTCCGACGCTTTCGGAAGCAACCGGTTCCTGTTGCATAAGTGAGAAAAAGAAAACTGACTTTTGCCCTACCCTTTCTTCTAAATACATAGACAAGAACTGTAACTTGGCTCTCACGACTACCCACTCATTTGTAGCATGTATAACTCGCTGTGCAGAAACAGCCATACACGGCTCTTGCGCGCAGCCAAAGCCATCAAAGATATAGCATGATACCAAAATCTTTCCCATGAAAATGTCTTGTACATCTTTAAAGTATATTGAAATTGGCCAATTACATAAGAATAAATGATGATAATTAAAGAAAATGATAAAAATAAAAGAAAAAAAAAAAAAAAATGGCACAGCTGGGGTTCGAACCTCTGGCCACCAGGGCCAAAAAGGCTCTTGGCACAGCGGTCTTACCCACTGTGCCATGGAGGCAACTGGAAATTAGTCTGGCTATATATACCTATAACCATATCCCCCCTCCCTTCCCATAATTCCTTGGAGAAAAAAATCCAAGATGGCGGCCGAGAAAAACAAAATGGCGGCTAAACCATCGATCTAAACAATAAGGGAAGTTTTAAAGTGCTTTTAGGTCTTCTTTGAAGTCTGATATGTAATCCTTAGCAAATTGAGATGCATTCTCCATCCATACACGCCGGAATTTACCGACATTGGGCTATAATTTAGGAAAACAGGGTGACAGAAGGACTCGGTCATATGTTTTCGAGCATACGACCAGGTTGACAACCCTGGATCCGATTTGTCATTCTAGTTCAGGCCGGCTTCCACACTGCACATTGATACATTGAATATGCTAAGATGATCAATGGACAGTGCAAAAGCCCCAGAAAATATTGTCACAAGTGGATAAATTTAGAAAGACAACTATTTCTGTAGCAACTGGTTCCTGTAGCAGGAGTCCAACAAAAGGAACTATATTTTGTATCATTTCTCTTCATATGTAGACAAGAAATGTAGTTAGGATGACTACCAACTCATACGTGCCGGTTACGCACCCGTGAAAACATGAAATATCGACTTATGATGCCTTCGGAAGCAACCGCTACCTGTTGCATAAGTCAAACAATTAGAGCCAATTTTTTTCCCTTTTATCTTACTAGGGCCACCGTAACATTAAAGCGGTCTCAATATCTATCCCCACGTGCATGACCTTTACGCGCCCGTGAAAACATATAATCCACTTACGAATCTTTCAGAAGCAACCGGTATGTGTTGCATAGGTCAAACAATAGGAACCAAATTTTTCCCTTTTTCTCTTACTAGGGCCCCCGAAACATTAAATCGGTCCCAATAACTAACCGCATGGACATGACCTTTGCGTGCCCGCAAAAACATATTATCGACTTCCGACGCTTTCGGAAGCAACCGGTTCCTGTTGCATAAGTGAGAAAAAGAAAACTGACTTTTGCCCTACCCTTTCTTCTAAATACATAGACAAGAACTGTAACTTGGCTCTCACGACTACCCACTCATTTGTAGCATGTATAACTCGCTGTGCAGAAACAGCCATACGCGGCTCTTGCGCGCAGCCAAAGCCATCAAAGATATAGCATGATACCGAAATCTTTCCCATGAAAATGTCTTGTACATCTTTAAAGTATATTGAAATTGGCCAATTACATAAGAATAAATGATGATAATTAAAGAAAATGATAAAAATAAAAGAAAAAAAAAAAAAAAAAAAAAAATGGCACAGCTGGGGTTCGAACCTCTGGCCACCAGGGCCAAAAAGGCTCTTGGCACAGCGGTCTTACCCACTGTGCCATGGAGGCAACTGGAAATTAGTCTGGCTATATATACCTATAACCATATCCCCCCTCCCTTCCCGTAATTCCTTGGAGAAAAAAATCCAAGATGGCGGCCGAGAAAAACAAAATGGCGGCTAAACCATCGATCTAAACAATAAGGGAAGTTTTAAAGTGCTTTTAGGTCTTCTTTGAAGTCTGATATGTAATCCTTAGCAAATTGAGATGCATTCTCCATCCATACACGCCGGAATTTACCGACATTGGGCTATAATTTAGGAAAACAGGGTGACAGAAGGACTCGGTCATATGTTTTCGAGCATACGACCAGGTTGACAACCCTGGATCCGATTTGTCATTCTAGTTCAGGCCGGCTTCCACACTGCACATTGATACATTGAATATGCTAAGATGATCAATGGACAGTGCAAAAGCCCCAGAAAATATTGTCACAAGTGGATAAATTTAGAAAGACAACTATTTCTGTAGCAACTGGTTCCTGTAGCAGGAGTCCAACAAAAGGAACTATATTTTGTATCATTTCTCTTCATATGTAGACAAGAAATGTAGTTAGGATGACTACCAACTCATACGTGCCGGTTACGCACCCGTGAAAACATGAAATATCGACTTATGATGCCTTCGGAAGCAACCGCTACCTGTTGCATAAGTCAAACAATTAGAGCCAATTTTTTTCCCTTTTATCTTACTAGGGCCACCGTAACATTAAAGCGGTCTCAATATCTATCCCCACGTGCATGACCTTTACGCGCCCGTGAAAACATATAATCCACTTACGAATCTTTCAGAAGCAACCGGTATGTGTTGCATAAGTCAAACAATAGGAACCAAATTTTTCCCTTTTTCTCTTACTAGGGCCCCCGAAACATTAAATCGGTCCCAATAACTAACCGCATGGACATGACCTTTGCGTGCCCGCAAAAACATATTATCGACTTCCGACGCTTTCGGAAGCAACCGGTTCCTGTTGCATAAGTGAGAAAAAGAAAACTGACTTTTGCCCTACCCTTTCTTCTAAATACATAGACAAGAACTGTAACTTGGCTCTCACGACTACCCACTCATTTGTAGCATGTATAACTCGCTGTGCAGAAACAGCCATACGCGGCTCTTGCGCGCAGCCAAAGCCATCAAAGATATAGCATGATACCGAAATCTTTCCCATGAAAATGTCTTGTACATCTTTAAAGTATATTGAAATTGGCCAATTACATAAGAATAAATGATGATAATTAAAGAAAATGATAAAAATAAAAGAAAAAAAAAAAAAAAAAAAAATGGCACAGCTGGGGTTCGAACCTCTGGCCACCAGGGCCAAAAAGGCTCTTGGCACAGCGGTCTTACCCACTGTGCCATGGAGGCAACTGGAAATTAGTCTGGCTATATATACCTATAACCATATCCCCCCTCCCTTCCCATAATTCCTTGGAGAAAAAAATCCAAGATGGCGGCCGAGAAAAACAAAATGGCGGCTAAACCATCGATCTAAACAATAAGGGAAGTTTTAAAGTGCTTTTAGGTCTTCTTTGAAGTCTGATATGTAATCCTTAGCAAATTGAGATGCATTCTCCATCCATACACGCCGGAATTTACCGACATTGGGCTATAATTTAGGAAAACAGGGTGACAGAAGGACTCGGTCATATGTTTTCGAGCATACGACCAGGTTGACAACCCTGGATCCGATTTGTCATTCTAGTTCAGGCCGGCTTCCACACTGCACATTGATACATTGAATATGCTAAGATGATCAATGGACAGTGCAAAAGCCCCAGAAAATATTGTCACAAGTGGATAAATTTAGAAAGACAACTATTTCTGTAGCAACTGGTTCCTGTAGCAGGAGTCCAACAAAAGGAACTATATTTTGTATCATTTCTCTTCATATGTAGACAAGAAATGTAGTTAGGATGACTACCAACTCATACGTGCCGGTTACGCACCCGTGAAAACATGAAATATCGACTTATGATGCCTTCGGAAGCAACCGCTACCTGTTGCATAAGTCAAACAATTAGAGCCAATTTTTTTCCCTTTTATCTTACTAGGGCCACCGTAACATTAAAGCGGTCTCAATATCTATCCCCACGTGCATGACCTTTACGCGCCCGTGAAAACATATAATCCACTTACGAATCTTTCAGAAGCAACCGGTATGTGTTGCATAGGTCAAACAATAGGAACCAAATTTTTCCCTTTTTCTCTTACTAGGGCCCCCGAAACATTAAATCGGTCCCAATAACTAACCGCATGGACATGACCTTTGCGTGCCCGCAAAAACATATTATCGACTTCCGACGCTTTCGGAAGCAACCGGTTCCTGTTGCATAAGTGAGAAAAAGAAAACTGACTTTTGCCCTACCCTTTCTTCTAAATACATAGACAAGAACTGTAACTTGGCTCTCACGACTACCCACTCATTTGTAGCATGTATAACTCGCTGTGCAGAAACAGCCATACGCGGCTCTTGCGCGCAGCCAAAGCCATCAAAGATATAGCATGATACCGAAATCTTTCCCATGAAAATGTCTTGTACATCTTTAAAGTATATTGAAATTGGCCAATTACATAAGAATAAATGATGATAATTAAAGAAAATGATAAAAATAAAAGAAAAAAAAAAAAAAAAAAAAAAAATGGCACAGCTGGGGTTCGAACCTCTGGCCACCAGGGCCAAAAAGGCTCTTGGCACAGCGGTCTTACCCACTGTGCCATGGAGGCAACTGGAAATTAGTCTGGCTATATATACCTATAACCATATCCCCCCTCCCTTCCCATAATTCCTTGGAGAAAAAAATCCAAGATGGCGGCCGAGAAAAACAAAATGGCGGCTAAACCATCAATCTAAACAATAAGGGAAGTTTTAAAGTGCTTTTAGGTCTTCTTTGAAGTCTGATATGTAATCCTTAGCAAATTGAGATGCATTCTCCATCCATACACGCCGGAATTTACCGACATTGGGCTATAATTTAGGAAAACAGGGTGACAGAAGGACTCGGTCATATGTTTTCGAGCATACGACCAGGTTGACAACCCTGGATCCGATTTGTCATTCTAGTTCAGGCCGGCTTCCACACTGCACATTGATACATTGAATATGCTAAGATGATCAATGGACAGTGCAAAAGCCCCAGAAAATATTGTCACAAGTGGATAAATTTAGAAAGACAACTATTTCTGTAGCAACTGGTTCCTGTAGCAGGAGTCCAACAAAAGGAACTATATTTTGTATCATTTCTCTTCATATGTAGACAAGAAATGTAGTTAGGATGACTACCAACTCATACGTGCCGGTTACGCACCCGTGAAAACATGAAATATCGACTTATGATGCCTTCGGAAGCAACCGCTACCTGTTGCATAAGTCAAACAATTAGAGCCAATTTTTTTCCCTTTTATCTTACTAGGGCCACCGTAACATTAAAGCGGTCTCAATATCTATCCCCACGTGCATGACCTTTACGCGCCCGTGAAAACATATAATCCACTTACGAATCTTTCAGAAGCAACCGGTATGTGTTGCATAGGTCAAACAATAGGAACCAAATTTTTCCCTTTTTCTCTTACTAGGGCCCCCGAAACATTAAATCGGTCCCAATAACTAACCGCATGGACATGACCTTTGCGTGCCCGCAAAAACATATTATCGACTTCCGACGCTTTCGGAAGCAACCGGTTCCTGTTGCATAAGTGAGAAAAAGAAAACTGACTTTTGCCCTACCCTTTCTTCTAAATACATAGACAAGAACTGTAACTTGGCTCTCACGACTACCCACTCATTTGTAGCATGTATAACTCGCTGTGCAGAAACAGCCATACGCGGCTCTTGCGCGCAGCCAAAGCCATCAAAGATATAGCATGATACCGAAATCTTTCCCATGAAAATGTCTTGTACATCTTTAAAGTATATTGAAATTGGCCAATTACATAAGAATAAATGATGATAATTAAAGAAAATGATAAAAAGAAAATAAAAAAAAAAAAAAAATGGCACAGCTGGGGTTCGAACCTCTGGCCACCAGGGCCAAAAAGGCTCTTGGCACAGCGGTCTTACCCACTGTGCCATGGAGGCAACTGGAAATTAGTCTGGCTATATATACCTATAACCATATCCCCCCTCCCTTCCCATAATTCCTTGGAGAAAAAAATCCAAGATGGCGGCCGAGAAAAACAAAATGGCGGCTAAACCATCGATCTAAACAATAAGGGAAGTTTTAAAGTGCTTTTAGGTCTTCTTTGAAGTCTGATATGTAATCCTTAGCAAATTGAGATGCATTCTCCATCCATACACGCCGGAATTTACCGACATTGGGCTATAATTTAGGAAAACAGGGTGACAGAAGGACTCGGTCATATGTTTTCGAGCATACGACCAGGTTGACAACCCTGGATCCGATTTGTCATTCTAGTTCAGGCCGGCTTCCACACTGCACATTGATACATTGAATATGCTAAGATGATCAATGGACAGTGCAAAAGCCCCAGAAAATATTGTCACAAGTGGATAAATTTAGAAAGACAACTATTTCTGTAGCAACTGGTTCCTGTAGCAGGAGTCCAACAAAAGGAACTATATTTTGTATCATTTCTCTTCATATGTAGACAAGAAATGTAGTTAGGATGACTACCAACTCATACGTGCCGGTTACGCACCCGTGAAAACATGAAATATCGACTTATGATGCCTTCGGAAGCAACCGCTACCTGTTGCATAAGTCAAACAATTAGAGCCAATTTTTTTCCCTTTTATCTTACTAGGGCCACCGTAACATTAAAGCGGTCTCAATATCTATCCCCACGTGCATGACCTTTACGCGCCCGTGAAAACATATAATCCACTTACGAATCTTTCAGAAGCAACCGGTATGTGTTGCATAGGTCAAACAATAGGAACCAAATTTTTCCCTTTTTCTCTTACTAGGGCCCCCGAAACATTAAATCGGTCCCAATAACTAACCGCATGGACATGACCTTTGCGTGCCCGCAAAAACATATTATCGACTTCCGACGCTTTCGGAAGCAACCGGTTCCTGTTGCATAAGTGAGAAAAAGAAAACTGACTTTTGCCCTACCCTTTCTTCTAAATACATAGACAAGAACTGTAACTTGGCTCTCACGACTACCCACTCATTTGTAGCATGTATAACTCGCTGTGCAGAAACAGCCATACGCGGCTCTTGCGCGCAGCCAAAGCCATCAAAGATATAGCATGATACCGAAATCTTTCCCATGAAAATGTCTTGTACATCTTTAAAGTATATTGAAATTGGCCAATTACATAAGAATAAATGATGATAATTAAAGAAAATGATAAAAATAAAAGAAAAAAAAAAAAAAAATGGCACAGCTGGGGTTCGAACCTCTGGCCACCAGGGCCAAAAAGGCTCTTGGCACAGCGGTCTTACCCACTGTGCCATGGAGGCAACTGGAAATTAGTCTGGCTATATATACCTATAACCATATCCCCCCTCCCTTCCCATAATTCCTTGGAGAAAAAAATCCAAGATGGCGGCCGAGAAAAACAAAATGGCGGCTAAACCATCGATCTAAACAATAAGGGAAGTTTTAAAGTGCTTTTAGGTCTTCTTTGAAGTCTGATATGTAATCCTTAGCAAATTGAGATGCATTCTCCATCCATACACGCCGGAATTTACCGACATTGGGCTATAATTTAGGAAAACAGGGTGACAGAAGGACTCGGTCATATGTTTTCGAGCATACGACCAGGTTGACAACCCTGGATCCGATTTGTCATTCTAGTTCAGGCCGGCTTCCACACTGCACATTGATACATTGAATATGCTAAGATGATCAATGGACAGTGCAAAAGCCCCAGAAAATATTGTCACAAGTGGATAAATTTAGAAAGACAACTATTTCTGTAGCAACTGGTTCCTGTAGCAGGAGTCCAACAAAAGGAACTATATTTTGTATCATTTCTCTTCATATGTAGACAAGAAATGTAGTTAGGATGACTACCAACTCATACGTGCCGGTTACGCACCCGTGAAAACATGAAATATCGACTTATGATGCCTTCGGAAGCAACCGCTACCTGTTGCATAAGTCAAACAATTAGAGCCAATTTTTTTCCCTTTTATCTTACTAGGGCCACCGTAACATTAAAGCGGTCTCAATATCTATCCCCACGTGCATGACCTTTACGCGCCCGTGAAAACATATAATCCACTTACGAATCTTTCAGAAGCAACCGGTATGTGTTGCATAGGTCAAACAATAGGAACCAAATTTTTCCCTTTTTCTCTTACTAGGGCCCCCGAAACATTAAATCGGTCCCAATAACTAACCGCATGGACATGACCTTTGCGTGCCCGCAAAAACATATTATCGACTTCCGACGCTTTCGGAAGCAACCGGTTCCTGTTGCATAAGTGAGAAAAAGAAAACTGACTTTTGCCCTACCCTTTCTTCTAAATACATAGACAAGAACTGTAACTTGGCTCTCACGACTACCCACTCATTTGTAGCATGTATAACTCGCTGTGCAGAAACAGCCATACGCGGCTCTTGCGCGCAGCCAAAGCCATCAAAGATATAGCATGATACCGAAATCTTTCCCATGAAAATGTCTTGTACATCTTTAAAGTATATTGAAATTGGCCAATTACATAAGAATAAATGATGATAATTAAAGAAAATGATAAAAATAAAAGAAAAAAAAAAAAAAAAAAAAAAATGGCACAGCTGGGGTTCGAACCTCTGGCCACCAGGGCCAAAAAGGCTCTTGGCACAGCGGTCTTACCCACTGTGCCATGGAGGCAACTGGAAATTAGTCTGGCTATATATACCTATAACCATATCCCCCCTCCCTTCCCATAATTCCTTGGAGAAAAAAATCCAAGATGGCGGCCGAGAAAAACAAAATGGCGGCTAAACCATCAATCTAAACAATAAGGGAAGTTTTAAAGTGCTTTTAGGTCTTCTTTGAAGTCTGATATGTAATCCTTAGCAAATTGAGATGCATTCTCCATCCATACACGCCGGAATTTACCGACATTGGGCTATAATTTAGGAAAACAGGGTGACAGAAGGACTCGGTCATATGTTTTCGAGCATACGACCAGGTTGACAACCCTGGATCCGATTTGTCATTCTAGTTCAGGCCGGCTTCCACACTGCACATTGATACATTGAATATGCTAAGATGATCAATGGACAGTGCAAAAGCCCCAGAAAATATTGTCACAAGTGGATAAATTTAGAAAGACAACTATTTCTGTAGCAACTGGTTCCTGTAGCAGGAGTCCAACAAAAGGAACTATATTTTGTATCATTTCTCTTCATATGTAGACAAGAAATGTAGTTAGGATGACTACCAACTCATACGTGCCGGTTACGCACCCGTGAAAACATGAAATATCGACTTATGATGCCTTCGGAAGCAACCGCTACCTGTTGCATAAGTCAAACAATTAGAGCCAATTTTTTTCCCTTTTATCTTACTAGGGCCACCGTAACATTAAAGCGGTCTCAATATCTATCCCCACGTGCATGACCTTTACGCGCCCGTGAAAACATATAATCCACTTACGAATCTTTCAGAAGCAACCGGTATGTGTTGCATAGGTCAAACAATAGGAACCAAATTTTTCCCTTTTTCTCTTACTAGGGCCCCCGAAACATTAAATCGGTCCCAATAACTAACCGCATGGACATGACCTTTGCGTGCCCGCAAAAACATATTATCGACTTCCGACGCTTTCGGAAGCAACCGGTTCCTGTTGCATAAGTGAGAAAAAGAAAACTGACTTTTGCCCTACCCTTTCTTCTAAATACATAGACAAGAACTGTAACTTGGCTCTCACGACTACCCACTCATTTGTAGCATGTATAACTCGCTGTGCAGAAACAGCCATACGCGGCTCTTGCGCGCAGCCAAAGCCATCAAAGATATAGCATGATACCGAAATCTTTCCCATGAAAATGTCTTGTACATCTTTAAAGTATATTGAAATTGGCCAATTACATAAGAATAAATGATGATAATTAAAGAAAATGATAAAAATAAAAGAAAAAAAAAAAAAAAATGGCACAGCTGGGGTTCGAACCTCTGGCCACCAGGGCCAAAAAGGCTCTTGGCACAGCGGTCTTACCCACTGTGCCATGGAGGCAACTGGAAATTAGTCTGGCTATATATACCTATAACCATATCCCCCCTCCCTTCCCATAATTCCTTGGAGAAAAAAATCCAAGATGGCGGCCGAGAAAAACAAAATGGCGGCTAAACCATCGATCTAAACAATAAGGGAAGTTTTAAAGTGCTTTTAGGTCTTCTTTGAAGTCTGATATGTAATCCTTAGCAAATTGAGATGCATTCTCCATCCATACACGCCGGAATTTACCGACATTGGGCTATAATTTAGGAAAACAGGGTGACAGAAGGACTCGGTCATATGTTTTCGAGCATACGACCAGGTTGACAACCCTGGATCCGATTTGTCATTCTAGTTCAGGCCGGCTTCCACACTGCACATTGATACATTGAATATGCTAAGATGATCAATGGACAGTGCAAAAGCCCCAGAAAATATTGTCACAAGTGGATAAATTTAGAAAGACAACTATTTCTGTAGCAACTGGTTCCTGTAGCAGGAGTCCAACAAAAGGAACTATATTTTGTATCATTTCTCTTCATATGTAGACAAGAAATGTAGTTAGGATGACTACCAACTCATACGTGCCGGTTACGCACCCGTGAAAACATGAAATATCGACTTATGATGCCTTCGGAAGCAACCGCTACCTGTTGCATAAGTCAAACAATTAGAGCCAATTTTTTTCCCTTTTATCTTACTAGGGCCACCGTAACATTAAAGCGGTCTCAATATCTATCCCCACGTGCATGACCTTTATGCGCCCGTGAAAACATATAATCCACTTACGAATCTTTCAGAAGCAACCGGTATGTGTTGCATAGGTCAAACAATAGGAACCAAATTTTTCCCTTTTTCTCTTACTAGGGCCCCCGAAACATTAAATCGGTCCCAATAACTAACCGCATGGACATGACCTTTGCGTGCCCGCAAAAACATATTATCGACTTCCGACGCTTTCGGAAGCAACCGGTTCCTGTTGCATAAGTGAGAAAAAGAAAACTGACTTTTGCCCTACCCTTTCTTCTAAATACATAGACAAGAACTGTAACTTGGCTCTCACGACTACCCACTCATTTGTAGCATGTATAACTCGCTGTGCAGAAACAGCCATACGCGGCTCTTGCGCGCAGCCAAAGCCATCAAAGATATAGCATGATACCGAAATCTTTCCCATGAAAATGTCTTGTACATCTTTAAAGTATATTGAAATTGGCCAATTACATAAGAATAAATGATGATAATTAAAGAAAATGATAAAAAGAAAATAAAAAAAAAAAAAAAATGGCACAGCTGGGGTTCGAACCTCTGGCCACCAGGGCCAAAAAGGCTCTTGGCACAGCGGTCTTACCCACTGTGCCATGGAGGCAACTGGAAATTAGTCTGGCTATATATACCTATAACCATATCCCCCCTCCCTTCCCATAATTCCTTGGAGAAAAAAATCCAAGATGGCGGCCGAGAAAAACAAAATGGCGGCTAAACCATCGATCTAAACAATAAGGGAAGTTTTAAAGTGCTTTTAGGTCTTCTTTGAAGTCTGATATGTAATCCTTAGCAAATTGAGATGCATTCTCCATCCATACACGCCGGAATTTACCGACATTGGGCTATAATTTAGGAAAACAGGGTGACAGAAGGACTCGGTCATATGTTTTCGAGCATACGACCAGGTTGACAACCCTGGATCCGATTTGTCATTCTAGTTCAGGCCGGCTTCCACACTGCACATTGATACATTGAATATGCTAAGATGATCAATGGACAGTGCAAAAGCCCCAGAAAATATTGTCACAAGTGGATAAATTTAGAAAGACAACTATTTCTGTAGCAACTGGTTCCTGTAGCAGGAGTCCAACAAAAGGAACTATATTTTGTATCATTTCTCTTCATATGTAGACAAGAAATGTAGTTAGGATGACTACCAACTCATACGTGCCGGTTACGCACCCGTGAAAACATGAAATATCGACTTATGATGCCTTCGGAAGCAACCGCTACCTGTTGCATAAGTCAAACAATTAGAGCCAATTTTTTTCCCTTTTATCTTACTAGGGCCACCGTAACATTAAAGCGGTCTCAATATCTATCCCCACGTGCATGACCTTTATGCGCCCGTGAAAACATATAATCCACTTACGAATCTTTCAGAAGCAACCGGTATGTGTTGCATAGGTCAAACAATAGGAACCAAATTTTTCCCTTTATCTCTTACTAGGGCCCCCGAAACATTAAATCGGTCCCAATAACTAACCGCATGGACATGACCTTTGCGTGCCCGCAAAAACATATTATCGACTTCCGACGCTTTCGGAAGCAACCGGTTCCTGTTGCATAAGTGAGAAAAAGAAAACTGACTTTTGCCCTACCCTTTCTTCTAAATACATAGACAAGAACTGTAACTTGGCTCTCACGACTACCCACTCATTTGTAGCATGTATAACTCGCTGTGCAGAAACAGCCATACGCGGCTCTTGCGCGCAGCCAAAGCCATCAAAGATATAGCATGATACCGAAATCTTTCCCATGAAAATGTCTTGTACATCTTTAAAGTATATGGAAATTGGCCAATTACATAAGAATAAATGATGATAATTAAAGAAAATGATAAAAATAAAAGAAAAAAAAAAAAAAAAAAAAAATGGCACAGCTGGGGTTCGAACCTCTGGCCACCAGGGCCAAAAAGGCTCTTGGCACAGCGGTCTTACCCACTGTGCCATCGAGGCAACTGGAAATTAGTCTGGCTATATATACCTATAACCACATCCCCCCTCCCTTCCCATAATTCCTTGGAGAAAAAAATCCAAGATGGCGGCCGAGAAAAACAAAATGGCGGCTAAACCATCGATCTAAACAATAAGGGAAGTTTTAAAGTGCTTTTAGGTCTTCTTTGAAGTCTGATATGTAATCCTTAGCAAATTGAGATGCATTCTCCATCCATACACGCCGGAATTTACCGACATTGGGCTATAATTTAGGAAAACAGGGTGACAGAAGGACTCGGTCATATGTTTTCGAGCATACGACCAGGTTGACAACCCTGGATCCGATTTGTCATTCTAGTTCAGGCCGGCTTCCACACTGCACATTGATACATTGAATATGCTAAGATGATCAATGGACAGTGCAAAAGCCCCAGAAAATATTGTCACAAGTGGATAAATTTAGAAAGACAACTATTTCTGTAGCAACTTGTTCCTGTAGCAGGAGTCCAACAAAAGGAACTATATTTTGTATCATTTCTCTTCATATGTAGACAAGAAATGTAGTTAGGATGACTACCAACTCATACGTGCCGGTTACGCACCCGTGAAAACATGAAATATCGACTTATGATGCCTTCGGAAGCAACCGCTACCTGTTGCATAAGTCAAACAATTAGAGCCAATTTTTTTCCCTTTTATCTTACTAGGGCCACCGTAACATTAAAGCGGTCTCAATATCTATCCCCACGTGCATGACCTTTATGCGCCCGTGAAAACATATAATCCACTTACGAATCTTTCAGAAGCAACCGGTATGTGTTGCATAGGTCAAACAATAGGAACCAAATTTTTCCCTTTTTCTCTTACTAGGGCCCCCGAAACATTAAATCGGTCCCAATAACTAACCGCATGGACATGACCTTTGCGTGCCCGCAAAAACATATTATCGACTTCCGACGCTTTCGGAAGCAACCGGTTCCTGTTGCATAAGTGAGAAAAAGAAAACTGACTTTTGCCCTACCCTTTCTTCTAAATACATAGACAAGAACTGTAACTTGGCTCTCACGACTACCCACTCATTTGTAGCATGTATAACTCGCTGTGCAGAAACAGCCATACGCGGCTCTTGCGCGCAGCCAAAGCCATCAAAGATATAGCATGATACCGAAATCTTTCCCATGAAAATGTCTTGTACATCTTTAAAGTATATTGAAATTGGCCAATTACATAAGAATAAATGATGATAATTAAAGAAAATGATAAAAATAAAAGAAAAAAAAAAAAAAAAAATGGCACAGCTGGGGTTCGAACCTCTGGCCACCAGGGCCAAAAAGGCTCTTGGCACAGCGGTCTTACCCACTGTGCCATCGAGGCAACTGGAAATTAGTCTGGCTATATATACCTATAACCACATCCCCCCTCCCTTCCCATAATTCCTTGGAGAAAAAAATCCAAGATGGCGGCCGAGAAAAACAAAATGGCGGCTAAACCATCGATCTAAACAATAAGGGAAGTTTTAAAGTGCTTTTAGGTCTTCTTTGAAGTCTGATATGTAATCCTTAGCAAATTGAGATGCATTCTCCATCCATACACGCCGGAATTTACCGACATTGGGCTATAATTTAGGAAAACAGGGTGACAGAAGGACTCGGTCATATGTTTTCGAGCATACGACCAGGCTGACAACCCTGGATCCGATTTGTCATTCTAGTTCAGGCCGGCTTCCACACTGCACATTGATACATTGAATATGCTAAGATGATCAATGGACAGTGCAAAAGCCCCAGAAAATATTGTCACAAGTGGATAAATTTAGAAAGACAACTATTTCTGTAGCAACTTGTTCCTGTAGCAGGAGTCCAACAAAAGGAACTATATTTTGTATCATTTCTCTTCATATGTAGACAAGAAATGTAGTTAGGATGACTACCAACTCATACGTGCCGGTTACGCACCCGTGAAAACATGAAATATCGACTTATGATGCCTTCGGAAGCAACCGCTACCTGTTGCATAAGTCAAACAATTAGAGCCAATTTTTTTCCCTTTTATCTTACTAGGGCCACCGTAACATTAAAGCGGTCTCAATATCTATCCCCACGTGCATGACCTTTACGCGCCCGTGAAAACATATAATCCACTTACGAATCTTTCAGAAGCAACCGGTATGTGTTGCATAGGTCAAACAATAGGAACCAAATTTTTCCCTTTTTCTCTTACTAGGGCCCCCGAAACATTAAATCGGTCCCAATAACTAACCGCATGGACATGACCTTTGCGTGCCCGCAAAAACATATTATCGACTTCCGACGCTTTCGGAAGCAACCGGTTCCTGTTGCATAAGTGAGAAAAAGAAAACTGACTTTTGCCCTACCCTTTCTTCTAAATACATAGACAAGAACTGTAACTTGGCTCTCACGACTACCCACTCATTTGTAGCATGTATAACTCGCTGTGCAGAAACAGCCATACGCGGCTCTTGCGCGCAGCCAAAGCCATCAAAGATATAGCATGATACCGAAATCTTTCCCATGAAAATGTCTTGTACATCTTTAAAGTATATTGAAATTGGCCAATTACATAAGAATAAATGATGATAATTAAAGAAAATGATAAAAATAAAAGAAAAAAAAAAAAAAAAAAAATGGCACAGCTGGGGTTCGAACCTCTGGCCACCAGGGCCAAAAAGGCTCTTGGCACAGCGGTCTTACCCACTGTGCCATGGAGGCAACTGGAAATTAGTCTGGCTATATATACCTATAACCATATCCCCCCTCCCTTCCCATAATTCCTTGGAGAAAAAAATCCAAGATGGCGGCCGAGAAAAACAAAATGGCGGCTAAACCATCGATCTAAACAATAAGGGAAGTTTTAAAGTGCTTTTAGGTCTTCTTTGAAGTCTGATATGTAATCCTTAGCAAATTGAGATGCATTCTCCATCCATACACGCCGGAATTTACCGACATTGGGCTATAATTTAGGAAAACAGGGTGACAGAAGGACTCGGTCATATGTTTTCGAGCATACGACCAGGTTGACAACCCTGGATCCGATTTGTCATTCTAGTTCAGGCCGGCTTCCACACTGCACATTGATACATTGAATATGCTAAGATGATCAATGGACAGTGCAAAAGCCCCAGAAAATATTGTCACAAGTGGATAAATTTAGAAAGACAACTATTTCTGTAGCAACTGGTTCCTGTAGCAGGAGTCCAACAAAAGGAACTATATTTTGTATCATTTCTCTTCATATGTAGACAAGAAATGTAGTTAGGATGACTACCAACTCATACGTGCCGGTTACGCACCCGTGAAAACATGAAATATCGACTTATGATGCCTTCGGAAGCAACCGCTACCTGTTGCATAAGTCAAACAATTAGAGCCAATTTTTTTCCCTTTTATCTTACTAGGGCCACCGTAACATTAAAGCGGTCTCAATATCTATCCCCACGTGCATGACCTTTATGCGCCCGTGAAAACATATAATCCACTTACGAATCTTTCAGAAGCAACCGGTATGTGTTGCATAGGTCAAACAATAGGAACCAAATTTTTCCCTTTTTCTCTTACTAGGGCCCCCGAAACATTAAATCGGTCCCAATAACTAACCGCATGGACATGACCTTTGCGTGCCCGCAAAAACATATTATCGACTTCCGACGCTTTCGGAAGCAACCGGTTCCTGTTGCATAAGTGAGAAAAAGAAAACTGACTTTTGCCCTACCCTTTCTTCTAAATACATAGACAAGAACTGTAACTTGGCTCTCACGACTACCCACGCATTTGTAGCATGTATAACTCGCTGTGCAGAAACAGCCATACGCGGCTCTTGCGCGCAGCCAAAGCCATCAAAGATATAGCATGATACCGAAATCTTTCCCATGAAAATGTCTTGTACATCTTTAAAGTATATGGAAATTGGCCAATTACATAAGAATAAATGATGATAATTAAAGAAAATGATAAAAATAAAAGAAAAAAAAAAAAAAAAAAAAAAATGGCACAGCTGGGGTTCGAACCTCTGGCCACCAGGGCCAAAAAGGCTCTTGGCACAGCGGTCTTACCCACTGTGCCATCGAGGCAACTGGAAATTAGTCTGGCTATATATACCTATAACCACATCCCCCCTCCCTTCCCATAATTCCTTGGAGAAAAAAATCCAAGATGGCGGCCGAGAAAAACAAAATGGCGGCTAAACCATCGATCTAAACAATAAGGGAAGTTTTAAAGTGCTTTTAGGTCTTCTTTGAAGTCTGATATGTAATCCTTAGCAAATTGAGATGCATTCTCCATCCATACACGCCGGAATTTACCGACATTGGGCTATAATTTAGGAAAACAGGGTGACAGAAGGACTCGGTCATATGTTTTCGAGCATACGACCAGGTTGACAACCCTGGATCCGATTTGTCATTCTAGTTCAGGCCGGCTTCCACACTGCACATTGATACATTGAATATGCTAAGATGATCAATGGACAGTGCAAAAGCCCCAGAAAATATTGTCACAAGTGGATAAATTTAGAAAGACAACTATTTCTGTAGCAACTTGTTCCTGTAGCAGGAGTCCAACAAAAGGAACTATATTTTGTATCATTTCTCTTCATATGTAGACAAGAAATGTAGTTAGGATGACTACCAACTCATACGTGCCGGTTACGCACCCGTGAAAACATGAAATATCGACTTATGATGCCTTCGGAAGCAACCGCTACCTGTTGCATAAGTCAAACAATTAGAGCCAATTTTTTTCCCTTTTATCTTACTAGGGCCACCGTAACATTAAAGCGGTCTCAATATCTATCCCCACGTGCATGACCTTTATGCGCCCGTGAAAACATATAATCCACTTACGAATCTTTCAGAAGCAACCGGTATGTGTTGCATAGGTCAAACAATAGGAACCAAATTTTTCCCTTTTTCTCTTACTAGGGCCCCCGAAACATTAAATCGGTCCCAATAACTAACCGCATGGACATGACCTTTGCGTGCCCGCAAAAACATATTATCGACTTCCGACGCTTTCGGAAGCAACCGGTTCCTGTTGCATAAGTGAGAAAAAGAAAACTGACTTTTGCCCTACCCTTTCTTCTAAATACATAGACAAGAACTGTAACTTGGCTCTCACGACTACCCACTCATTTGTAGCATGTATAACTCGCTGTGCAGAAACAGCCATACGCGGCTCTTGCGCGCAGCCAAAGCCATCAAAGATATAGCATGATACCGAAATCTTTCCCATGAAAATGTCTTGTACATCTTTAAAGTATATTGAAATTGGCCAATTACATAAGAATAAATGATGATAATTAAAGAAAATGATAAAAATAAAAGAAAAAAAAAAAAAAAAAAAAAAAATGGCACAGCTGGGGTTCGAACCTCTGGCCACCAGGGCCAAAAAGGCTCTTGGCACAGCGGTCTTACCCACTGTGCCATCGAGGCAACTGGAAATTAGTCTGGCTATATATACCTATAACCACATCCCCCCTCCCTTCCCATAATTCCTTGGAGAAAAAAATCCAAGATGGCGGCCGAGAAAAACAAAATGGCGGCTAAACCATCGATCTAAACAATAAGGGAAGTTTTAAAGTGCTTTTAGGTCTTCTTTGAAGTCTGATATGTAATCCTTAGCAAATTGAGATGCATTCTCCATCCATACACGCCGGAATTTACCGACATTGGGCTATAATTTAGGAAAACAGGGTGACAGAAGGACTCGGTCATATGTTTTCGAGCATACGACCAGGCTGACAACCCTGGATCCGATTTGTCATTCTAGTTCAGGCCGGCTTCCACACTGCACATTGATACATTGAATATGCTAAGATGATCAATGGACAGTGCAAAAGCCCCAGAAAATATTGTCACAAGTGGATAAATTTAGAAAGACAACTATTTCTGTAGCAACTTGTTCCTGTAGCAGGAGTCCAACAAAAGGAACTATATTTTGTATCATTTCTCTTCATATGTAGACAAGAAATGTAGTTAGGATGACTACCAACTCATACGTGCCGGTTACGCACCCGTGAAAACATGAAATATCGACTTATGATGCCTTCGGAAGCAACCGCTACCTGTTGCATAAGTCAAACAATTAGAGCCAATTTTTTTTCCCTTTTATCTTACTAGGGCCACCGTAACATTAAAGCGGTCTCAATATCTATCCCCACGTGCATGACCTTTATGCGCCCGTGAAAACATATAATCCACTTACGAATCTTTCAGAAGCAACCGGTATGTGTTGCATAGGTCAAACAATAGGAACCAAATTTTTCCCTTTTTCTCTTACTAGGGCCCCCAAAACATTAAATCGGTCCCAATAACTAACCGCATGGACATGACCTTTGCGTGCCCGCAAAAACATATTATCGACTTCCGACGCTTTCGGAAGCAACCGGTTCCTGTTGCATAAGTGAGAAAAAGAAAACTGACTTTTGCCCTACCCTTTCTTCTAAATACATAGACAAGAACTGTAACTTGGCTCTCACGACTACCCACTCATTTGTAGCATGTATAACTCGCTGTGCAGAAACAGCCATACGCGGCTCTTGCGCGCAGCCAAAGCCATCAAAGATATAGCATGATACCGAAATCTTTCCCATGAAAATGTCTTGTACATCTTTAAAGTATATTGAAATTGGCCAATTACATAAGAATAAATGATGATAATTAAAGAAAATGATAAAAATAAAAGAAAAAAAAAAAAAAAAAAATGGCACAGCTGGGGTTCGAACCTCTGGCCACCAGGGCCAAAAAGGCTCTTAGCACAGCGGTCTTACCCACTGTGCCATGGAGGCAACTGGAAATTAGTCTGGCTATATATACCTATAACCATATCCCCCCTCCCTTCCCATAATTCCTTGGAGAAAAAAATCCAAGATGGCGGCCGAGAAAAACAAAATGGCGGCTAAACCATCGATCTAAACAATAAGGGAAGTTTTAAAGTGCTTTTAGGTCTTCTTTGAAGTCTGATATGTAATCCTTAGCAAATTGAGATGCATTCTCCATCCATACACGCCGGAATTTACCGACATTGGGCTATAAGTTAGGAAAACAGGGTGACAGAAGGACTCGGTCATATGTTTTCGAGCATACGACCAGGTTGACAACCCTGGATCCGATTTGTCATTCTAGTTCAGGCCGGCTTCCACACTGCACATTGATACATTGAATATGCTAAGATGATCAATGGACAGTGCAAAAGCCCCAGAAAATATTGTCACAAGTGGATAAATTTAGAAAGACAACTATTTCTGTAGCAACTGGTTCCTGTAGCAGGAGTCCAACAAAAGGAACTATATTTTGTATCATTTCTCTTCATATGTAGACAAGAAATGTAGTTAGGATGACTACCAACTCATACGTGCCGGTTACGCACCCGTGAAAACATGAAATATCGACTTATGATGCCTTCGGAAGCAACCGCTACCTGTTGCATAAGTCAAACAATTAGAGCCAATTTTTTTCCCTTTTATCTTACTAGGGCCACCGTAACATTAAAGCGGTCTCAATATCTATCCCCACGTGCATGACCTTTACGCACCCGTGAAAACATATAATCCACTTACGAATCTTTCAGAAGCAACCAGTATGTGTTGCATAGGTCAAACAATAGGAACCAAATTTTTCCCTTTTTCTCTTACTAGGGCCCCCGAAACATTAAATCGGTCCCAATAACTAACCGCATGGACATGACCTTTGCGTGCCCGCAAAAACATATTATCGACTTCCGACGCTTTCGGAAGCAACCGGTTCCTGTTGCATAAGTGAGAAAAAGAAAACTGACTTTTGCCCTACCCTTTCTTCTAAATACATAGACAAGAACTGTAACTTGGCTCTCACGACTACCCACTCATTTGTAGCATGTATAACTCGCTGTGCAGAAACAGCCATACGCGGCTCTTGCGCGCAGCCAAAGCCATCAAAGATATAGCATGATACCGAAATCTTTCCCATGAAAATGTCTTGTACATCTTTAAAGTACATTGAAATTGGCCAATTACATAAGAATAAATGATGATAATTAAAGAAAATGATAAAAATAAAAGAAAAAAAAAAAAAAAAAAAAAAAATGGCACAGCTGGGGTTCGAACCTCTGGCCACCAGGGCCAAAAAGGCTCTTGGCACAGCGGTCTTACCCACTGTGCCATGGAGGCAACTGGAAATTAGTCTGGCTATATATACCTATAACCATATCCCCCCTCCCTTCCCATAATTCCTTGGAGAAAAAAATCCAAGATGGCGGCCGAGAAAAACAAAATGGCGGCTAAACCATCGATCTAAACAATAAGGGAAGTTTTAAAGTGCTTTTAGGTCTTCTTTGAAGTCTGATATGTAATCCTTAGCAAATTGAGATGCATTCTCCATCCATACACGCCGGAATTTACCGACATTGGGCTATAATTTAGGAAAACAGGGTGACAGAAGGACTCGGTCATATGTTTTCGAGCATACGACCAGGTTGACAACCCTGGATCCGATTTGTCATTCTAGTTCAGGCCGGCTTCCACACTGCACATTGATACATTGAATATGCTAAGATGATCAATGGACAGTGCAAAAGCCCCAGAAAATATTGTCACAAGTGGATAAATTTAGAAAGACAACTATTTCTGTAGCAACTGGTTCCTGTAGCAGGAGTCCAACAAAAGGAACTATATTTTGTATCATTTCTCTTCATATGTAGACAAGAAATGTAGTTAGGATGACTACCAACTCATACGTGCCGGTTACGCACCCGTGAAAACATGAAATATCGACTTATGATGCCTTCGGAAGCAACCGCTACCTGTTGCATAAGTCAAACAATTAGAGCCAATTTTTTTCCCTTTTATCTTACTAGGGCCACCGTAACATTAAAGCGGTCTCAATATCTATCCCCACGTGCATGACCTTTACGCGCCCGTGAAAACATAATCCACTTACGAATCTTTCAGAAGCAACCGGTATGTGTTGCATAGGTCAAACAATAGGAACCAAATTTTTCCCTTTTTCTCTTACTAGGGCCCCCGAAACATTAAATCGGTCCCAATAACTAACCGCATGGACATGACCTTTGCGTGCCCGCAAAAACATATTATCGACTTCCGACGCTTTCGGAAGCAACCGGTTCCTGTTGCATAAGTGAGAAAAAGAAAACTGACTTTTGCCCTACCCTTTCTTCTAAATACATAGACAAGAACTGTAACTTGGCTCTCACGACTACCCACTCATTTGTAGCATGTATAACTCGTTGTGCAGAAACAGCCATACGCGGCTCTTGCACGCAGCCAAAGCCATCAAAGATATAGTATGATACCGAAATCTTTCCCATGAAAATGTCTTGTACATCTTTAAAGTATATTGAAATTGGCCAATTACATAAGAATAAATGATGATAATTAAAGAAAATGATAAAAATAAAAGAAAAAAAAAAAAAAAAAAAAAATGGCACAGCTGGGGTTCGAACCTCTGGCCACCAGGGCCAAAAAGGCTCTTGGCACAGCGGTCTTACCCACTGTGCCATGGAGGCAACTGGAAATTAGTCTGGCTATATATACCTATAACCATATCCCCCCTCCCTTCCCATAATTCCTTGGAGAAAAAAATCCAAGATGGCGGCCGAGAAAAACAAAATGGCGGCTAAACCATCGATCTAAACAATAAGGGAAGTTTTAAAGTGCTTTTAGGTCTTCTTTGAAGTCTGATATGTAATCCTTAGCAAATTGAGATGCATTCTCCATCCATACACGCCGGAATTTACCGACATTGGGCTATAATTTAGGAAAACAGGGTGACAGAAGGACTCGGTCATATGTTTTCGAGCATACGACCAGGTTGACAACCCTGGATCCGATTTGTCATTCTAGTTCAGGCCGGCTTCCACACTGCACATTGATACATTGAATATGCTAAGATGATCAATGGACAGTGCAAAAGCCCCAGAAAATATTGTCACAAGTGGATAAATTTAGAAAGACAACTATTTCTGTAGCAACTGGTTCCTGTAGCAGGAGTCCAACAAAAGGAACTATATTTTGTATCATTTCTCTTCATATGTAGACAAGAAATGTAGTTAGGATGACTACCAACTCATACGTGCCGGTTACGCACCCGTGAAAACATGAAATATCGACTTATGATGCCTTCGGAAGCAACCGCTACCTGTTGCATAAGTCAAACAATTAGAGCCAATTTTTTTCCCTTTTATCTTACTAGGGCCACCGTAACATTAAAGCGGTCTCAATATCTATCCCCACGTGCATGACCTTTACGCGCCCGTGAAAACATATAATCCACTTACGAATCTTTCAGAAGCAACCGGTATGTGTTGCATAGGTCAAACAATAGGAACCAAATTTTTCCCTTTTTCTCTTACTAGGGCCCCCGAAACATTAAATCGGTCCCAATAACTAACCGCATGGACATGACCTTTGCGTGCCCGCAAAAACATATTATCGACTTCCGACGCTTTCGGAAGCAACCGGTTCCTGTTGCATAAGTGAGAAAAAGAAAACTGACTTTTGCCCTACCCTTTCTTCTAAATACATAGACAAGAACTGTAACTTGGCTCTCACGACTACCCACTCATTTGTAGCATGTATAACTCGCTGTGCAGAAACAGCCATACGCGGCTCTTGCGCGCAGCCAAAGCCATCAAAGATATAGCATGATACCGAAATCTTTCCCATGAAAATGTCTTGTACATCTTTAAAGTATATTGAAATTGGCCAATTACATAAGAATAAATGATGATAATTAAAGAAAATGATAAAAATAAAAGAAAAAAAAAAAAAAAAAAATGGCACAGCTGGGGTTCGAACCTCTGGCCACCAGGGCCAAAAAGGCTCTTGGCACAGCGGTCTTACCCACTGTGCCATGGAGGCAACTGGAAATTAGTCTGGCTATATATACCTATAACCATATCCCCCCTCCCTTCCCATAATTCCTTGGAGAAAAAAATCCAAGATGGCGGCCGAGAAAAACAAAATGGCGGCTAAACCATCGATCTAAACAATAAGGGAAGTTTTAAAGTGCTTTTAGGTCTTCTTTGAAGTCTGATATGTAATCCTTAGCAAATTGAGATGCATTCTCCATCCATACACGCCGGAATTTACCGACATTGGGCTATAATTTAGGAAAACAGGGTGACAGAAGGACTCGGTCATATGTTTTCGAGCATACGACCAGGTTGACAACCCTGGATCCGATTTGTCATTCTAGTTCAGGCCGGCTTCCACACTGCACATTGATACATTGAATATGCTAAGATGATCAATGGACAGTGCAAAAGCCCCAGAAAATATTGTCACAAGTGGATAAATTTAGAAAGACAACTATTTCTGTAGCAACTGGTTCCTGTAGCAGGAGTCCAACAAAAGGAACTATATTTTGTATCATTTCTCTTCATATGTAGACAAGAAATGTAGTTAGGATGACTACCAACTCATACGTGCCGGTTACGCACCCGTGAAAACATGAAATATCGACTTATGATGCCTTTGGAAGCAACCGCTACCTGTTGCATAAGTCAAACAATTAGAGCCAATTTTTTTCCCTTTTATCTTACTAGGGCCACCGTAACATTAAAGCGGTCTCAATATCTATCCCCACGTGCATGACCTTTACGCGCCCGTGAAAACATATAATCCACTTACGAATCTTTCAGAAGCAACCGGTATGTGTTGCATAGGTCAAACAATAGGAACCAAATTTTTCCCTTTTTCTCTTACTAGGGCCCCCGAAACATTAAATCAGTCCCAATAACTAACCGCATGGACATGACCTTTGCGTGCCCGCAAAAACATATTATCGACTTCCGACGCTTTCGGAAGCAACCGGTTCCTGTTGCATAAGTGAGAAAAAGAAAACTGACTTTTGCCCTACCCTTTCTTCTAAATACATAGACAAGAACTGTAACTTGGCTCTCACGACTACCCACTCATTTGTAGCATGTATAACTCGCTGTGCAGAAACAGCCATACGCGGCTCTTGCGCGCAGCCAAAGCCATCAAAGATATAGCATGATACCGAAATCTTTCCCATGAAAATGTCTTGTACATCTTTAAAGTATATTGAAATTGGCCAATTACATAAGAATAAATGATGATAATTAAAGAAAATGATAAAAATAAAAGAAAAAAAAAAAAAAAAAAAATGGCACAGCTGGGGTTCGAACCTCTGGCCACCAGGGCCAAAAAGGCTCTTGGCACAGCGGTCTTACCCACTGTGCCATGGAGGCAACTGGAAATTAGTCTGGCTATATATACCTATAACCATATCCCCCCTCCCTTCCCATAATTCCTTGGAGAAAAAAATCCAAGATGGCGGCCGAGAAAAACAAAATGGCGGCTAAACCATCGATCTAAACAATAAGGGAAGTTTTAAAGTGCTTTTAGGTCTTCTTTGAAGTCTGATATGTAATCCTTAGCAAATTGAGATGCATTCTCCATCCATACACGCCGGAATTTACCGACATTGGGCTATAATTTAGGAAAACAGGGTGACAGAAGGACTCGGTCATATGTTTTCGAGCATACGACCAGGTTGACAACCCTGGATCCGATTTGTCATTCTAGTTCAGGCCGGCTTCCACACTGCACATTGATACATTGAATATGCTAAGATGATCAATGGACAGTGCAAAAGCCCCAGAAAATATTGTCACAAGTGGATAAATTTAGAAAGACAACTATTTCTGTAGCAACTGGTTCCTGTAGCAGGAGTCCAACAAAAGGAACTATATTTTGTATCATTTCTCTTCATATGTAGACAAGAAATGTAGTTAGGATGACTACCAACTCATACGTGCCGGTTACGCACCCGTGAAAACATGAAATATCGACTTATGATGCCTTCGGAAGCAACCGCTACCTGTTGCATAAGTCAAACAATTAGAGCCAATTTTTTTCCCTTTTATCTTACTAGGGCCACCGTAACATTAAAGCGGTCTCAATATCTATCCCCACGTGCATGACCTTTACGCGCCCGTGAAAACATATAATCCACTTACGAATCTTTCAGAAGCAACCGGTATGTGTTGCATAGGTCAAACAATAGGAACCAAATTTTTCCCTTTTTCTCTTACTAGGGCCCCCGAAACATTAAATCGGTCCCAATAACTAACCGCATGGACATGACCTTTGCGTGCCCGCAAAAACATATTATCGACTTCCGACGCTTTCGGAAGCAACCGGTTCCTGTTGCATAAGTGAGAAAAAGAAAACTGACTTTTGCCCTACCCTTTCTTCTAAATACATAGACAAGAACTGTAACTTGGCTCTCACGACTACCCACTCATTTGTAGCATGTATAACTCGCTGTGCAGAAACAGCCATACGCGGCTCTTGCGCGCAGCCAAAGCCATCAAAGATATAGCATGATACCGAAATCTTTCCCATGAAAATGTCTTGTACATCTTTAAAGTATATTGAAATTGGCCAATTACATAAGAATAAATGATGATAATTAAAGAAAATGATAAAAATAAAAGAAAAAAAAAAAAAAAATGGCACAGCTGGGGTTCGAACCTCTGGCCACCAGGGCCAAAAAGGCTCTTGGCACAGCGGTCTTACCCACTGTGCCATGGAGGCAACTGGAAATTAGTCTGGCTATATATACCTATAACCATATCCCCCCTCCCTTCCCATAATTCCTTGGAGAAAAAAATCCAAGATGGCGGCCGAGAAAAACAAAATGGCGGCTAAACCATCGATCTAAACAATAAGGGAAGTTTTAAAGTGCTTTTAGGTCTTCTTTGAAGTCTGATATGTAATCCTTAGCAAATTGAGATGCATTCTCCATCCATACACGCCGGAATTTACCGACATTGGGCTATAATTTAGGAAAACAGGGTGACAGAAGGACTCGGTCATATGTTTTCGAGCATACGACCAGGTTGACAACCCTGGATCCGATTTGTCATTCTAGTTCAGGCCGGCTTCCACACTGCACATTGATACATTGAATATGCTAAGATGATCAATGGACAGTGCAAAAGCCCCAGAAAATATTGTCACAAGTGGATAAATTTAGAAAGACAACTATTTCTGTAGCAACTGGTTCCTGTAGCAGGAGTCCAACAAAAGGAACTATATTTTGTATCATTTCTCTTCATATGTAGACAAGAAATGTAGTTAGGATGACTACCAACTCATACGTGCCGGTTACGCACCCGTGAAAACATGAAATATCGACTTATGATGCCTTCGGAAGCAACCGCTACCTGTTGCATAAGTCAAACAATTAGAGCCAATTTTTTTCCCTTTTATCTTACTAGGGCCACCGTAACATTAAAGCGGTCTCAATATCTATCCCCACGTGCATGACCTTTACGCGCCCGTGAAAACATATAATCCACTTACGAATCTTTCAGAAGCAACCGGTATGTGTTGCATAGGTCAAACAATAGGAACCAAATTTTTCCCTTTTTCTCTTACTAGGGCCCCCGAAACATTAAATCGGTCCCAATAACTAACCGCATGGACATGACCTTTGCGTGCCCGCAAAAACATATTATCGACTTCCGACGCTTTCGGAAGCAACCGGTTCCTGTTGCATAAGTGAGAAAAAGAAAACTGACTTTTGCCCTACCCTTTCTTCTAAATACATAGACAAGAACTGTAACTTGGCTCTCACGACTACCCACTCATTTGTAGCATGTATAACTCGCTGTGCAGAAACAGCCATACGCGGCTCTTGCGCGCAGCCAAAGCCATCAAAGATATAGCATGATACCGAAATCTTTCCCATGAAAATGTCTTGTACATCTTTAAAGTATATTGAAATTGGCCAATTACATAAGAATAAATGATGATAATTAAAGAAAATGATAAAAATAAAAGAAAAAAAAAAAAAAAATGGCACAGCTGGGGTTCGAACCTCTGGCCACCAGGGCCAAAAAGGCTCTTGGCACAGCGGTCTTACCCACTGTGCCATGGAGGCAACTGGAAATTAGTCTGGCTATATATACCTATAACCATATCCCCCCTCCCTTCCCATAATTCCTTGGAGAAAAAAATCCAAGATGGCGGCCGAGAAAAACAAAATGGCGGCTAAACCATCGATCTAAACAATAAGGGAAGTTTTAAAGTGCTTTTAGGTCTTCTTTGAAGTCTGATATGTAATCCTTAGCAAATTGAGATGCATTCTCCATCCATACACGCCGGAATTTACCGACATTGGGCTATAATTTAGGAAAACAGGGTGACAGAAGGACTCGGTCATATGTTTTCGAGCATACGACCAGGTTGACAACCCTGGATCCGATTTGTCATTCTAGTTCAGGCCGGCTTCCACACTGCACATTGATACATTGAATATGCTAAGATGATCAATGGACAGTGCAAAAGCCCCAGAAAATATTGTCACAAGTGGATAAATTTAGAAAGACAACTATTTCTGTAGCAACTGGTTCCTGTAGCAGGAGTCCAACAAAAGGAACTATATTTTGTATCATTTCTCTTCATATGTAGACAAGAAATGTAGTTAGGATGACTACCAACTCATACGTGCCGGTTACGCACCCGTGAAAACATGAAATATCGACTTATGATGCCTTCGGAAGCAACCGCTACCTGTTGCATAAGTCAAACAATTAGAGCCAATTTTTTTCCCTTTTATCTTACTAGGGCCACCGTAACATTAAAGCGGTCTCAATATCTATCCCCACGTGCATGACCTTTACGCGCCCGTGAAAACATATAATCCACTTACGAATCTTTCAGAAGCAACCGGTATGTGTTGCATAGGTCAAACAATAGGAACCAAATTTTTCCCTTTTTCTCTTACTAGGGCCCCCGAAACATTAAATCGGTCCCAATAACTAACCGCATGGACATGACCTTTGCGTGCCCGCAAAAACATATTATCGACTTCCGACGCTTTCGGAAGCAACCGGTTCCTGTTGCATAAGTGAGAAAAAGAAAACTGACTTTTGCCCTACCCTTTCTTCTAAATACATAGACAAGAACTGTAACTTGGCTCTCACGACTACCCACTCATTTGTAGCATGTATAACTCGCTGTGCAGAAACAGCCATACGCGGCTCTTGCGCGCAGCCAAAGCCATCAAAGATATAGCATGATACCGAAATCTTTCCCATGAAAATGTCTTGTACATCTTTAAAGTATATTGAAATTGGCCAATTACATAAGAATAAATGATGATAATTAAAGAAAATGATAAAAATAAAAGAAAAAAAAAAAAAAAAATGGCACAGCTGGGGTTCGAACCTCTGGCCACCAGGGCCAAAAAGGCTCTTGGCACAGCGGTCTTACCCACTGTGCCATGGAGGCAACTGGAAATTAGTCTGGCTATATATACCTATAACCATATCCCCCCTCCCTTCCCATAATTCCTTGGAGAAAAAAATCCAAGATGGCGGCCGAGAAAAACAAAATGGCGGCTAAACCATCGATCTAAACAATAAGGGAAGTTTTAAAGTGCTTTTAGGTCTTCTTTGAAGTCTGATATGTAATCCTTAGCAAATTGAGATGCATTCTCCATCCATACACGCCGGAATTTACCGACATTGGGCTATAATTTAGGAAAACAGGGTGACAGAAGGACTCGGTCATATGTTTTCGAGCATACGACCAGGTTGACAACCCTGGATCCGATTTGTCATTCTAGTTCAGGCCGGCTTCCACACTGCACATTGATACATTGAATATGCTAAGATGATCAATGGACAGTGCAAAAGCCCCAGAAAATATTGTCACAAGTGGATAAATTTAGAAAGACAACTATTTCTGTAGCAACTTGTTCCTGTAGCAGGAGTCCAACAAAAGGAACTATATTTTGTATCATTTCTCTTCATATGTAGACAAGAAATGTAGTTAGGATGACTACCAACTCATACGTGCCGGTTACGCACCCGTGAAAACATGAAATATCGACTTATGATGCCTTCGGAAGCAACCGCTACCTGTTGCATAAGTCAAACAATTAGAGCCAATTTTTTTCCCTTTTATCTTACTAGGGCCACCGTAACATTAAAGCGGTCTCAATATCTATCCCCACGTGCATGACCTTTACGCGCCCGTGAAAACATATAATCCACTTACGAATCTTTCAGAAGCAACCGGTATGTGTTGCATAGGTCAAACAATAGGAACCAAATTTTTCCCTTTTTCTCTTACTAGGGCCCCCGAAACATTAAATCGGTCCCAATAACTAACCGCATGGACATGACCTTTGCGTGCCCGCAAAAACATATTATCGACTTCCGATGCTTTCGGAAGCAACCGGTTCCTGTTGCATAAGTGAGAAAAAGAAAACTGACTTTTGCCCTACCCTTTCTTCTAAATACATAGACAAGAACTGTAACTTGGCTCTCACGACTACCCACTCATTTGTAGCATGTATAACTCGCTGTGCAGAAACAGCCATACGCGGCTCTTGCGCGCAGCCAAAGCCATCAAAGATATAGCATGATACCGAAATCTTTCCCATGAAAATGTCTTGTACATCTTTAAAGTATATTGAAATTGGCCAATTACATAAGAATAAATGATGATAATTAAAGAAAATGATAAAAATAAAAGAAAAAAAAAAAAAAAAAAAAAATGGCACAGCTGGGGTTCGAACCTCTGGCCACCAGGGCCAAAAAGGCTCTTGGCACAGCGGTCTTACCCACTGTGCCATGGAGGCAACTGGAAATTAGTCTGGCTATATATACCTATAACCATATCCCCCCTCCCTTCCCATAATTCCTTGGAGAAAAAAATCCAAGATGGCGGCCGAGAAAAACAAAATGGCGGCTAAACCATCGATCTAAACAATAAGGGAAGTTTTAAAGTGCTTTTAGGTCTTCTTTGAAGTCTGATATGTAATCCTTAGCAAATTGAGATGCATTCTCCATCCATACACGCCGGAATTTACCGACATTGGGCTATAATTTAGGAAAACAGGGTGACAGAAGGACTCGGTCATATGTTTTCGAGCATACGACCAGGTTGACAACCCTGGATCCGATTTGTCATTCTAGTTCAGGCCGGCTTCCACACTGCACATTGATACATTGAATATGCTAAGATGATCAATGGACAGTGCAAAAGCCCCAGAAAATATTGTCACAAGTGGATAAATTTAGAAAGACAACTATTTCTGTAGCAACTGGTTCCTGTAGCAGGAGTCCAACAAAAGGAACTATATTTTGTATCATTTCTCTTCATATGTAGACAAGAAATGTAGTTAGGATGACTACCAACTCATACGTGCCGGTTACGCACCCGTGAAAACATGAAATATCGACTTATGATGCCTTCGGAAGCAACCGCTACCTGTTGCATAAGTCAAACAATTAGAGCCAATTTTTTTCCCTTTTATCTTACTAGGGCCACCGTAACATTAAAGCGGTCTCAATATCTATCCCCACGTGCATGACCTTTACGCGCCCGTGAAAACATATAATCCACTTACGAATCTTTCAGAAGCAACCGGTATGTGTTGCATAGGTCAAACAATAGGAACCAAATTTTTCCCTTTTTCTCTTACTAGGGCCCCCGAAACATTAAATCGGTCCCAATAACTAACCGCATGGACATGACCTTTGCGTGCCCGCAAAAACATATTATCGACTTCCGACGCTTTCGGAAGCAACCGGTTCCTGTTGCATAAGTGAGAAAAAGAAAACTGACTTTTGCCCTACCCTTTCTTCTAAATACATAGACAAGAACTGTAACTTGGCTCTCACGACTACCCACTCATTTGTAGCATGTATAACTCGCTGTGCAGAAACAGCCATACGCGGCTCTTGCGCGCAGCCAAAGCCATCAAAGATATAGCATGATACCGAAATCTTTCCCATGAAAATGTCTTGTACATCTTTAAAGTATATTGAAATTGGCCAATTACATAAGAATAAATGATGATAATTAAAGAAAATGATAAAAATAAAAGAAAAAAAAAAAAAAAAAAAAAATGGCACAGCTGGGGTTCGAACCTCTGGCCACCAGGGCCAAAAAGGCTCTTGGCACAGCGGTCTTACCCACTGTGCCATGGAGGCAACTGGAAATTAGTCTGGCTATATATACCTATAACCATATCCCCCCTCCCTTCCCATAATTCCTTGGAGAAAAAAATCCAAGATGGCGGCCGAGAAAAACAAAATGGCGGCTAAACCATCGATCTAAACAATAAGGGAAGTTTTAAAGTGCTTTTAGGTCTTCTTTGAAGTCTGATATGTAATCCTTAGCAAATTGAGATGCATTCTCCATCCATACACGCCGGAATTTACCGACATTGGGCTATAATTTAGGAAAACAGGGTGACAGAAGGACTCGGTCATATGTTTTCGAGCATACGACCAGGTTGACAACCCTGGATCCGATTTGTCATTCTAGTTCAGGCCGGCTTCCACACTGCACATTGATACATTGAATATGCTAAGATGATCAATGGACAGTGCAAAAGCCCCAGAAAATATTGTCACAAGTGGATAAATTTAGAAAGACAACTATTTCTGTAGCAACTGGTTCCTGTAGCAGGAGTCCAACAAAAGGAACTATATTTTGTATCATTTCTCTTCATATGTAGACAAGAAATGTAGTTAGGATGACTACCAACTCATACGTGCCGGTTACGCACCCGTGAAAACATGAAATATCGACTTATGATGCCTTCGGAAGCAACCGCTACCTGTTGCATAAGTCAAACAATTAGAGCCAATTTTTTTCCCTTTTATCTTACTAGGGCCACCGTAACATTAAAGCGGTCTCAATATCTATCCCCACGTGCATGACCTTTACGCGCCCGTGAAAACATATAATCCACTTACGAATCTTTCAGAAGCAACCGGTATGTGTTGCATAGGTCAAACAATAGGAACCAAATTTTTCCCTTTTTCTCTTACTAGGGCCCCCGAAACATTAAATCGGTCCCAATAACTAACCGCATGGACATGACCTTTGCGTGCCCGCAAAAACATATTATCGACTTCCGACGCTTTCGGAAGCAACCGGTTCCTGTTGCATAAGTGAGAAAAAGAAAACTGACTTTTGCCCTACCCTTTCTTCTAAATACATAGACAAGAACTGTAACTTGGCTCTCACGACTACCCACTCATTTGTAGCATGTATAACTCGCTGTGCAGAAACAGCCATACGCGGCTCTTGCGCGCAGCCAAAGCCATCAAAGATATAGCATGATACCGAAATCTTTCCCATGAAAATGTCTTGTACATCTTTAAAGTATATTGAAATTGGCCAATTACATAAGAATAAATGATGATAATTAAAGAAAATGATAAAAATAAAAGAAAAAAAAAAAAAAAATGGCACAGCTGGGGTTCGAACCTCTGGCCACCAGGGCCAAAAAGGCTCTTGGCACAGCGGTCTTACCCACTGTGCCATGGAGGCAACTGGAAATTAGTCTGGCTATATATACCTATAACCATATCCCCCCTCCCTTCCCATAATTCCTTGGAGAAAAAAATCCAAGATGGCGGCCGAGAAAAACAAAATGGCGGCTAAACCATCGATCTAAACAATAAGGGAAGTTTTAAAGTGCTTTTAGGTCTTCTTTGAAGTCTGATATGTAATCCTTAGCAAATTGAGATGCATTCTCCATCCATACACGCCGGAATTTACCGACATTGGGCTATAAGTTAGGAAAACAGGGTGACAGAAGGACTCGGTCATATGTTTTCGAGCATACGACCAGGTTGACAACCCTGGATCCGATTTGTCATTCTAGTTCAGGCCGGCTTCCACACTGCACATTGATACATTGAATATGCTAAGATGATCAATGGACAGTGCAAAAGCCCCAGAAAATATTGTCACAAGTGGATAAATTTAGAAAGACAACTATTTCTGTAGCAACTGGTTCCTGTAGCAGGAGTCCAACAAAAGGAACTATATTTTGTATCATTTCTCTTCATATGTAGACAAGAAATGTAGTTAGGATGACTACCAACTCATACGTGCCGGTTACGCACCCGTGAAAACATGAAATATCGACTTATGATGCCTTCGGAAGCAACCGCTACCTGTTGCATAAGTCAAACAATTAGAGCCAATTTTTTTCCCTTTTATCTTACTAGGGCCACCGTAACATTAAAGCGGTCTCAATATCTATCCCCACGTGCATGACCTTTACGCGCCCGTGAAAACATATAATCCACTTATGAATCTTTCAGAAGCAACCGGTATGTGTTGCATAGGTCAAACAATAGGAACCAAATTTTTCCCTTTTTCTCTTACTAGGGCCCCCGAAACATTAAATCGGTCCCAATAACTAACCGCATGGACATGACCTTTGCGTGCCCGCAAAAACATATTATCGACTTCCGACGCTTTCGGAAGCAACCGGTTCCTGTTGCATAAGTGAGAAAAAGAAAACTGACTTTTGCCCTACCCTTTCTTCTAAATACATAGACAAGAACTGTAACTTGGCTCTCACGACTACCCACTCATTTGTAGCATGTATAACTCGCTGTGCAGAAACAGCCATACGCGGCTCTTGCGCGCAGCCAAAGCCATCAAAGATATAGCATGATACCGAAATCTTTCCCATGAAAATGTCTTGTACATCTTTAAAGTATATTGAAATTGGCCAATTACATAAGAATAAATGATGATAATTAAAGAAAATGATAAAAATAAAAAAAAAAAAAAAAAAAAAATGGCACAGCTGGGGTTCGAACCTCTGGCCACCAGGGCCAAAAAGGCTCTTGGCACAGCGGTCTTACCCACTGTGCCATGGAGGCAACTGGAAATTAGTCTGGCTATATATACCTATAACCATATCCCCCCTCCCTTCCCATAATTCCTTGGAGAAAAAAATCCAAGATGGCGGCCGAGAAAAACAAAATGGCGGCTAAACCATCGATCTAAACAATAAGGGAAGTTTTAAAGTGCTTTTAGGTCTTCTTTGAAGTCTGATATGTAATCCTTAGCAAATTGAGATGCATTCTCCATCCATACACGCCGGAATTTACCGACATTGGGCTATAATTTAGGAAAACAGGGTGACAGAAGGACTCGGTCATATGTTTTCGAGCATACGACCAGGTTGACAACCCTGGATCCGATTTGTCATTCTAGTTCAGGCCGGCTTCCACACTGCACATTGATACATTGAATATGCTAAGATGATCAATGGACAGTGCAAAAGCCCCAGAAAATATTGTCACAAGTGGATAAATTTAGAAAGACAACTATTTCTGTAGCAACTGGTTCCTGTAGCAGGAGTCCAACAAAAGGAACTATATTTTGTATCATTTCTCTTCATATGTAGACAAGAAATGTAGTTAGGATGACTACCAACTCATACGTGCCGGTTACGCACCCGTGAAAACATGAAATATCGACTTATGATGCCTTCGGAAGCAACCGCTACCTGTTGCATAAGTCAAACAATTAGAGCCAATTTTTTTCCCTTTTATCTTACTAGGGCCACCGTAACATTAAAGCGGTCTCAATATCTATCCCCACGTGCATGACCTTTACGCGCCCGTGAAAACATATAATCCACTTACGAATCTTTCAGAAGCAACCGGTATGTGTTGCATAGGTCAAACAATAGGAACCAAATTTTTCCCTTTTTCTCTTACTAGGGCCCCCGAAACATTAAATCGGTCCCAATAACTAACCGCATGGACATGACCTTTGCGTGCCCGCAAAAACATATTATCGACTTCCGACGCTTTCGGAAGCAACCGGTTCCTGTTGCATAAGTGAGAAAAAGAAAACTGACTTTTGCCCTACCCTTTCTTCTAAATACATAGACAAGAACTGTAACTTGGCTCTCACGACTACCCACTCATTTGTAGCATGTATAACTCGCTGTGCAGAAACAGCCATACGTGGCTCTTGCGCGCAGCCAAAGCCATCAAAGATATAGCATGATACTGAAATCTTTCCCATGAAAATGTCTTGTACATCTTTAAAGTATATTGAAATTGGCCAATTACATAAGAATAAATGATGATAATTAAAGAAAATGATAAAAATAAAAGAAAAAAAAAAAAAAAAAAAAAAAATGGCACAGCTGGGGTTCGAACCTCTGGCCACCAGGGCCAAAAAGGCTCTTGGCACAGCGGTCTTACCCACTGTGCCATGGAGGCAACTGGAAATTAGTCTGGCTATATATACCTATAACCATATCCCCCCTCCCTTCCCATAATTCCTTGGAGAAAAAAATCCAAGATGGCGGCCGAGAAAAACAAAATGGCGGCTAAACCATCGATCTAAACAATAAGGGAAGTTTTAAAGTGCTTTTAGGTCTTCTTTGAAGTCTGATATGTAATCCTTAGCAAATTGAGATGCATTCTCCATCCATACACGCCGGAATTTACCGACATTGGGCTATAATTTAGGAAAACAGGGTGACAGAAGGACTCGGTCATATGTTTTCGAGCATACGACCAGGTTGACAACCCTGGATCCGATTTGTCATTCTAGTTCAGGCCGGCTTCCACACTGCACATTGATACATTGAATATGCTAAGATGATCAATGGACAGTGCAAAAGCCCCAGAAAATATTGTCACAAGTGGATAAATTTAGAAAGACAACTATTTCTGTAGCAACTGGTTCCTGTAGCAGGAGTCCAACAAAAGGAACTATATTTTGTATCATTTCTCTTCATATGTAGACAAGAAATGTAGTTAGGATGACTACCAACTCATACGTGCCGGTTACGCACCCGTGAAAACATGAAATATCGACTTATGATGCCTTCGGAAGCAACCGCTACCTGTTGCATAAGTCAAACAATTAGAGCCAATTTTTTTCCCTTTTATCTTACTAGGGCCACCGTAACATTAAAGCGGTCTCAATATCTATCCCCACGTGCATGACCTTTACGCGCCCGTGAAAACATATAATCCACTTACGAATCTTTCAGAAGCAACCGGTATGTGTTGCATAGGTCAAACAATAGGAACCAAATTTTTCCCTTTTTCTCTTACTAGGGCCCCCGAAACATTAAATCGGTCCCAATAACTAACCGCATGGACATGACCTTTGCGTGCCCGCAAAAACATATTATCGACTTCCGACGCTTTCGGAAGCAACCGGTTCCTGTTGCATAAGTGAGAAAAAGAAAACTGACTTTTGCCCTACCCTTTCTTCTAAATACATAGACAAGAACTGTAACTTGGCTCTCACGACTACCCACTCATTTGTAGCATGTATAACTCGCTGTGCAGAAACAGCCATACGCGGCTCTTGCGCGCAGCCAAAGCCATCAAAGATATAGCATGATACCGAAATCTTTCCCATGAAAATGTCTTGTACATCTTTAAAGTATATTGAAATTGGCCAATTACATAAGAATAAATGATGATAATTAAAGAAAATGATAAAAATAAAAGAAAAAAAAAAAAAAAAAAAAAATGGCACAGCTGGGGTTCGAACCTCTGGCCACCAGGGCCAAAAAGGCTCTTGGCACAGCGGTCTTACCCACTGTGCCATGGAGGCAACTGGAAATTAGTCTGGCTATATATACCTATAACCATATCCCCCCTCCCTTCCCATAATTCCTTGGAGAAAAAATCCAAGATGGCGGCCGAGAAAAACAAAATGGCGGCTAAACCATCGATCTAAACAATAAGGGAAGTTTTAAAGTGCTTTTAGGTCTTCTTTGAAGTCTGATATGTAATCCTTAGCAAATTGAGATGCATTCTCCATCCATACACGCCGGAATTTACCGACATTGGGCTATAATTTAGGAAAACAGGGTGACAGAAGGACTCGGTCATATGTTTTCGAGCATACGACCAGGTTGACAACCCTGGATCCGATTTGTCATTCTAGTTCAGGCCGGCTTCCACACTGCACATTGATACATTGAATATGCTAAGATGATCAATGGACAGTGCAAAAGCCCCAGAAAATATTGTCACAAGTGGATAAATTTAGAAAGACAACTATTTCTGTAGCAACTGGTTCCTGTAGCAGGAGTCCAACAAAAGGAACTATATTTTGTATCATTTCTCTTCATATGTAGACAAGAAATGTAGTTAGGATGACTACCAACTCATACGTGCCGGTTACGCACCCGTGAAAACATGAAATATCGACTTATGATGCCTTCGGAAGCAACCGCTACCTGTTGCATAAGTCAAACAATTAGAGCCAATTTTTTTCCCTTTTATCTTACTAGGGCCACCGTAACATTAAAGCGGTCTCAATATCTATCCCCACGTGCATGACCTTTATGCGCCCGTGAAAACATATAATCCACTTACGAATCTTTCAGAAGCAACCGGTATGTGTTGCATAGGTCAAACAATAGGAACCAAATTTTTCCCTTTTTCTCTTACTAGGGCCCCCGAAACATTAAATCGGTCCCAATAACTAACCGCATGGACATGACCTTTGCGTGCCCGCAAAAACATATTATCGACTTCCGACGCTTTCGGAAGCAACCGGTTCCTGTTGCATAAGTGAGAAAAAGAAAACTGACTTTTGCCCTACCCTTTCTTCTAAATACATAGACAAGAACTGTAACTTGGCTCTCATGACTACCCACTCATTTGTAGCATGTATAACTCGCTGTGCAGAAACAGCCATACGCGGCTCTTGCGCGCAGCCAAAGCCATCAAAGATATAGCATGATACCGAAATCTTTCCCATGAAAATGTCTTGTACATCTTTAAAGTATATTGAAATTGGCCAATTACATAAGAATAAATGAAGATAATTAAAGAAAATGATAAAAATAAAAGAAAAAAAAAAAAAAAAAAAAAAAAAATGGCACAGCTGGGGTTCGAACCTCTGGCCACCAGGGCCAAAAAGGCTCTTGGCACAGCGGTCTTACCCACTGTGCCATGGAGGCAACTGGAAATTAGTCTGGCTATATATACCTATAACCATATCCCCCCTCCCTTACCATAATTCCTTGGAGAAAAAAATCCAAGATGGCGGCCGAGAAAAACAAAATGGCGGCTAAACCATCGATCTAAACAATAAGGGAAGTTTTAAAGTGCTTTTAGGTCTTCTTTGAAGTCTGATATGTAATCCTTAGCAAATTGAGATGCATTCTCCATCCATACACGCCGGAATTTACCGACATTGGGCTATAATTTAGGAAAACAGGGTGACAGAAGGACTCGGTCATATGTTTTCGAGCATACGACCAGGTTGACAACCCTGGATCCGATTTGTCATTCTAGTTCAGGCCGGCTTCCACACTGCACATTGATACATTGAATATGCTAAGATGATCAATGGACAGTGCAAAAGCCCCAGAAAATATTGTCACAAGTGGATAAATTTAGAAAGACAACTATTTCTGTAGCAACTGGTTCCTGTAGCAGGAGTCCAACAAAAGGAACTATATTTTGTATCATTTCTCTTCATATGTAGACAAGAAATGTAGTTAGGATGACTACCAACTCATACGTGCCGGTTACGCACCCGTGAAAACATGAAATATCGACTTATGATGCCTTCGGAAGCAACCGCTACCTGTTGCATAAGTCAAACAATTAGAGCCAATTTTTTTCCCTTTTATCTTACTAGGGCCACCGTAACATTAAAGCGGTCTCAATATCTATCCCCACGTGCATGACCTTTACGCGCCCGTGAAAACATATAATCCACTTACGAATCTTTCAGAAGCAACCGGTATGTGTTGCATAGGTCAAACAATAGGAACCAAATTTTTCCCTTTTTCTCTTACTAGGGCCCCCGAAACATTAAATCGGTCCCAATAACTAACCGCATGGACATGACCTTTGCGTGCCCGCAAAAACATATTATCGACTTCCGACGCTTTCGGAAGCAACCGGTTCCTGTTGCATAAGTGAGAAAAAGAAAACTGACTTTTGCCCTACCCTTTCTTCTAAATACATAGACAAGAACTGTAACTTGGCTCTCACGACTACCCACTCATTTGTAGCATGTATAACTCGCTGTGCAGAAACAGCCATACGCGGCTCTTGCGCGCAGCCAAAGCCATCAAAGATATAGCATGATACCGAAATCTTTCCCATGAAAATGTCTTGTACATCTTTAAAGTATATTGAAATTGGCCAATTACATAAGAATAAATGATGATAATTAAAGAAAATGATAAAAATAAAAGAAAAAAAAAAAAAAAAAAAAAAAAAATGGCACAGCTGGGGTTCGAACCTCTGGCCACCAGGGCCAAAAAGGCTCTTGGCACAGCGGTCTTACCCACTGTGCCATGGAGGCAACTGGAAATTAGTCTGGCTATATATACCTATAACCATATCCCCCCTCCCTTCCCATAATTCCTTGGAGAAAAAAATCCAAGATGGCGGCCGAGAAAAACAAAATGGCGGCTAAACCATCGATCTAAACAATAAGGGAAGTTTTAAAGTGCTTTTAGGTCTTCTTTGAAGTCTGATATGTAATCCTTAGCAAATTGAGATGCATTCTCCATCCATACACGCCGGAATTTACCGACATTGGGCTATAATTTAGGAAAACAGGGTGACAGAAGGACTCGGTCATATGTTTTCGAGCATACGACCAGGTTGACAACCCTGGATCCGATTTGTCATTCTAGTTCAGGCCGGCTTCCACACTGCACATTGATACATTGAATATGCTAAGATGATCAATGGACAGTGCAAAAGCCCCAGAAAATATTGTCACAAGTGGATAAATTTAGAAAGACAACTATTTCTGTAGCAACTGGTTCCTGTAGCAGGAGTCCAACAAAAGGAACTATATTTTGTATCATTTCTCTTCATATGTAGACAAGAAATGTAGTTAGGATGACTACCAACTCATACGTGCCGGTTACGCACCCGTGAAAACATGAAATATCGACTTATGATGCCTTCGGAAGCAACCGCTACCTGTTGCATAAGTCAAACAATTAGAGCCAATTTTTTTCCCTTTTATCTTACTAGGGCCACCGTAACATTAAAGCGGTCTCAATATCTATCCCCACGTGCATGACCTTTACGCGCCCGTGAAAACATATAATCCACTTACGAATCTTTCAGAAGCAACCGGTATGTGTTGCATAGGTCAAACAATAGGAACCAAATTTTTCCCTTTTTCTCTTACTAGGGCCCCCGAAACATTAAATCGGTCCCAATAACTAACCGCATGGACATGACCTTTGCGTGCCCGCAAAAACATATTATCGACTTCCGACGCTTTCGGAAGCAACCGGTTCCTGTTGCATAAGTGAGAAAAAGAAAACTGACTTTTGCCCTACCCTTTCTTCTAAATACATAGACAAGAACTGTAACTTGGCTCTCACGACTACCCACTCATTTGTAGCATGTATAACTCGCTGTGCAGAAACAGCCATACGCGGCTCTTGCGCGCAGCCAAAGCCATCAAAGATATAGCATGATACCGAAATCTTTCCCATGAAAATGTCTTGTACATCTTTAAAGTATATTGAAATTGGCCAATTACATAAGAATAAATGATGATAATTAAAGAAAATGATAAAAATAAAAGAAAAAAAAAAAAAAAAAAAAATGGCACAGCTGGGGTTCGAACCTCTGGCCACCAGGGCCAAAAAGGCTCTTGGCACAGCGGTCTTACCCACTGTGCCATGGAGGCAACTGGAAATTAGTCTGGCTATATATACCTATAACCATATCCCCCCTCCCTTCCCATAATTCCTTGGAGAAAAAAATCCAAGATGGCGGCCGAGAAAAACAAAATGGCGGCTAAACCATCGATCTAAACAATAAGGGAAGTTTTAAAGTGCTTTTAGGTCTTCTTTGAAGTCTGATATGTAATCCTTAGCAAATTGAGATGCATTCTCCATCCATACACGCCGGAATTTACCGACATTGGGCTATAATTTAGGAAAACAGGGTGACAGAAGGACTCGGTCATATGTTTTCGAGCATACGACCAGGTTGACAACCCTGGATCCGATTTGTCATTCTAGTTCAGGCCGGCTTCCACACTGCACATTGATACATTGAATATGCTAAGATGATCAATGGACAGTGCAAAAGCCCCAGAAAATATTGTCACAAGTGGATAAATTTAGAAAGACAACTATTTCTGTAGCAACTGGTTCCTGTAGCAGGAGTCCAACAAAAGGAACTATATTTTGTATCATTTCTCTTCATATGTAGACAAGAAATGTAGTTAGGATGACTACCAACTCATACGTGCCGGTTACGCACCCGTGAAAACATGAAATATCGACTTATGATGCCTTCGGAAGCAACCGCTACCTGTTGCATAAGTCAAACAATTAGAGCCAATTTTTTTCCCTTTTATCTTACTAGAGCCACCGTAACATTAAAGCGGTCTCAATATCTATCCCCACGTGCATGACCTTTACGCGCCCGTGAAAACATATAATCCACTTACGAATCTTTCAGAAGCAACCGGTATGTGTTGCATAGGTCAAACAATAGGAACCAAATTTTTCCCTTTTTCTCTTACTAGGGCCCCCGAAACATTAAATCGGTGCCAATAACTAACCGCATGGACATGACCTTTGCGTGCCCGCAAAAACATATTATCGACTTCCGACGCTTTCGGAAGCAACCGGTTCCTGTTGCATAAGTGAGAAAAAGAAAACTGACTTTTGCCCTACCCTTTCTTCTAAATACATAGACAAGAACTGTAACTTGGCTCTCACGACTACCCACTCATTTGTAGCATGTATAACTCGCTGTGCAGAAACAGCCATACGCGGCTCTTGCGCGCAGCCAAAGCCATCAAAGATATAGCATGATACCGAAATCTTTCCCATGAAAATGTCTTGTACATCTTTAAAGTATATTGAAATTGGCCAATTACATAAGAATAAATGATGATAATTAAAGAAAATGATAAAAATAAAAGAAAAAAAAAAAAAAAAAAAAAAAAATGGCACAGCTGGGGTTCGAACCTCTGGCCACCAGGGCCAAAAAGGCTCTTGGCACAGCGGTCTTACCCACTGTGCCATGGAGGCAACTGGAAATTAGTCTGGCTATATATACCTATAACCATATCCCCCCTCCCTTCCCATAATTCCTTGGAGAAAAAAATCCAAGATGGCGGCCGAGAAAAACAAAATGGCGGCTAAACCATCGATCTAAACAATAAGGGAAGTTTTAAAGTGCTTTTAGGTATTCTTTGAAGTCTGATATGTAATCCTTAGCAAATTGAGATGCATTCTCCATCCATACACGCCGGAATTTACCGACATTGGGCTATAATTTAGGAAAACAGGGTGACAGAAGGACTCGGTCATATGTTTTCGAGCATACGACCAGGTTGACAACCCTGGATCCGATTTGTCATTCTAGTTCAGGCCGGCTTCCACACTGCACATTGATACATTGAATATGCTAAGATGATCAATGGACAGTGCAAAAGCCCCAGAAAATATTGTCACAAGTGGATAAATTTAGAAAGACAACTATTTCTGTAGCAACTGGTTCCTGTAGCAGGAGTCCAACAAAAGGAACTATATTTTGTATCATTTCTCTTCATATGTAGACAAGAAATGTAGTTAGGATGACTACCAACTCATACGTGCCGGTTACGCACCCGTGAAAACATGAAATATCGACTTATGATGCCTTCGGAAGCAACCGCTACCTGTTGCATAAGTCAAACAATTAGAGCCAATTTTTTTCCCTTTTATCTTACTAGGGCCACCGTAACATTAAAGCGGTCTCAATATCTATCCCCACGTGCATGACCTTTACGCGCCCGTGAAAACATATAATCCACTTACGAATCTTTCAGAAGCAACCGGTATGTGTTGCATAGGTCAAACAATAGGAACCAAATTTTTCCCTTTTTCTCTTACTAGGGCCCCCGAAACATTAAATCGGTCCCAATAACTAACCGCATGGACATGACCTTTGCGTGCCCGCAAAAACATATTATCGACTTCCGACGCTTTCGGAAGCAACCGGTTCCTGTTGCATAAGTGAGAAAAAGAAAACTGACTTTTGCCCTACCCTTTCTTCTAAATACATAGACAAGAACTGTAACTTGGCTCTCACGACTACCCACTCATTTGTAGCATGTATAACTCGCTGTGCAGAAACAGCCATACGCGGCTCTTGCGCGCAGCCAAAGCCATCAAAGATATAGCATGATACCGAAATCTTTCCCATGAAAATGTCTTGTACATCTTTAAAGTATATTGAAATTGGCCAATTACATAAGAATAAATGATGATAATTAAAGAAAATGATAAAAATAAAAGAAAAAAAAAAAAAAAAATGGCACAGCTGGGGTTCGAACCTCTGGCCACCAGGGCCAAAAAGGCTCTTGGCACAGCGGTCTTACCCACTGTGCCATGGAGGCAACTGGAAATTAGTCTGGCTATATATACCTATAACCATATCCCCCCTCCCTTCCCATAATTCCTTGGAGAAAAAAATCCAAGATGGCGGCCGAGAAAAACAAAATGGCGGCTAAACCATCGATCTAAACAATAAGGGAAGTTTTAAAGTGCTTTTAGGTCTTCTTTGAAGTCTGATATGTAATCCTTAGCAAATTGAGATGCATTCTCCATCCATACACGCCGGAATTTACCGACATTGGGCTATAATTTAGGAAAACAGGGTGACAGAAGGACTCGGTCATATGTTTTCGAGCATACGACCAGGTTGACAACCCTGGATCCGATTTGTCATTCTAGTTCAGGCCGGCTTCCACACTGCACATTGATACATTGAATATGCTAAGATGATCAATGGACAGTGCAAAAGCCCCAGAAAATATTGTCACAAGTGGATAAATTTAGAAAGACAACTATTTCTGTAGCAACTGGTTCCTGTAGCAGGAGTCCAACAAAAGGAACTATATTTTGTATCATTTCTCTTCATATGTAGACAAGAAATGTAGTTAGGATGACTACCAACTCATACGTGCCGGTTACGCACCCGTGAAAACATGAAATATCGACTTATGATGCCTTCGGAAGCAACCGCTACCTGTTGCATAAGTCAAACAATTAGAGCCAATTTTTTTCCCTTTTATCTTACTAGGGCCACCGTAACATTAAAGCGGTCTCAATATCTATCCCCACGTGCATGACCTTTACGCGCCCGTGAAAACATATAATCCACTTACGAATCTTTCAGAAGCAACCGGTATGTGTTGCATAGGTCAAACAATAGGAACCAAATTTTTCCCTTTTTCTCTTACTAGGGCCCCCGAAACATTAAATCGGTCCCAATAACTAACCGCATGGACATGACCTTTGCGTGCCCGCAAAAACATATTATCGACTTCCGACGCTTTCGGAAGCAACCGGTTCCTGTTGCATAAGTGAGAAAAAGAAAACTGACTTTTGCCCTACCCTTTCTTCTAAATACATAGACAAGAACTGTAACTTGGCTCTCACGACTACCCACTCATTTGTAGCATGTATAACTCGCTGTGCAGAAACAGCCATACGCGGCTCTTGCGCGCAGCCAAAGCCATCAAAGATATAGCATGATACCGAAATCTTTCCCATGAAAATGTCTTGTACATCTTTAAAGTATATTGAAATTGGCCAATTACATAAGAATAAATGATGATAATTAAAGAAAATGATAAAAATAAAAGAAAAAAAAAAAAAAAAAAATGGCACAGCTGGGGTTCGAACCTCTGGCCACCAGGGCCAAAAAGGCTCTTGGCACAGCGGTCTTACCCACTGTGCCATGGAGGCAACTGGAAATTAGTCTGGCTATATATACCTATAACCATATCCCCCCTCCCTTCCCATAATTCCTTGGAGAAAAAAATCCAAGATGGCGGCCGAGAAAAACAAAATGGCGGCTAAACCATCGATCTAAACAATAAGGGAAGTTTTAAAGTGCTTTTAGGTCTTCTTTGAAGTCTGATATGTAATCCTTAGCAAATTGAGATGCATTCTCCATCCATACACGCCGGAATTTACCGACATTGGGCTATAATTTAGGAAAACAGGGTGACAGAAGGACTCGGTCATATGTTTTCGAGCATACGACCAGGTTGACAACCCTGGATCCGATTTGTCATTCTAGTTCAGGCCGGCTTCCACACTGCACATTGATACATTGAATATGCTAAGATGATCAATGGACAGTGCAAAAGCCCCAGAAAATATTGTCACAAGTGGATAAATTTAGAAAGACAACTATTTCTGTAGCAACTGGTTCCTGTAGCAGGAGTCCAACAAAAGGAACTATATTTTGTATCATTTCTCTTCATATGTAGACAAGAAATGTAGTTAGGATGACTACCAACTCATACGTGCCGGTTACGCACCCGTGAAAACATGAAATATCGACTTATGATGCCTTCGGAAGCAACCGCTACCTGTTGCATAAGTCAAACAATTAGAGCCAATTTTTTTCCCTTTTATCTTACTAGGGCCACCGTAACATTAAAGCGGTCTCAATATCTATCCCCACGTGCATGACCTTTACGCGCCCGTGAAAACATATAATCCACTTACGAATCTTTCAGAAGCAACCGGTATGTGTTGCATAGGTCAAACAATAGGAACCAAATTTTTCCCTTTTTCTCTTACTAGGGCCCCCGAAACATTAAATCGGTCCCAATAACTAACCGCATGGACATGACCTTTGCGTGCCCGCAAAAACATATTATCGACTTCCGACGCTTTCGGAAGCAACCGGTTCCTGTTGCATAAGTGAGAAAAAGAAAACTGACTTTTGCCCTACCCTTTCTTCTAAATACATAGACAAGAACTGTAACTTGGCTCTCACGACTACCCACTCATTTGTAGCATGTATAACTCGCTGTGCAGAAACAGCCATACGCGGCTCTTGCGCGCAGCCAAAGCCATCAAAGATATAGCATGATACCGAAATCTTTCCCATGAAAATGTCTTGTACATCTTTAAAGTATATTGAAATTGGCCAATTACATAAGAATAAATGATGATAATTAAAGAAAATGATAAAAATAAAAGAAAAAAAAAAAAAAAAAAAAAAATGGCACAGCTGGGGTTCGAACCTCTGGCCACCAGGGCCAAAAAGGCTCTTGGCACAGCGGTCTTACCCACTGTGCCATGGAGGCAACTGGAAATTAGTCTGGCTATATATACCTATAACCATATCCCCCCTCCCTTCCCATAATTCCTTGGAGAAAAAAATCCAAGATGGCGGCCGAGAAAAACAAAATGGCGGCTAAACCATCGATCTAAACAATAAGGGAAGTTTTAAAGTGCTTTTAGGTCTTCTTTGAAGTCTGATATGTAATCCTTAGCAAATTGAGATGCATTCTCCATCCATACACGCCGGAATTTACCGACATTGGGCTATAATTTAGGAAAACAGGGTGACAGAAGGACTCGGTCATATGTTTTCGAGCATACGACCAGGTTGACAACCCTGGATCCGATTTGTCATTCTAGTTCAGGCCGGCTTCCACACTGCACATTGATACATTGAATATGCTAAGATGATCAATGGACAGTGCAAAAGCCCCAGAAAATATTGTCACAAGTGGATAAATTTAGAAAGACAACTATTTCTGTAGCAACTGGTTCCTGTAGCAGGAGTCCAACAAAAGGAACTATATTTTGTATCATTTCTCTTCATATGTAGACAAGAAATGTAGTTAGGATGACTACCAACTCATACGTGCCGGTTACGCACCCGTGAAAACATGAAATATCGACTTATGATGCCTTCGGAAGCAACCGCTACCTGTTGCATAAGTCAAACAATTAGAGCCAATTTTTTTCCCTTTTATCTTACTAGGGCCACCGTAACATTAAAGCGGTCTCAATATCTATCCCCACGTGCATGACCTTTACGCGCCCGTGAAAACATATAATCCACTTACGAATCTTTCAGAAGCAACCGGTATGTGTTGCATAGGTCAAACAATAGGAACCAAATTTTTCCCTTTTTCTCTTACTAGGGCCCCCGAAACATTAAATCGGTCCCAATAACTAACCGCATGGACATGACCTTTGCGTGCCCGCAAAAACATATTATCGACTTCCGACGCTTTCGGAAGCAACCGGTTCCTGTTGCATAAGTGAGAAAAAGGAAACTGACTTTTGCCCTACCCTTTCTTCTAAATACATAGACAAGAACTGTAACTTGGCTCTCACGACTACCCACTCATTTGTAGCATGTATAACTCGCTGTGCAGAAACAGCCATACGCGGCTCTTGCGCGCAGCCAAAGCCATCAAAGATATAGCATGATACCGAAATCTTTCCCATGAAAATGTCTTGTACATCTTTAAAGTATATTGAAATTGGCCAATTACATAAGAATAAATGATGATAATTAAAGAAAATGATAAAAATAAAAGAAAAAAAAAAAAAATGGCACAGCTGGGGTTCGAACCTCTGGCCACCAGGGCCAAAAAGGCTCTTGGCACAGCGGTCTTACCCACTGTGCCATGGAGGCAACTGGAAATTAGTCTGGCTATATATACCTATAACCATATCCCCCCTCCCTTCCCATAATTCCTTGGAGAAAAAAATCCAAGATGGCGGCCGAGAAAAACAAAATGGCGGCTAAACCATCGATCTAAACAATAAGGGAAGTTTTAAAGTGCTTTTAGGTCTTCTTTGAAGTCTGATATGTAATCCTTAGCAAATTGAGATGCATTCTCCATCCATACACGCCGGAATTTACCGACATTGGGCTATAATTTAGGAAAACAGGGTGACAGAAGGACTCGGTCATATGTTTTCGAGCATACGACCAGGTTGACAACCCTGGATCCGATTTGTCATTCTAGTTCAGGCCGGCTTCCACACTGCACATTGATACATTGAATATGCTAAGATGATCAATGGACAGTGCAAAAGCCCCAGAAAATATTGTCACAAGTGGATAAATTTAGAAAGACAACTATTTCTGTAGCAACTGGTTCCTGTAGCAGGAGTCCAACAAAAGGAACTATATTTTGTATCATTTCTCTTCATATGTAGACAAGAAATGTAGTTAGGATGACTACCAACTCATACGTGCCGGTTACGCACCCGTGAAAACATGAAATATCGACTTATGATGCCTTCGGAAGCAACCGCTACCTGTTGCATAAGTCAAACTATTAGAGCCAATTTTTTTCCCTTTTATGTTACTAGGGCCACCGTAACATTAAAGCGGTCTCAATATCTATCCCCACGTGCATGACCTTTACGCGCCCGTGAAAACATATAATCCACTTACGAATCTTTCAGAAGCAACCGGTATGTGTTGCATAGGTCAAACAATAGGAACCAAATTTTTCCCTTTTTCTCTTACTAGGGCCCCCAAAACATTAAATCGGTCCCAATAACTAACCGCATGGACATGACCTTTGCGTGCCCGCAAAAACATATTATCGACTTCCGACGCTTTCGGAAGCAACCGGTTCCTGTTGCATAAGTGAGAAAAAGAAAACTGACTTTTGCCCTACCCTTTCTTCTAAATACATAGACAAGAACTGTAACTTGGCTCTCACGACTACCCACTCATTTGTAGCATGTATAACTCGCTGTGCAGAAACAGCCATACGCGGCTCTTGCGCGCAGCCAAAGCCATCAAAGATATAGCATGATACCGAAATCTTTCCCATGAAAATGTCTTGTACATCTTTAAAGTATATTGAAATTGGCCAATTACATAAGAATAAATGATGATAATTAAAGAAAATGATAAAAATAAAAGAAAAAAAAAAAAAAAAAAAATGGCACAGCTGGGGTTCGAACCTCTGGCCACCAGGGCCAAAAAGGCTCTTGGCACAGCGGTCTTACCCACTGTGCCATGGAGGCAACTGGAAATTAGTCTGGCTATATATACCTATAACCATATCCCCCCTCCCTTCCCATAATTCCTTGGAGAAAAAAATCCAAGATGGCGGCCGAGAAAAACAAAATGGCGGCTAAACCATCGATCTAAACAATAAGGGAAGTTTTAAAGTGCTTTTAGGTCTTCTTTGAAGTCTGATATGTAATCCTTAGCAAATTGAGATGCATTCTCCATCCATACACGCCGGAATTTACCGACATTGGGCTATAATTTAGGAAAACAGGGTGACAGAAGGACTCGGTCATATGTTTTCGAGCATACGACCAGGTTGACAACCCTGGATCCGATTTGTCATTCTAGTTCAGGCCGGCTTCCACACTGCACATTGATACATTGAATATGCTAAGATGATCAATGGACAGTGCAAAAGCCCCAGAAAATATTGTCACAAGTGGATAAATTTAGAAAGACAACTATTTCTGTAGCAACTGGTTCCTGTAGCAGGAGTCCAACAAAAGGAACTATATTTTGTATCATTTCTCTTCATATGTAGACAAGAAATGTAGTTAGGATGACTACCAACTCATACGTGCCGGTTACGCACCCGTGAAAACATGAAATATCGACTTATGATGCCTTCGGAAGCAACCGCTACCTGTTGCATAAGTCAAACAATTAGAGCCAATTTTTTTCCCTTTTATCTTACTAGGGCCACCGTAACATTAAAGCGGTCTCAATATCTATCCCCACGTGCATGACCTTTACGCGCCCGTGAAAACATATAATCCACTTACGAATCTTTCAGAAGCAACCGGTATGTGTTGCATAGGTCAAACAATAGGAACCAAATTTTTCCCTTTTTCTCTTACTAGGGCCCCCGAAACATTAAATCGGTCCCAATAACTAACCGCATGGACATGACCTTTGCGTGCCCGCAAAAACATATTATCGACTTCCGACGCTTTCGGAAGCAACCGGTTCCTGTTGCATAAGTGAGAAAAAGAAAACTGACTTTTGCCCTACCCTTTCTTCTAAATACATAGACAAGAACTGTAACTTGGCTCTCACGACTACCCACTCATTTGTAGCATGTATAACTCGCTGTGCAGAAACAGCCATACGCGGCTCTTGCGCGCAGCCAAAGCCATCAAAGATATAGCATGATACCGAAATCTTTCCCATGAAAATGTCTTGTACATCTTTAAAGTATATTGAAATTGGCCAATTACATAAGAATAAATGATGATAATTAAAGAAAATGATAAAAATAAAAGAAAAAAAAAAAAAAAAAAAAAAAATGGCACAGCTGGGGTTCGAACCTCTGGCCACCAGGGCCAAAAAGGCTCTTGGCACAGCGGTCTTACCCACTGTGCCATGGAGGCAACTGGAAATTAGTCTGGCTATATATACCTATAACCATATCCCCCCTCCCTTCCCATAATTCCTTGGAGAAAAAAATCCAAGATGGCGGCCGAGAAAAACAAAATGGCGGCTAAACCATCGATCTAAACAATAAGGGAAGTTTTAAAGTGCTTTTAGGTCTTCTTTGAAGTCTGATATGTAATCCTTAGCAAATTGAGATGCATTCTCCATCCATACACGCCGGAATTTACCGACATTGGGCTATAATTTAGGAAAACAGGGTGACAGAAGGACTCGGTCATATGTTTTCGAGCATACGACCAGGTTGACAACCCTGGATCCGATTTGTCATTCTAGTTCAGGCCGGCTTCCACACTGCACATTGATACATTGAATATGCTAAGATGATCAATGGACAGTGCAAAAGCCCCAGAAAATATTGTCACAAGTGGATAAATTTAGAAAGACAACTATTTCTGTAGCAACTGGTTCCTGTAGCAGGAGTCCAACAAAAGGAACTATATTTTGTATCATTTCTCTTCATATGTAGACAAGAAATGTAGTTAGGATGACTACCAACTCATACGTGCCGGTTACGCACCCGTGAAAACATGAAATATCGACTTATGATGCCTTCGGAAGCAACCGCTACCTGTTGCATAAGTCAAACAATTAGAGCCAATTTTTTTCCCTTTTATCTTACTAGGGCCACCGTAACATTAAAGCGGTCTCAATATCTATCCCCACGTGCATGACCTTTACGCGCCCGTGAAAACATATAATCCACTTACGAATCTTTCAGAAGCAACCGGTATGTGTTGCATAGGTCAAACAATAGGAACCAAATTTTTCCCTTTTTCTCTTACTAGGGCCCCCGAAACATTAAATCGGTCCCAATAACTAACCGCATGGACATGACCTTTGCGTGCCCGCAAAAACATATTATCGACTTCCGACGCTTTCGGAAGCAACCGGTTCCTGTTGCATAAGTGAGAAAAAGAAAACTGACTTTTGCCCTACCCTTTCTTCTAAATACATAGACAAGAACTGTAACTTGGCTCTCACGACTACCCACTCATTTGTAGCATGTATAACTCGCTGTGCAGAAACAGCCATACGCGGCTCTTGCGCGCAGCCAAAGCCATCAAAGATATAGCATGATACCGAAATCTTTCCCATGAAAATGTCTTGTACATCTTTAAAGTATATTGAAATTGGCCAATTACATAAGAATAAATGATGATAATTAAAGAAAATGATAAAAATAAAAGAAAAAAAAAAAAATGGCACAGCTGGGGTTCGAACCTCTGGCCACCAGGGCCAAAAAGGCTCTTGGCACAGCGGTCTTACCCACTGTGCCATGGAGGCAACTGGAAATTAGTCTGGCTATATATACCTATAACCATATCCCCCCTCCCTTCCCATAATTCCTTGGAGAAAAAAATCCAAGATGGCGGCCGAGAAAAACAAAATGGCGGCTAAACCATCGATCTAAACAATAAGGGAAGTTTTAAAGTGCTTTTAGGTCTTCTTTGAAGTCTGATATGTAATCCTTAGCAAATTGAGATGCATTCTCCATCCATACACGCCGGAATTTACCGACATTGGGCTATAATTTAGGAAAACAGGGTGACAGAAGGACTCGGTCATATGTTTTCGAGCATACGACCAGGTTGACAACCCTGGATCCGATTTGTCATTCTAGTTCAGGCCGGCTTCCACACTGCACATTGATACATTGAATATGCTAAGATGATCAATGGACAGTGCAAAAGCCCCAGAAAATATTGTCACAAGTGGATAAATTTAGAAAGACAACTATTTCTGTAGCAACTGGTTCCTGTAGCAGGAGTCCAACAAAAGGAACTATATTTTGTATCATTTCTCTTCATATGTAGACAAGAAATGTAGTTAGGATGACTACCAACTCATACGTGCCGGTTACGCACCCGTGAAAACATGAAATATCGACTTATGATGCCTTCGGAAGCAACCGCTACCTGTTGCATAAGTCAAACAATTAGAGCCAATTTTTTTCCCTTTTATCTTACTAGGGCCACCGTAACATTAAAGCGGTCTCAATATCTATCCCCACGTGCATGACCTTTACGCGCCCGTGAAAACATATAATCCACTTACGAATCTTTCAGAAGCAACCGGTATGTGTTGCATAGGTCAAACAATAGGAACCAAATTTTTCCCTTTTTCTCTTACTAGGGCCCCCGAAACATTAAATCGGTCCCAATAACTAACCGCATGGACATGACCTTTGCGTGCCCGCAAAAACATATTATCGACTTCCGACGCTTTCGGAAGCAACCGGTTCCTGTTGCATAAGTGAGAAAAAGAAAACTGACTTTTGCCCTACCCTTTCTTCTAAATACATAGACAAGAACTGTAACTTGGCTCTCACGACTACCCACTCATTTGTAGCATGTATAACTCGCTGTGCAGAAACAGCCATACGCGGCTCTTGCGCGCAGCCAAAGCCATCAAAGATATAGCATGATACCGAAATCTTTCCCATGAAAATGTCTTGTACATCTTTAAAGTATATTGAAATTGGCCAATTACATAAGAATAAATGATGATAATTAAAGAAAATGATAAAAATAAAAGAAAAAAAAAAAAAAAAAAAAAAAAAAATGGCACAGCTGGGGTTCGAACCTCTGGCCACCAGGGCCAAAAAGGCTCTTGGCACAGCGGTCTTACCCACTGTGCCATGGAGGCAACTGGAAATTAGTCTGGCTATATATACCTATAACCATATCCCCCCTCCCTTCCCATAATTCCTTGGAGAAAAAAATCCAAGATGGCGGCCGAGAAAAACAAAATGGCGGCTAAACCATCGATCTAAACAATAAGGGAAGTTTTAAAGTGCTTTTAGGTCTTCTTTGAAGTCTGATATGTAATCCTTAGCAAATTGAGATGCATTCTCCATCCATACACGCCGGAATTTACCGACATTGGGCTATAATTTAGGAAAACAGGGTGACAGAAGGACTCGGTCATATGTTTTCGAGCATACGACCAGGTTGACAACCCTGGATCCGATTTGTCATTCTAGTTCAGGCCGGCTTCCACACTGCACATTGATACATTGAATATGCTAAGATGATCAATGGACAGTGCAAAAGCCCCAGAAAATATTGTCACAAGTGGATAAATTTAGAAAGACAACTATTTCTGTAGCAACTGGTTCCTGTAGCAGGAGTCCAACAAAAGGAACTATATTTTGTATCATTTCTCTTCATATGTAGACAAGAAATGTAGTTAGGATGACTACCAACTCATACGTGCCGGTTACGCACCCGTGAAAACATGAAATATCGACTTATGATGCCTTCGGAAGCAACCGCTACCTGTTGCATAAGTCAAACAATTAGAGCCAATTTTTTTCCCTTTTATCTTACTAGGGCCACCGTAACATTAAAGCGGTCTCAATATCTATCCCCACGTGCATGACCTTTACGCGCCCGTGAAAACATATAATCCACTTACGAATCTTTCAGAAGCAACCGGTATGTGTTGCATAGGTCAAACAATAGGAACCAAATTTTTCCCTTTTTCTCTTACTAGGGCCCCCGAAACATTAAATCGGTCCCAATAACTAACCGCATGGACATGACCTTTGCGTGCCCGCAAAAACATATTATCGACTTCCGACGCTTTCGGAAGCAACCGGTTCCTGTTGCATAAGTGAGAAAAAGAAAACTGACTTTTGCCCTACCCTTTCTTCTAAATACATAGACAAGAACTGTAACTTGGCTCTCACGACTACCCACTCATTTGTAGCATGTATAACTCGCTGTGCAGAAACAGCCATACGCGGCTCTTGCGCGCAGCCAAAGCCATCAAAGATATAGCATGATACCGAAATCTTTCCCATGAAAATGTCTTGTACATCTTTAAAGTATATTGAAATTGGCCAATTACATAAGAATAAATGATGATAATTAAAGAAAATGATAAAAATAAAAGAAAAAAAAAAAAAAAAAAAAAAAAATGGCACAGCTGGGGTTCGAACCTCTGGCCACCAGGGCCAAAAAGGCTCTTGGCACAGCGGTCTTACCCACTGTGCCATGGAGGCAACTGGAAATTAGTCTGGCTATATATACCTATAACCATATCCCCCCTCCCTTCCCATAATTCCTTGGAGAAAAAAATCCAAGATGGCGGCCGAGAAAAACAAAATGGCGGCTAAACCATCGATCTAAACAATAAGGGAAGTTTTAAAGTGCTTTTAGGTCTTCTTTGAAGTCTGATATGTAATCCTTAGCAAATTGAGATGCATTCTCCATCCATACACGCCGGAATTTACCGACATTGGGCTATAATTTAGGAAAACAGGGTGACAGAAGGACTCGGTCATATGTTTTCGAGCATACGACCAGGTTGACAACCCTGGATCCGATTTGTCATTCTAGTTCAGGCCGGCTTCCACACTGCACATTGATACATTGAATATGCTAAGATGATCAATGGACAGTGCAAAAGCCCCAGAAAATATTGTCACAAGTGGATAAATTTAGAAAGACAACTATTTCTGTAGCAACTGGTTCCTGTAGCAGGAGTCCAACAAAAGGAACTATATTTTGTATCATTTCTCTTCATATGTAGACAAGAAATGTAGTTAGGATGACTACCAACTCATACGTGCCGGTTACGCACCCGTGAAAACATGAAATATCGACTTATGATGCCTTCGGAAGCAACCGCTACCTGTTGCATAAGTCAAACAATTAGAGCCAATTTTTTTCCCTTTTATCTTACTAGGGCCACCGTAACATTAAAGCGGTCTCAATATCTATCCCCACGTGCATGACCTTTACGCGCCCGTGAAAACATATAATCCACTTACGAATCTTTCAGAAGCAACCGGTATGTGTTGCATAGGTCAAACAATAGGAACCAAATTTTTCCCTTTTTCTCTTACTAGGGCCCCCGAAACATTAAATCGGTCCCAATAACTAACCGCATGGACATGACCTTTGCGTGCCCGCAAAAACATATTATCGACTTCCGACGCTTTCGGAAGCAACCGGTTCCTGTTGCATAAGTGAGAAAAAGAAAACTGACTTTTGCCCTACCCTTTCTTCTAAATACATAGACAAGAACTGTAACTTGGCTCTCACGACTACCCACTCATTTGTAGCATGTATAACTCGCTGTGCAGAAACAGCCATACGCGGCTCTTGCGCGCAGCCAAAGCCATCAAAGATATAGCATGATACCGAAATCTTTCCCATGAAAATGTCTTGTACATCTTTAAAGTATATTGAAATTGGCCAATTACATAAGAATAAATGATGATAATTAAAGAAAATGATAAAAATAAAAGAAAAAAAAAAAAAAAAAAAAAAAAAATGGCACAGCTGGGGTTCGAACCTCTGGCCACCAGGGCCAAAAAGGCTCTTGGCACAGCGGTCTTACCCACTGTGCCATGGAGGCAACTGGAAATTAGTCTGGCTATATATACCTATAACCATATCCCCCCTCCCTTCCCATAATTCCTTGGAGAAAAAAATCCAAGATGGCGGCCGAGAAAAACAAAATGGCGGCTAAACCATCGATCTAAACAATAAGGGAAGTTTTAAAGTGCTTTTAGGTCTTCTTTGAAGTCTGATATGTAATCCTTAGCAAATTGAGATGCATTCTCCATCCATACACGCCGGAATTTACCGACATTGGGCTATAATTTAGGAAAACAGGGTGACAGAAGGACTCGGTCATATGTTTTCGAGCATACGACCAGGTTGACAACCCTGGATCCGATTTGTCATTCTAGTTCAGGCCGGCTTCCACACTGCACATTGATACATTGAATATGCTAAGATGATCAATGGACAGTGCAAAAGCCCCAGAAAATATTGTCACAAGTGGATAAATTTAGAAAGACAACTATTTCTGTAGCAACTGGTTCCTGTAGCAGGAGTCCAACAAAAGGAACTATATTTTGTATCATTTCTCTTCATATGTAGACAAGAAATGTAGTTAGGATGACTACCAACTCATACGTGCGGTTACGCACCCGTGAAAACATGAAATATCGACTTATGATGCCTTCGGAAGCAACCGCTACCTGTTGCATAAGTCAAACAATTAGAGCCAATTTTTTTCCCTTTTATCTTACTAGGGCCACCGTAACATTAAAGCGGTCTCAATATCTATCCCCACGTGCATGACCTTTACGCGCCGTGAAAACATATAATCCACTTACGAATCTTTCAGAAGCAACCGTATGTGTTGCATAGGTCAAACAATAGGAACCAAATTTTTCCCTTTTTCTCTTACTAGGGCCCCCGAAACATTAAATCGGTCCCAATAACTAACCGCATGGACATGACCTTTGCGTGCCCGCAAAAACATATTATCGACTTCCGACGCTTTCGGAAGCAACCGGTTCCTGTTGCATAAGTGAGAAAAAGAAAACTGACTTTTGCCCTACCCTTTCTTCTAAATACATAGACAAGAACTGTAACTTGGCTCTCACGACTACCCACTCATTTGTAGCATGTATAACTCGCTGTGCAGAAACAGCCATACGCGGCTCTTGCGCGCAGCCAAAGCCATCAAAGATATAGCATGATACCGAAATCTTTCCCATGAAAATGTCTTGTACATCTTTAAAGTATATTGAAATTGGCCAATTACATAAGAATAAATGATGATAATTAAAGAAAATGATAAAAATAAAAGAAAAAAAAAAAAAAAAAAAAAAATGGCACAGCTGGGGTTCGAACCTCTGGCCACCAGGGCCAAAAAGTGTCTTGGCACAGCGGTCTTACCCACTGTGCCATGGAGGCAACTGGAAATTAGTCTGGCTATATATACCTATAACCATATCCCCCCTCCCTTCCCATAATTCCTTGGAGAAAAAAATCCAAGATGGCGGCCGAGAAAAACAAAATGGCGGCTAAACCATCGATCTAAACAATAAGGGAAGTTTTAAAGTGCTTTTAGGTCTTCTTTGAAGTCTGATATGTAATCCTTAGCAAATTGAGATGCATTCTCCATCCATACACGCCGGAATTTACCGACATTGGGCTATAATTTAGGAAAACAGGGTGACAGAAGGACTCGGTCATATGTTTTCGAGCATACGACCAGGTTGACAACCCTGGATCCGATTTGTCATTCTAGTTCAGGCCGGCTTCCACACTGCACATTGATACATTGAATATGCTAAGATGATCAATGGACAGTGCAAAAGCCCCAGAAAATATTGTCACAAGTGGATAAATTTAGAAAGACAACTATTTCTGTAGCAACTGGTTCCTGTAGCAGGAGTCCAACAAAAGGAACTATATTTTGTATCATTTCTCTTCATATGTAGACAAGAAATGTAGTTAGGATGACTACCAACTCATACGTGCCGGTTACGCACCCGTGAAAACATGAAATATCGACTTATGATGCCTTCGGAAGCAACCGCTACCTGTTGCATAAGTCAAACAATTAGAGCCAATTTTTTTCCCTTTTATCTTACTAGGGCCACCGTAACATTAAAGCGGTCTCAATATCTATCCCCACGTGCATGACCTTTACGCGCCCGTGAAAACATATAATCCACTTACGAATCTTTCAGAAGCAACCGGTATGTGTTGCATAGGTCAAACAATAGGAACCAAATTTTTCCCTTTTTCTCTTACTAGGGCCCCCGAAACATTAAATCGGTCCCAATAACTAACCGCATGGACATGACCTTTGCGTGCCCGCAAAAACATATTATCGACTTCCGACGCTTTCGGAAGCAACCGGTTCCTGTTGCATAAGTGAGAAAAAGAAAACTGACTTTTGCCCTACCCTTTCTTCTAAATACATAGACAAGAACTGTAACTTGGCTCTCACGACTACCCACTCATTTGTAGCATGTATAACTCGCTGTGCAGAAACAGCCATACGCGGCTCTTGCGCGCAGCCAAAGCCATCAAAGATATAGCATGATACCGAAATCTTTCCCATGAAAATGTCTTGTACATCTTTAAAGTATATTGAAATTGGCCAATTACATAAGAATAAATGATGATAATTAAAGAAAATGATAAAAATAAAAGAAAAAAAAAAAAAAAAAAAAAAATGGCACAGCTGGGGTTCGAACCTCTGGCCACCAGGGCCAAAAAGGCTCTTGGCACAGCGGTCTTACCCACTGTGCCATGGAGGCAACTGGAAATTAGTCTGGCTATATATACCTATAACCATATCCCCCCTCCCTTCCCATAATTCCTTGGAGAAAAAATCCAAGATGGCGGCCGAGAAAAACAAAATGGCGGCTAAACCATCGATCTAAACAATAAGGGAAGTTTTAAAGTGCTTTTAGGTCTTCTTTGAAGTCTGATATGTAATCCTTAGCAAATTGAGATGCATTCTCCATCCATACACGCCGGAATTTACCGACATTGGGCTATAATTTAGGAAAACAGGGTGACAGAAGGACTCGGTCATATGTTTTCGAGCATACGACCAGGTTGACAACCCTGGATCCGATTTGTCATTCTAGTTCAGGCCGGCTTCCACACTGCACATTGATACATTGAATATGCTAAGATGATCAATGGACAGTGCAAAAGCCCCAGAAAATATTGTCACAAGTGGATAAATTTAGAAAGACAACTATTTCTGTAGCAACTGGTTCCTGTAGCAGGAGTCCAACAAAAGGAACTATATTTTGTATCATTTCTCTTCATATGTAGACAAGAAATGTAGTTAGGATGACTACCAACTCATACGTGCCGGTTACGCACCCGTGAAAACATGAAATATCGACTTATGATGCCTTCGGAAGCAACCGCTACCTGTTGCATAAGTCAAACAATTAGAGCCAATTTTTTTCCCTTTTATCTTACTAGGGCCACCGTAACATTAAAGCGGTCTCAATATCTATCCCCACGTGCATGACCTTTACGCGCCCGTGAAAACATATAATCCACTTACGAATCTTTCAGAAGCAACCGGTATGTGTTGCATGGGTCAAACAATAGGAACCAAATTTTTCCCTTTTTCTCTTACTAGGGCCCCCGAAACATTAAATCGGTCCCAATAACTAACCGCATGGACATGACCTTTGCGTGCCCGCAAAAACATATTATCGACTTCCGACGCTTTCGGAAGCAACCGGTTCCTGTTGCATAAGTGAGAAAAAGAAAACTGACTTTTGCCCTACCCTTTCTTCTAAATACATAGACAAGAACTGTAACTTGGCTCTCACGACTACCCACTCATTTGTAGCATGTATAACTCGCTGTGCAGAAACAGCCATACGCGGCTCTTGCGCGCAGCCAAAGCCATCAAAGATATAGCATGATACCGAAATCTTTCCCATGAAAATGTCTTGTACATCTTTAAAGTATATTGAAATTGGCCAATTACATAAGAATAAATGATGATAATTAAAGAAAATGATAAAAATAAAAGAAAAAAAAAAAAAAAAAAAAAAATGGCACAGCTGGGGTTCGAACCTCTGGCCACCAGGGCCAAAAAGGCTCTTGGCACAGCGGTCTTACCCACTGTGCCATGGAGGCAACTGGAAATTAGTCTGGCTATATATACCTATAACCATATCCCCCCTCCCTTCCCATAATTCCTTGGAGAAAAAAAATCCAAGATGGCGGCCGAGAAAAACAAAATGGCGGCTAAACCATCGATCTAAACAATAAGGGAAGTTTTAAAGTGCTTTTAGGTCTTCTTTGAAGTCTGATATGTAATCCTTAGCAAATTGAGATGCATTCTCCATCCATACACGCCGGAATTTACCGACATTGGGCTATAATTTAGGAAAACAGGGTGACAGAAGGACTCGGTCATATGTTTTCGAGCATACGACCAGGTTGACAACCCTGGATCCGATTTGTCATTCTAGTTCAGGCCGGCTTCCACACTGCACATTGATACATTGAATATGCTAAGATGATCAATGGACAGTGCAAAAGCCCCAGAAAATATTGTCACAAGTGGATAAATTTAGAAAGACAACTATTTCTGTAGCAACTGGTTCCTGTAGCAGGAGTCCAACAAAAGGAACTATATTTTGTATCATTTCTCTTCATATGTAGACAAGAAATGTAGTTAGGATGACTACCAACTCATACGTGCCGGTTACGCACCCGTGAAAACATGAAATATCGACTTATGATGCCTTCGGAAGCAACCGCTACCTGTTGCATAAGTCAAACAATTAGAGCCAATTTTTTTCCCTTTTATCTTACTAGGGCCACCGTAACATTAAAGCGGTCTCAATATCTATCCCCACGTGCATGACCTTTACGCGCCCGTGAAAACATATAATCCACTTACGAATCTTTCAGAAGCAACCGGTATGTGTTGCATAGGTCAAACAATAGGAACCAAATTTTTCCCTTTTTCTCTTACTAGGGCCCCCGAAACATTAAATCGGTCCCAATAACTAACCGCATGGACATGACCTTTGCGTGCCCGCAAAAACATATTATCGACTTCCGACGCTTTCGGAAGCAACCGGTTCCTGTTGCATAAGTGAGAAAAAGAAAACTGACTTTTGCCCTACCCTTTCTTCTAAATACATAGACAAGAACTGTAACTTGGCTCTCACGACTACCCACTCATTTGTAGCATGTATAACTCGCTGTGCAGAAACAGCCATACGCGGCTCTTGCGCGCAGCCAAAGCCATCAAAGATATAGCATGATACCGAAATCTTTCCCATGAAAATGTCTTGTACATCTTTAAAGTATATTGAAATTGGCCAATTACATAAGAATAAATGATGATAATTAAAGAAAATGATAAAAATAAAAGAAAAAAAAAAAAAAAAAAAAAAATGGCACAGCTGGGGTTCGAACCTCTGGCCACCAGGGCCAAAAAGGCTCTTGGCACAGCGGTCTTACCCACTGTGCCATGGAGGCAACTGGAAATTAGTCTGGCTATATATACCTATAACCATATCCCCCCTCCCTTCCCATAATTCCTTGGAGAAAAAAATCCAAGATGGCGGCCGAGAAAAACAAAATGGCGGCTAAACCATCGATCTAAACAATAAGGGAAGTTTTAAAGTGCTTTTAGGTCTTCTTTGAAGTCTGATATGTAATCCTTAGCAAATTGAGATGCATTCTCCATCCATACACGCCGGAATTTACCGACATTGGGCTATAATTTAGGAAAACAGGGTGACAGAAGGACTCGGTCATATGTTTTCGAGCATACGACCAGGTTGACAACCCTGGATCCGATTTGTCATTCTAGTTCAGGCCGGCTTCCACACTGCACATTGATACATTGAATATGCTAAGATGATCAATGGACAGTGCAAAAGCCCCAGAAAATATTGTCACAAGTGGATAAATTTAGAAAGACAACTATTTCTGTAGCAACTGGTTCCTGTAGCAGGAGTCCAACAAAAGGAACTATATTTTGTATCATTTCTCTTCATATGTAGACAAGAAATGTAGTTAGGATGACTACCAACTCATACGTGCCGGTTACGCACCCGTGAAAACATGAAATATCGACTTATGATGCCTTCGGAAGCAACCGCTACCTGTTGCATAAGTCAAACAATTAGAGCCAATTTTTTTCCCTTTTATCTTACTAGGGCCACCGTAACATTAAAGCGGTCTCAATATCTATCCCCACGTGCATGACCTTTACGCGCCCGTGAAAACATATAATCCACTTACGAATCTTTCAGAAGCAACCGGTATGTGTTGCATAGGTCAAACAATAGGAACCAAATTTTTCCCTTTTTCTCTTACTAGGGCCCCCGAAACATTAAATCGGTCCCAATAACTAACCGCATGGACATGACCTTTGCGTGCCCGCAAAAACATATTATCGACTTCCGACGCTTTCGGAAGCAACCGGTTCCTGTTGCATAAGTGAGAAAAAGAAAACTGACTTTTGCCCTACCCTTTCTTCTAAATACATAGACAAGAACTGTAACTTGGCTCTCACGACTACCCACTCATTTGTAGCATGTATAACTCGCTGTGCAGAAACAGCCATACGCGGCTCTTGCGCGCAGCCAAAGCCATCAAAGATATAGCATGATACCGAAATCTTTCCCATGAAAATGTCTTGTACATCTTTAAAGTATATTGAAATTGGCCAATTACATAAGAATAAATGATGATAATTAAAGAAAATGATAAAAATAAAAGAAAAAAAAAAAAAAAAAAAAAAATGGCACAGCTGGGGTTCGAACCTCTGGCCACCAGGGCCAAAAAGGCTCTTGGCACAGCGGTCTTACCCACTGTGCCATGGAGGCAACTGGAAATTAGTCTGGCTATATATACCTATAACCATATCCCCCCTCCCTTCCCATAATTCCTTGGAGAAAAAATCCAAGATGGCGGCCGAGAAAAACAAAATGGCGGCTAAACCATCGATCTAAACAATAAGGGAAGTTTTAAAGTGCTTTTAGGTCTTCTTTGAAGTCTGATATGTAATCCTTAGCAAATTGAGATGCATTCTCCATCCATACACGCCGGAATTTACCGACATTGGGCTATAATTTAGGAAAACAGGGTGACAGAAGGACTCGGTCATATGTTTTCGAGCATACGACCAGGTTGACAACCCTGGATCCGATTTGTCATTCTAGTTCAGGCCGGCTTCCACACTGCACATTGATACATTGAATATGCTAAGATGATCAATGGACAGTGCAAAAGCCCCAGAAAATATTGTCACAAGTGGATAAATTTAGAAAGACAACTATTTCTGTAGCAACTGGTTCCTGTAGCAGGAGTCCAACAAAAGGAACTATATTTTGTATCATTTCTCTTCATATGTAGACAAGAAATGTAGTTAGGATGACTACCAACTCATACGTGCCGGTTACGCACCCGTGAAAACATGAAATATCGACTTATGATGCCTTCGGAAGCAACCGCTACCTGTTGCATAAGTCAAACAATTAGAGCCAATTTTTTTCCCTTTTATCTTACTAGGGCCACCGTAACATTAAAGCGGTCTCAATATCTATCCCCACGTGCATGACCTTTACGCGCCCGTGAAAACATATAATCCACTTACGAATCTTTCAGAAGCAACCGGTATGTGTTGCATAGGTCAAACAATAGGAACCAAATTTTTCCCTTTTTCTCTTACTAGGGCCCCCGAAACATTAAATCGGTCCCAATAACTAACCGCATGGACATGACCTTTGCGTGCCCGCAAAAACATATTATCGACTTCCGACGCTTTCGGAAGCAACCGGTTCCTGTTGCATAAGTGAGAAAAAGAAAACTGACTTTTGCCCTACCCTTTCTTCTAAATACATAGACAAGAACTGTAACTTGGCTCTCACGACTACCCACTCATTTGTAGCATGTATAACTCGCTGTGCAGAAACAGCCATACGCGGCTCTTGCGCGCAGCCAAAGCCATCAAAGATATAGCATGATACCGAAATCTTTCCCATGAAAATGTCTTGTACATCTTTAAAGTATATTGAAATTGGCCAATTACATAAGAATAAATGATGATAATTAAAGAAAATGATAAAAATAAAAGAAAAAAAAAAAAAAAAAAAAAAATGGCACAGCTGGGGTTCGAACCTCTGGCCACCAGGGCCAAAAAGGCTCTTGGCACAGCGGTCTTACCCACTGTGCCATGGAGGCAACTGGAAATTAGTCTGGCTATATATACCTATAACCATATCCCCCCTCCCTTCCCATAATTCCTTGGAGAAAAAAATCCAAGATGGCGGCCGAGAAAAACAAAATGGCGGCTAAACCATCGATCTAAACAATAAGGGAAGTTTTAAAGTGCTTTTAGGTCTTCTTTGAAGTCTGATATGTAATCCTTAGCAAATTGAGATGCATTCTCCATCCATACACGCCGGAATTTACCGACATTGGGCTATAATTTAGGAAAACAGGGTGACAGAAGGACTCGGTCATATGTTTTCGAGCATACGACCAGGTTGACAACCCTGGATCCGATTTGTCATTCTAGTTCAGGCCGGCTTCCACACTGCACATTGATACATTGAATATGCTAAGATGATCAATGGACAGTGCAAAAGCCCCAGAAAATATTGTCACAAGTGGATAAATTTAGAAAGACAACTATTTCTGTAGCAACTGGTTCCTGTAGCAGGAGTCCAACAAAAGGAACTATATTTTGTATCATTTCTCTTCATATGTAGACAAGAAATGTAGTTAGGATGACTACCAACTCATACGTGCCGGTTACGCACCCGTGAAAACATGAAATATCGACTTATGATGCCTTCGGAAGCAACCGCTACCTGTTGCATAAGTCAAACAATTAGAGCCAATTTTTTTCCCTTTTATCTTACTAGGGCCACCGTAACATTAAAGCGGTCTCAATATCTATCCCCACGTGCATGACCTTTACGCGCCCGTGAAAACATATAATCCACTTACGAATCTTTCAGAAGCAACCGGTATGTGTTGCATAGGTCAAACAATAGGAACCAAATTTTTCCCTTTTTCTCTTACTAGGGCCCCCGAAACATTAAATCGGTCCCAATAACTAACCGCATGGACATGACCTTTGCGTGCCCGCAAAAACATATTATCGACTTCCGACGCTTTCGGAAGCAACCGGTTCCTGTTGCATAAGTGAGAAAAAGAAAACTGACTTTTGCCCTACCCTTTCTTCTAAATACATAGACAAGAACTGTAACTTGGCTCTCACGACTACCCACTCATTTGTAGCATGTATAACTCGCTGTGCAGAAACAGCCATACGCGGCTCTTGCGCGCAGCCAAAGCCATCAAAGATATAGCATGATACCGAAATCTTTCCCATGAAAATGTCTTGTACATCTTTAAAGTATATTGAAATTGGCCAATTACATAAGAATAAATGATGATAATTAAAGAAAATGATAAAAATAAAAGAAAAAAAAAAAAAAAAAAAAAAATGGCACAGCTGGGGTTCGAACCTCTGGCCACCAGGGCCAAAAAGGCTCTTGGCACAGCGGTCTTACCCACTGTGCCATGGAGGCAACTGGAAATTAGTCTGGCTATATATACCTATAACCATATCCCCCCTCCCTTCCCATAATTCCTTGGAGAAAAAAATCCAAGATGGCGGCCGAGAAAAACAAAATGGCGGCTAAACCATCGATCTAAACAATAAGGGAAGTTTTAAAGTGCTTTTAGGTCTTCTTTGAAGTCTGATATGTAATCCTTAGCAAATTGAGATGCATTCTCCATCCATACACGCCGGAATTTACCGACATTGGGCTATAATTTAGGAAAACAGGGTGACAGAAGGACTCGGTCATATGTTTTCGAGCATACGACCAGGTTGACAACCCTGGATCCGATTTGTCATTCTAGTTCAGGCCGGCTTCCACACTGCACATTGATACATTGAATATGCTAAGTGATCAATGGACAGTGCAAAAGCCCCAGAAAATATTGTCACAAGTGGATAAATTTAGAAAGACAACTATTTCTGTAGCAACTGGTTCCTGTAGCAGGAGTCCAACAAAAGGAACTATATTTTGTATCATTTCTCTTCATATGTAGACAAGAAATGTAGTTAGGATGACTACCAACTCATACGTGCCGGTTACGCACCCGTGAAAACATGAAATATCGACTTATGATGCCTTCGGAAGCAACCGCTACCTGTTGCATAAGTCAAACAATTAGAGCCAATTTTTTTCCCTTTTATCTTACTAGGGCCACCGTAACATTAAAGCGGTCTCAATATCTATCCCCACGTGCATGACCTTTACGCGCCCGTGAAAACATATAATCCACTTACGAATCTTTCAGAAGCAACCGGTATGTGTTGCATAGGTCAAACAATAGGAACCAAATTTTTCCCTTTTTCTCTTACTAGGGCCCCCGAAACATTAAATCGGTCCCAATAACTAACCGCATGGACATGACCTTTGCGTGCCCGCAAAAACATATTATCGACTTCCGACGCTTTCGGAAGCAACCGGTTCCTGTTGCATAAGTGAGAAAAAGAAAACTGACTTTTGCCCTACCCTTTCTTCTAAATACATAGACAAGAACTGTAACTTGGCTCTCACGACTACCCACTCATTTGTAGCATGTATAACTCGCTGTGCAGAAACAGCCATACGCGGCTCTTGCGCGCAGCCAAAGCCATCAAAGATATAGCATGATACCGAAATCTTTCCCATGAAAATGTCTTGTACATCTTTAAAGTATATTGAAATTGGCCAATTACATAAGAATAAATGATGATAATTAAAGAAAATGATAAAAATAAAAGAAAAAAAAAAAAAAAAAAAAAAAAATGGCACAGCTGGGGTTCGAACCTCTGGCCACCAGGGCCAAAAAGGCTCTTGGCACAGCGGTCTTACCCACTGTGCCATGGAGGCAACTGGAAATTAGTCTGGCTATATATACCTATAACCATATCCCCCCTCCCTTCCCATAATTCCTTGGAGAAAAAAATCCAAGATGGCGGCCGAGAAAAACAAAATGGCGGCTAAACCATCGATCTAAACAATAAGGGAAGTTTTAAAGTGCTTTTAGGTCTTCTTTGAAGTCTGATATGTAATCCTTAGCAAATTGAGATGCATTCTCCATCCATACACGCCGGAATTTACCGACATTGGGCTATAATTTAGGAAAACAGGGTGACAGAAGGACTCGGTCATATGTTTTCGAGCATACGACCAGGTTGACAACCCTGGATCCGATTTGTCATTCTAGTTCAGGCCGGCTTCCACACTGCACATTGATACATTGAATATGCTAAGATGATCAATGGACAGTGCAAAAGCCCCAGAAAATATTGTCACAAGTGGATAAATTTAGAAAGACAACTATTTCTGTAGCAACTGGTTCCTGTAGCAGGAGTCCAACAAAAGGAACTATATTTTGTATCATTTCTCTTCATATGTAGACAAGAAATGTAGTTAGGATGACTACCAACTCATACGTGCCGGTTACACACCCGTGAAAACATGAAATATCGACTTATGATGCCTTCGGAAGCAACCGCTACCTGTTGCATAAGTCAAACAATTAGAGCCAATTTTTTTCCCTTTTATCTTACTAGGGCCACCGTAACATTAAAGCGGTCTCAATATCTATCCCCACGTGCATGACCTTTACGCGCCCGTGAAAACATATAATCCACTTACGAATCTTTCAGAAGCAACCGGTATGTGTTGCATAGGTCAAACAATAGGAACCAAATTTTTCCCTTTTTCTCTTACTAGGGCCCCCGAAACATTAAATCGGTCCCAATAACTAACCGCATGGACATGACCTTTGCGTGCCCGCAAAAACATATTATCGACTTCCGACGCTTTCGGAAGCAACCGGTTCCTGTTGCATAAGTGAGAAAAAGAAAACTGACTTTTGCCCTACCCTTTCTTCTAAATACATAGACAAGAACTGTAACTTGGCTCTCACGACTACCCACTCATTTGTAGCATGTATAACTCGCTGTGCAGAAACAGCCATACGCGGCTCTTGCGCGCAGCCAAAGCCATCAAAGATATAGCATGATACCGAAATCTTTCCCATGAAAATGTCTTGTACATCTTTAAAGTATATTGAAATTGGCCAATTACATAAGAATAAATGATGATAATTAAAGAAAATGATAAAAATAAAAGAAAAAAAAAAAAAAAAAAAAAATGGCACAGCTGGGGTTCGAACCTCTGGCCACCAGGGCCAAAAAGGCTCTTGGCACAGCGGTCTTACCCACTGTGCCATGGAGGCAACTGGAAATTAGTCTGGCTATATATACCTATAACCATATCCCCCCTCCCTTCCCATAATTCCTTGGAGAAAAAAATCCAAGATGGCGGCCGAGAAAAACAAAATGGCGGCTAAACCATCGATCTAAACAATAAGGGAAGTTTTAAAGTGCTTTTAGGTCTTCTTTGAAGTCTGATATGTAATCCTTAGCAAATTGAGATGCATTCTCCATCCATACACGCCGGAATTTACCGACATTGGGCTATAATTTAGGAAAACAGGGTGACAGAAGGACTCGGTCATATGTTTTCGAGCATACGACCAGGTTGACAACCCTGGATCCGATTTGTCATTCTAGTTCAGGCCGGCTTCCACACTGCACATTGATACATTGAATATGCTAAGATGATCAATGGACAGTGCAAAAGCCCCAGAAAATATTGTCACAAGTGGATAAATTTAGAAAGACAACTATTTCTGTAGCAACTGGTTCCTGTAGCAGGAGTCCAACAAAAGGAACTATATTTTGTATCATTTCTCTTCATATGTAGACAAGAAATGTAGTTAGGATGACTACCAACTCATACGTGCCGGTTACGCACCCGTGAAAACATGAAATATCGACTTATGATGCCTTCGGAAGCAACCGCTACCTGTTGCATAAGTCAAACAATTAGAGCCAATTTTTTTCCCTTTTATCTTACTAGGGCCACCGTAACATTAAAGCGGTCTCAATATCTATCCCCACGTGCATGACCTTTACGCGCCCGTGAAAACATATAATCCACTTACGAATCTTTCAGAAGCAACCGGTATGTGTTGCATAGGTCAAACAATAGGAACCAAATTTTTCCCTTTTTCTCTTACTAGGGCCCCCGAAACATTAAATCGGTCCCAATAACTAACCGCATGGACATGACCTTTGCGTGCCCGCAAAAACATATTATCGACTTCCGACGCTTTCGGAAGCAACCGGTTCCTGTTGCATAAGTGAGAAAAAGAAAACTGACTTTTGCCCTACCCTTTCTTCTAAATACATAGACAAGAACTGTAACTTGGCTCTCACGACTACCCACTCATTTGTAGCATGTATAACTCGCTGTGCAGAAACAGCCATACGCGGCTCTTGCGCGCAGCCAAAGCCATCAAAGATATAGCATGATACCGAAATCTTTCCCATGAAAATGTCTTGTACATCTTTAAAGTATATTGAAATTGGCCAATTACATAAGAATAAATGATGATAATTAAAGAAAATGATAAAAATAAAAGAAAAAAAAAAAAAAATGGCACAGCTGGGGTTCGAACCTCTGGCCACCAGGGCCAAAAAGGCTCTTGGCACAGCGGTCTTACCCACTGTGCCATGGAGGCAACTGGAAATTAGTCTGGCTATATATACCTATAACCATATCCCCCCTCCCTTCCCATAATTCCTTGGAGAAAAAAATCCAAGATGGCGGCCGAGAAAAACAAAATGGCGGCTAAACCATCGATCTAAACAATAAGGGAAGTTTTAAAGTGCTTTTAGGTCTTCTTTGAAGTCTGATATGTAATCCTTAGCAAATTGAGATGCATTCTCCATCCATACACGCCGGAATTTACCGACATTGGGCTATAATTTAGGAAAACAGGGTGACAGAAGGACTCGGTCATATGTTTTCGAGCATACGACCAGGTTGACAACCCTGGATCCGATTTGTCATTCTAGTTCAGGCCGGCTTCCACACTGCACATTGATACATTGAATATGCTAAGATGATCAATGGACAGTGCAAAAGCCCCAGAAAATATTGTCACAAGTGGATAAATTTAGAAAGACAACTATTTCTGTAGCAACTGGTTCCTGTAGCAGGAGTCCAACAAAAGGAACTATATTTTGTATCATTTCTCTTCATATGTAGACAAGAAATGTAGTTAGGATGACTACCAACTCATACGTGCCGGTTACGCACCCGTGAAAACATGAAATATTGACTTATGATGCCTTCGGAAGCAACCGCTACCTGTTGCATAAGTCAAACAATTAGAGCCAATTTTTTTCCCTTTTATCTTACTAGGGCCACCGTAACATTAAAGCGGTCTCAATATCTATCCCCACGTGCATGACCTTTACGCGCCCGTGAAAACATATAATCCACTTACGAATCTTTCAGAAGCAACCGGTATGTGTTGCATAGGTCAAACAATAGGAACCAAATTTTTCCCTTTTTCTCTTACTAGGGCCCCCGAAACATTAAATCGGTCCCAATAACTAACCGCATGGACATGACCTTTGCGTGCCCGCAAAAACATATTATCGACTTCCGACGCTTTCGGAAGCAACCGGTTCCTGTTGCATAAGTGAGAAAAAGAAAACTGACTTTTGCCCTACCCTTTCTTCTAAATACATAGACAAGAACTGTAACTTGGCTCTCACGACTACCCACTCATTTGTAGCATGTATAACTCGCTGTGCAGAAACAGCCATACGCGGCTCTTGCGCGCAGCCAAAGCCATCAAAGATATAGCATGATACCGAAATCTTTCCCATGAAAATGTCTTGTACATCTTTAAAGTATATTGAAATTGGCCAATTACATAAGAATAATTAGTTCGAACCTCTGGCCACCAGGGCCAAAAAGGCTCTTGGCACAGCGGTCTTACCCACTGTGCCATGGAGGCAACTGGAAATTAGTCTGGCTATATATACCTATAACCATATCCCCCCTCCCTTCCCATAATTCCTTGGAGAAAAAAATCCAAGATGGCGGCCGAGAAAAACAAAATGGCGGCTAAACCATCGATCTAAACAATAAGGGAAGTTTTAAAGTGCTTTTAGGTCTTCTTTGAAGTCTGATATGTAATCCTTAGCAAATTGAGATGCATTCTCCATCCATACACGCCGGAATTTACCGACATTGGGCTATAATTTAGGAAAACAGGGTGACAGAAGGACTCGGTCATATGTTTTCGAGCATACGACCAGGTTGACAACCCTGGATCCGATTTGTCATTCTAGTTCAGGCCGGCTTCCACACTGCACATTGATACATTGAATATGCTAAGATGATCAATGGACAGTGCAAAAGCCCCAGAAAATATTGTCACAAGTGGATAAATTTAGAAAGACAACTATTTCTGTAGCAACTGGTTCCTGTAGCAGGAGTCCAACAAAAGGAACTATATTTTGTATCATTTCTCTTCATATGTAGACAAGAAATGTAGTTAGGATGACTACCAACTCATACGTGCCGGTTACGCACCCGTGAAAACATGAAATATCGACTTATGATGCCTTCGGAAGCAACCGCTACCTGTTGCATAAGTCAAACAATTAGAGCCAATTTTTTTCCCTTTTATCTTACTAGGGCCACCGTAACATTAAAGCGGTCTCAATATCTATCCCCACGTGCATGACCTTTACGCGCCCGTGAAAACATATAATCCACTTACGAATCTTTCAGAAGCAACCGGTATGTGTTGCATAGGTCAAACAATAGGAACCAAATTTTTCCCTTTTTCTCTTACTAGGGCCCCCGAAACATTAAATCGGTCCCAATAACTAACCGCATGGACATGACCTTTGCGTGCCCGCAAAAACATATTATCGACTTCCGACGCTTTCGGAAGCAACCGGTTCCTGTTGCATAAGTGAGAAAAAGAAAACTGACTTTTGCCCTACCCTTTCTTCTAAATACATAGACAAGAACTGTAACTTGGCTCTCACGACTACCCACTCATTTGTAGCATGTATAACTCGCTGTGCAGAAACAGCCATACGCGGCTCTTGCGCGCAGCCAAAGCCATCAAAGATATAGCATGATACCGAAATCTTTCCCATGAAAATGTCTTGTACATCTTTAAAGTATATTGAAATTGGCCAATTACATAAGAATAAATGATGATAATTAAAGAAAATGATAAAAATAAAAGAAAAAAAAAAAAAAAAAAAAAAATGGCACAGCTGGGGTTCGAACCTCTGGCCACCAGGGCCAAAAAGGCTCTTGGCACAGCGGTCTTACCCACTGTGCCATGGAGGCAACTGGAAATTAGTCTGGCTATATATACCTATAACCATATCCCCCCTCCCTTCCCATAATTCCTTGGAGAAAAAAATCCAAGATGGCGGCCGAGAAAAACAAAATGGCGGCTAAACCATCGATCTAAACAATAAGGGAAGTTTTAAAGTGCTTTTAGGTCTTCTTTGAAGTCTGATATGTAATCCTTAGCAAATTGAGATGCATTCTCCATCCATACACGCCGGAATTTACCGACATTGGGCTATAATTTAGGAAAACAGGGTGACAGAAGGACTCGGTCATATGTTTTCGAGCATACGACCAGGTTGACAACCCTGGATCCGATTTGTCATTCTAGTTCAGGCCGGCTTCCACACTGCACATTGATACATTGAATATGCTAAGATGATCAATGGACAGTGCAAAAGCCCCAGAAAATATTGTCACAAGTGGATAAATTTAGAAAGACAACTATTTCTGTAGCAACTGGTTCCTGTAGCAGGAGTCCAACAAAAGGAACTATATTTTGTATCATTTCTCTTCATATGTAGACAAGAAATGTAGTTAGGATGACTACCAACTCATACGTGCCGGTTACACACCCGTGAAAACATGAAATATCGACTTATGATGCCTTCGGAAGCAACCGCTACCTGTTGCATAAGTCAAACAATTAGAGCCAATTTTTTTCCCTTTTATCTTACTAGGGCCACCGTAACATTAAAGCGGTCTCAATATCTATCCCCACGTGCATGACCTTTACGCGCCCGTGAAAACATATAATCCACTTACGAATCTTTCAGAAGCAACCGGTATGTGTTGCATAGGTCAAACAATAGGAACCAAATTTTTCCCTTTTTCTCTTACTAGGGCCCCCGAAACATTAAATCGGTCCCAATAACTAACCGCATGGACATGACCTTTGCGTGCCCGCAAAAACATATTATCGACTTCCGACGCTTTCGGAAGCAACCGGTTCCTGTTGCATAAGTGAGAAAAAGAAAACTGACTTTTGCCCTACCCTTTCTTCTAAATACATAGACAAGAACTGTAACTTGGCTCTCACGACTACCCACTCATTTGTAGCATGTATAACTCGCTGTGCAGAAACAGCCATACGCGGCTCTTGCGCGCAGCCAAAGCCATCAAAGATATAGCATGATACCGAAATCTTTCCCATGAAAATGTCTTGTACATCTTTAAAGTATATTGAAATTGGCCAATTACATAAGAATAAATGATGATAATTAAAGAAAATGATAAAAATAAAAGAAAAAAAAAAAAAAAAAAAAAATGGCACAGCTGGGGTTCGAACCTCTGGCCACCAGGGCCAAAAAGGCTCTTGGCACAGCGGTCTTACCCACTGTGCCATGGAGGCAACTGGAAATTAGTCTGGCTATATATACCTATAACCATATCCCCCCTCCCTTCCCATAATTCCTTGGAGAAAAAAATCCAAGATGGCGGCCGAGAAAAACAAAATGGCGGCTAAACCATCGATCTAAACAATAAGGGAAGTTTTAAAGTGCTTTTAGGTCTTCTTTGAAGTCTGATATGTAATCCTTAGCAAATTGAGATGCATTCTCCATCCATACACGCCGGAATTTACCGACATTGGGCTATAATTTAGGAAAACAGGGTGACAGAAGGACTCGGTCATATGTTTTCGAGCATACGACCAGGTTGACAACCCTGGATCCGATTTGTCATTCTAGTTCAGGCCGGCTTCCACACTGCACATTGATACATTGAATATGCTAAGATGATCAATGGACAAAGCCCCAGAAAATATTGTCACAAGTGGATAAATTTAGAAAGACAACTATTTCTGTAGCAACTGGTTCCTGTAGCAGGAGTCCAACAAAAGGAACTATATTTTGTATCATTTCTCTTCATATGTAGACAAGAAATGTAGTTAGGATGACTACCAACTCATACGTGCCGGTTACGCACCCGTGAAAACATGAAATATCGACTTATGATGCCTTCGGAAGCAACCGCTACCTGTTGCATAAGTCAAACAATTAGAGCCAATTTTTTTCCCTTTTATCTTACTAGGGCCACCGTAACATTAAAGCGGTCTCAATATCTATCCCCACGTGCATGACCTTTACGCGCCCGTGAAAACATATAATCCACTTACGAATCTTTCAGAAGCAACCGGTATGTGTTGCATAGGTCAAACAATAGGAACCAAATTTTTCCCTTTTTCTCTTACTAGGGCCCCCGAAACATTAAATCGGTCCCAATAACTAACCGCATGGACATGACCTTTGCGTGCCCGCAAAAACATATTATCGACTTCCGACGCTTTCGGAAGCAACCGGTTCCTGTTGCATAAGTGAGAAAAAGAAAACTGACTTTTGCCCTACCCTTTCTTCTAAATACATAGACAAGAACTGTAACTTGGCTCTCACGACTACCCACTCATTTGTAGCATGTATAACTCGCTGTGCAGAAACAGCCATACGCGGCTCTTGCGCGCAGCCAAAGCCATCAAAGATATAGCATGATACCGAAATCTTTCCCATGAAAATGTCTTGTACATCTTTAAAGTATATTGAAATTGGCCAATTACATAAGAATAAATGATGATAATTAAAGAAAATGATAAAAATAAAAGAAAAAAAAAAAAAAAAAAAAAAAAATGGCACAGCTGGGGTTCGAACCTCTGGCCACCAGGGCCAAAAAGGGCTCTTGGCACAGCGGTCTTACCCACTGTGCCATGGAGGCAACTGGAAATTAGTCTGGCTATATATACCTATAACCATATCCCCCCTCCCTTCCCATAATTCCTTGGAGAAAAAAATCCAAGATGGCGGCCGAGAAAAACAAAATGGCGGCTAAACCATCGATCTAAACAATAAGGGAAGTTTTAAAGTGCTTTTAGGTCTTCTTTGAAGTCTGATATGTAATCCTTAGCAAATTGAGATGCATTCTCCATCCATACACGCCGGAATTTACCGACATTGGGCTATAATTTAGGAAAACAGGGTGACAGAAGGACTCGGTCATATGTTTTCGAGCATACGACCAGGTTGACAACCCTGGATCCGATTTGTCATTCTAGTTCAGGCCGGCTTCCACACTGCACATTGATACATTGAATATGCTAAGATGATCAATGGACAGTGCAAAAGCCCCAGAAAATATTGTCACAAGTGGATAAATTTAGAAAGACAACTATTTCTGTAGCAACTGGTTCCTGTAGCAGGAGTCCAACAAAAGGAACTATATTTTGTATCATTTCTCTTCATATGTAGACAAGAAATGTAGTTAGGATGACTACCAACTCATACGTGCCGGTTACGCACCCGTGAAAACATGAAATATCGACTTATGATGCCTTCGGAAGCAACCGCTACCTGTTGCATAAGTCAAACAATTAGAGCCAATTTTTTTCCCTTTTATCTTACTAGGGCCACCGTAACATTAAAGCGGTCTCAATATCTATCCCCACGTGCATGACCTTTACGCGCCCGTGAAAACATATAATCCACTTACGAATCTTTCAGAAGCAACCGGTATGTGTTGCATAGGTCAAACAATAGGAACCAAATTTTTCCCTTTTTCTCTTACTAGGGCCCCCGAAACATTAAATCGGTCCCAATAACTAACCGCATGGACATGACCTTTGCGTGCCCGCAAAAACATATTATCGACTTCCGACGCTTTCGGAAGCAACCGGTTCCTGTTGCATAAGTGAGAAAAAGAAAACTGACTTTTGCCCTACCCTTTCTTCTAAATACATAGACAAGAACTGTAACTTGGCTCTCACGACTACCCACTCATTTGTAGCATGTATAACTCGCTGTGCAGAAACAGCCATACGCGGCTCTTGCGCGCAGCCAAAGCCATCAAAGATATAGCATGATACCGAAATCTTTCCCATGAAAATGTCTTGTACATCTTTAAAGTATATTGAAATTGGCCAATTACATAAGAATAAATGATGATAATTAAAGAAAATGATAAAAATAAAAGAAAAAAAAAAAAAAAATGGCACAGCTGGGGTTCGAACCTCTGGCCACCAGGGCCAAAAAGGCTCTTGGCACAGCGGTCTTACCCACTGTGCCATGGAGGCAACTGGAAATTAGTCTGGCTATATATACCTATAACCATATCCCCCCTCCCTTCCCATAATTCCTTGGAGAAAAAAATCCAAGATGGCGGCCGAGAAAAACAAAATGGCGGCTAAACCATCGATCTAAACAATAAGGGAAGTTTTAAAGTGCTTTTAGGTCTTCTTTGAAGTCTGATATGTAATCCTTAGCAAATTGAGATGCATTCTCCATCCATACACGCCGGAATTTACCGACATTGGGCTATAATTTAGGAAAACAGGGTGACAGAAGGACTCGGTCATATGTTTTCGAGCATACGACCAGGTTGACAACCCTGGATCCGATTTGTCATTCTAGTTCAGGCCGGCTTCCACACTGCACATTGATACATTGAATATGCTAAGATGATCAATGGACAGTGCAAAAGCCCCAGAAAATATTGTCACAAGTGGATAAATTTAGAAAGACAACTATTTCTGTAGCAACTGGTTCCTGTAGCAGGAGTCCAACAAAAGGAACTATATTTTGTATCATTTCTCTTCATATGTAGACAAGAAATGTAGTTAGGATGACTACCAACTCATACGTGCCGGTTACGCACCCGTGAAAACATGAAATATTGACTTATGATGCCTTCGGAAGCAACCGCTACCTGTTGCATAAGTCAAACAATTAGAGCCAATTTTTTTCCCTTTTATCTTACTAGGGCCACCGTAACATTAAAGCGGTCTCAATATCTATCCCCACGTGCATGACCTTTACGCGCCCGTGAAAACATATAATCCACTTACGAATCTTTCAGAAGCAACCGGTATGTGTTGCATAGGTCAAACAATAGGAACCAAATTTTTCCCTTTTTCTCTTACTAGGGCCCCCGAAACATTAAATCGGTCCCAATAACTAACCGCATGGACATGACCTTTGCGTGCCCGCAAAAACATATTATCGACTTCCGACGCTTTCGGAAGCAACCGGTTCCTGTTGCATAAGTGAGAAAAAGAAAACTGACTTTTGCCCTACCCTTTCTTCTAAATACATAGACAAGAACTGTAACTTGGCTCTCACGACTACCCACTCATTTGTAGCATGTATAACTCGCTGTGCAGAAACAGCCATACGCGGCTCTTGCGCGCAGCCAAAGCCATCAAAGATATAGCATGATACCGAAATCTTTCCCATGAAAATGTCTTGTACATCTTTAAAGTATATTGAAATTGGCCAATTACATAAGAATAATTAGTTCGAACCTCTGGCCACCAGGGCCAAAAAGGCTCTTGGCACAGCGGTCTTACCCACTGTGCCATGGAGGCAACTGGAAATTAGTCTGGCTATATATACCTATAACCATATCCCCCCTCCCTTCCCATAATTCCTTGGAGAAAAAAATCCAAGATGGCGGCCGAGAAAAACAAAATGGCGGCTAAACCATCGATCTAAACAATAAGGGAAGTTTTAAAGTGCTTTTAGGTCTTCTTTGAAGTCTGATATGTAATCCTTAGCAAATTGAGATGCATTCTCCATCCATACACGCCGGAATTTACCGACATTGGGCTATAATTTAGGAAAACAGGGTGACAGAAGGACTCGGTCATATGTTTTCGAGCATACGACCAGGTTGACAACCCTGGATCCGATTTGTCATTCTAGTTCAGGCCGGCTTCCACACTGCACATTGATACATTGAATATGCTAAGATGATCAATGGACAGTGCAAAAGCCCCAGAAAATATTGTCACAAGTGGATAAATTTAGAAAGACAACTATTTCTGTAGCAACTGGTTCCTGTAGCAGGAGTCCAACAAAAGGAACTATATTTTGTATCATTTCTCTTCATATGTAGACAAGAAATGTAGTTAGGATGACTACCAACTCATACGTGCCGGTTACGCACCCGTGAAAACATGAAATATCGACTTATGATGCCTTCGGAAGCAACCGCTACCTGTTGCATAAGTCAAACAATTAGAGCCAATTTTTTTCCCTTTTATCTTACTAGGGCCACCGTAACATTAAAGCGGTCTCAATATCTATCCCCACGTGCATGACCTTTACGCGCCCGTGAAAACATATAATCCACTTACGAATCTTTCAGAAGCAACCGGTATGTGTTGCATAGGTCAAACAATAGGAACCAAATTTTTCCCTTTTTCTCTTACTAGGGCCCCCGAAACATTAAATCGGTCCCAATAACTAACCGCATGGACATGACCTTTGCGTGCCCGCAAAAACATATTATCGACTTCCGACGCTTTCGGAAGCAACCGGTTCCTGTTGCATAAGTGAGAAAAAGAAAACTGACTTTTGCCCTACCCTTTCTTCTAAATACATAGACAAGAACTGTAACTTGGCTCTCACGACTACCCACTCATTTGTAGCATGTATAACTCGCTGTGCAGAAACAGCCATACGCGGCTCTTGCGCGCAGCCAAAGCCATCAAAGATATAGCATGATACCGAAATCTTTCCCATGAAAATGTCTTGTACATCTTTAAAGTATATTGAAATTGGCCAATTACATAAGAATAAATGATGATAATTAAAGAAAATGATAAAAATAAAAGAAAAAAAAAAAAAAAAAAAAAAATGGCACAGCTGGGGTTCGAACCTCTGGCCACCAGGGCCAAAAAGGCTCTTGGCACAGCGGTCTTACCCACTGTGCCATGGAGGCAACTGGAAATTAGTCTGGCTATATATACCTATAACCATATCCCCCCTCCCTTCCCATAATTCCTTGGAGAAAAAAATCCAAGATGGCGGCCGAGAAAAACAAAATGGCGGCTAAACCATCGATCTAAACAATAAGGGAAGTTTTAAAGTGCTTTTAGGTCTTCTTTGAAGTCTGATATGTAATCCTTAGCAAATTGAGATGCATTCTCCATCCATACACGCCGGAATTTACCGACATTGGGCTATAATTTAGGAAAACAGGGTGACAGAAGGACTCGGTCATATGTTTTCGAGCATACGACCAGGTTGACAACCCTGGATCCGATTTGTCATTCTAGTTCAGGCCGGCTTCCACACTGCACATTGATACATTGAATATGCTAAGATGATCAATGGACAGTGCAAAAGCCCCAGAAAATATTGTCACAAGTGGATAAATTTAGAAAGACAACTATTTCTGTAGCAACTGGTTCCTGTAGCAGGAGTCCAACAAAAGGAACTATATTTTGTATCATTTCTCTTCATATGTAGACAAGAAATGTAGTTAGGATGACTACCAACTCATACGTGCCGGTTACGCACCCGTGAAAACATGAAATATCGACTTATGATGCCTTCGGAAGCAACCGCTACCTGTTGCATAAGTCAAACAATTAGAGCCAATTTTTTTCCCTTTTATCTTACTAGGGCCACCGTAACATTAAAGCGGTCTCAATATCTATCCCCACGTGCATGACCTTTACGCGCCCGTGAAAACATATAATCCACTTACGAATCTTTCAGAAGCAACCGGTATGTGTTGCATAGGTCAAACAATAGGAACCAAATTTTTCCCTTTTTCTCTTACTAGGGCCCCCGAAACATTAAATCGGTCCCAATAACTAACCGCATGGACATGACCTTTGCGTGCCCGCAAAAACATATTATCGACTTCCGACGCTTTCGGAAGCAACCGGTTCCTGTTGCATAAGTGAGAAAAAGAAAACTGACTTTTGCCCTACCCTTTCTTCTAAATACATAGACAAGAACTGTAACTTGGCTCTCACGACTACCCACTCATTTGTAGCATGTATAACTCGCTGTGCAGAAACAGCCATACGCGGCTCTTGCGCGCAGCCAAAGCCATCAAAGATATAGCATGATACCGAAATCTTTCCCATGAAAATGTCTTGTACATCTTTAAAGTATATTGAAATTGGCCAATTACATAAGAATAAATGATGATAATTAAAGAAAATGATAAAAATAAAAGAAAAAAAAAAAAAAATGGCACAGCTGGGGTTCGAACCTCTGGCCACCAGGGCCAAAAAGGCTCTTGGCACAGCGGTCTTACCCACTGTGCCATGGAGGCAACTGGAAATTAGTCTGGCTATATATACCTATAACCATATCCCCCCTCCCTTCCCATAATTCCTTGGAGAAAAAAATCCAAGATGGCGGCCGAGAAAAACAAAATGGCGGCTAAACCATCGATCTAAACAATAAGGGAAGTTTTAAAGTGCTTTTAGGTCTTCTTTGAAGTCTGATATGTAATCCTTAGCAAATTGAGATGCATTCTCCATCCATACACGCCGGAATTTACCGACATTGGGCTATAATTTAGGAAAACAGGGTGACAGAAGGACTCGGTCATATGTTTTCGAGCATACGACCAGGTTGACAACCCTGGATCCGATTTGTCATTCTAGTTCAGGCCGGCTTCCACACTGCACATTGATACATTGAATATGCTAAGATGATCAATGGACAGTGCAAAAGCCCCAGAAAATATTGTCACAAGTGGATAAATTTAGAAAGACAACTATTTCTGTAGCAACTGGTTCCTGTAGCAGGAGTCCAACAAAAGGAACTATATTTTGTATCATTTCTCTTCATATGTAGACAAGAAATGTAGTTAGGATGACTACCAACTCATACGTGCCGGTTACGCACCCGTGAAAACATGAAATATCGACTTATGATGCCTTCGGAAGCAACCGCTACCTGTTGCATAAGTCAAACAATTAGAGCCAATTTTTTTCCCTTTTATCTTACTAGGGCCACCGTAACATTAAAGCGGTCTCAATATCTATCCCCACGTGCATGACCTTTACGCGCCCGTGAAAACATATAATCCACTTACGAATCTTTCAGAAGCAACCGGTATGTGTTGCATAGGTCAAACAATAGGAACCAAATTTTTCCCTTTTTCTCTTACTAGGGCCCCCGAAACATTAAATCGGTCCCAATAACTAACCGCATGGACATGACCTTTGCGTGCCCGCAAAAACATATTATCGACTTCCGACGCTTTCGGAAGCAACCGGTTCCTGTTGCATAAGTGAGAAAAAGAAAACTGACTTTTGCCCTACCCTTTCTTCTAAATACATAGACAAGAACTGTAACTTGGCTCTCACGACTACCCACTCATTTGTAGCATGTATAACTCGCTGTGCAGAAACAGCCATACGCGGCTCTTGCGCGCAGCCAAAGCCATCAAAGATATAGCATGATACCGAAATCTTTCCCATGAAAATGTCTTGTACATCTTTAAAGTATATTGAAATTGGCCAATTACATAAGAATAAATGATGATAATTAAAGAAAATGATAAAAATAAAAGAAAAAAAAAAAAAAAAAAAAAAAATGGCACAGCTGGGGTTCGAACCTCTGGCCACCAGGGCCAAAAAGGCTCTTGGCACAGCGGTCTTACCCACTGTGCCATGGAGGCAACTGGTAATTAGTCTGGCTATATATACCTATAACCATATCCCCCCTCCCTTCCCATAATTCCTTGGAGAAAAAAATCCAAGATGGCGGCCGAGAAAAACAAAATGGCGGCTAAACCATCGATCTAAACAATAAGGGAAGTTTTAAAGTGCTTTTAGGTCTTCTTTGAAGTCTGATATGTAATCCTTAGCAAATTGAGATGCATTCTCCATCCATACACGCCGGAATTTACCGACATTGGGCTATAATTTAGGAAAACAGGGTGACAGAAGGACTCGGTCATATGTTTTCGAGCATACGACCAGGTTGACAACCCTGGATCCGATTTGTCATTCTAGTTCAGGCCGGCTTCCACACTGCACATTGATACATTGAATATGCTAAGATGATCAATGGACAGTGCAAAAGCCCCAGAAAATATTGTCACAAGTGGATAAATTTAGAAAGACAACTATTTCTGTAGCAACTGGTTCCTGTAGCAGGAGTCCAACAAAAGGAACTATATTTTGTATCATTTCTCTTCATATGTAGACAAGAAATGTAGTTAGGATGACTACCAACTCATACGTGCCGGTTACGCACCCGTGAAAACATGAAATATCGACTTATGATGCCTTCGGAAGCAACCGCTACCTGTTGCATAAGTCAAACAATTAGAGCCAATTTTTTTCCCTTTTATCTTACTAGGGCCACCGTAACATTAAAGCGGTCTCAATATCTATCCCCACGTGCATGACCTTTACGCGCCCGTGAAAACATATAATCCACTTACGAATCTTTCAGAAGCAACCGGTATGTGTTGCATAGGTCAAACAATAGGAACCAAATTTTTCCCTTTTTCTCTTACTAGGGCCCCCGAAACATTAAATCGGTCCCAATAACTAACCGCATGGACATGACCTTTGCGTGCCCGCAAAAACATATTATCGACTTCCGACGCTTTCGGAAGCAACCGGTTCCTGTTGCATAAGTGAGAAAAAGAAAACTGACTTTTGCCCTACCCTTTCTTCTAAATACATAGACAAGAACTGTAACTTGGCTCTCACGACTACCCACTCATTTGTAGCATGTATAACTCGCTGTGCAGAAACAGCCATACGCGGCTCTTGCGCGCAGCCAAAGCCATCAAAGATATAGCATGATACCGAAATCTTTCCCATGAAAATGTCTTGTACATCTTTAAAGTATATTGAAATTGGCCAATTACATAAGAATAAATGATGATAATTAAAGAAAATGATAAAAATAAAAGAAAAAAAAAAAAAAAAAAAAAAAATGGCACAGCTGGGGTTCGAACCTCTGGCCACCAGGGCCAAAAAGGCTCTTGGCACAGCGGTCTTACCCACTGTGCCATGGAGGCAACTGGAAATTAGTCTGGCTATATATACCTATAACCATATCCCCCCTCCCTTCCCATAATTCCTTGGAGAAAAAAATCCAAGATGGCGGCCGAGAAAAACAAAATGGCGGCTAAACCATCGATCTAAACAATAAGGGAAGTTTTAAAGTGCTTTTAGGTCTTCTTTGAAGTCTGATATGTAATCCTTAGCAAATTGAGATGCATTCTCCATCCATACACGCCGGAATTTACCGACATTGGGCTATAATTTAGGAAAACAGGGTGACAGAAGGACTCGGTCATATGTTTTCGAGCATACGACCAGGTTGACAACCCTGGATCCGATTTGTCATTCTAGTTCAGGCCGGCTTCCACACTGCACATTGATACATTGAATATGCTAAGATGATCAATGGACAGTGCAAAAGCCCCAGAAAATATTGTCACAAGTGGATAAATTTAGAAAGACAACTATTTCTGTAGCAACTGGTTCCTGTAGCAGGAGTCCAACAAAAGGAACTATATTTTGTATCATTTCTCTTCATATGTAGACAAGAAATGTAGTTAGGATGACTACCAACTCATACGTGCCGGTTACGCACCCGTGAAAACATGAAATATCGACTTATGATGCCTTCGGAAGCAACCGCTACCTGTTGCATAAGTCAAACAATTAGAGCCAATTTTTTTCCCTTTTATCTTACTAGGGCCACCGTAACATTAAAGCGGTCTCAATATCTATCCCCACGTGCATGACCTTTACGCGCCCGTGAAAACATATAATCCACTTACGAATCTTTCAGAAGCAACCGGTATGTGTTGCATAGGTCAAACAATAGGAACCAAATTTTTCCCTTTTTCTCTTACTAGGGCCCCCGAAACATTAAATCGGTCCCAATAACTAACCGCATGGACATGACCTTTGCGTGCCCGCAAAAACATATTATCGACTTCCGACGCTTTCGGAAGCAACCGGTTCCTGTTGCATAAGTGAGAAAAAGAAAACTGACTTTTGCCCTACCCTTTCTTCTAAATACATAGACAAGAACTGTAACTTGGCTCTCACGACTACCCACTCATTTGTAGCATGTATAACTCGCTGTGCAGAAACAGCCATACGCGGCTCTTGCGCGCAGCCAAAGCCATCAAAGATATAGCATGATACCGAAATCTTTCCCATGAAAATGTCTTGTACATCTTTAAAGTATATTGAAATTGGCCAATTACATAAGAATAAATGATGATAATTAAAGAAAATGATAAAAATAAAAGAAAAAAAAAAAAAAAAAAAAAAAATGGCACAGCTGGGGTTCGAACCTCTGGCCACCAGGGCCAAAAAGGCTCTTGGCACAGCGGTCTTACCCACTGTGCCATGGAGGCAACTGGAAATTAGTCTGGCTATATATACCTATAACCATATCCCCCCTCCCTTCCCATAATTCCTTGGAGAAAAAAATCCAAGATGGCGGCCGAGAAAAACAAAATGGCGGCTAAACCATCGATCTAAACAATAAGGGAAGTTTTAAAGTGCTTTTAGGTCTTCTTTGAAGTCTGATATGTAATCCTTAGCAAATTGAGATGCATTCTCCATCCATACACGCCGGAATTCACCGACATTGGGCTATAATTTAGGAAAACAGGGTGACAGAAGGACTCGGTCATATGTTTTCGAGCATACGACCAGGTTGACAACCCTGGATCCGATTTGTCATTCTAGTTCAGGCCGGCTTCCACACTGCACATTGATACATTGAATATGCTAAGATGATCAATGGACAGTGCAAAAGCCCCAGAAAATATTGTCACAAGTGGATAAATTTAGAAAGACAACTATTTCTGTAGCAACTGGTTCCTGTAGCAGGAGTCCAACAAAAGGAACTATATTTTGTATCATTTCTCTTCATATGTAGACAAGAAATGTAGTTAGGATGACTACCAACTCATACGTGCCGGTTACGCACCCGTGAAAACATGAAATATCGACTTATGATGCCTTCGGAAGCAACCGCTACCTGTTGCATAAGTCAAACAATTAGAGCCAATTTTTTTCCCTTTTATCTTACTAGGGCCACCGTAACATTAAAGCGGTCTCAATATCTATCCCCACGTGCATGACCTTTACGCGCCCGTGAAAACATATAATCCACTTACGAATCTTTCAGAAGCAACCGGTATGTGTTGCATAGGTCAAACAATAGGAACCAAATTTTTCCCTTTTTCTCTTACTAGGGCCCCTGAAACATTAAATCGGTCCCAATAACTAACCGCATGGACATGACCTTTGCGTGCCCGCAAAAACATATTATCGACTTCCGACGCTTTCGGAAGCAACCGGTTCCTGTTGCATAAGTGAGAAAAAGAAAACTGACTTTTGCCCTACCCTTTCTTCTAAATACATAGACAAGAACTGTAACTTGGCTCTCACGACTACCCACTCATTTGTAGCATGTATAACTCGCTGTGCAGAAACAGCCATACGCGGCTCTTGCGCGCAGCCAAAGCCATCAAAGATATAGCATGATACCGAAATCTTTCCCATGAAAATGTCTTGTACATCTTTAAAGTATATTGAAATTGGCCAATTACATAAGAATAAATGATGATAATTAAAGAAAATGATAAAAATAAAAGAAAAAAAAAAAAAAAAAAAAAAAATGGCACAGCTGGGGTTCGAACCTCTGGCCACCAGGGCCAAAAAGGCTCTTGGCACAGCGGTCTTACCCACTGTGCCATGGAGGCAACTGGAAATTAGTCTGGCTATATATACCTATAACCATATCCCCCCTCCCTTCCCATAATTCCTTGGAGAAAAAAATCCAAGATGGCGGCCGAGAAAAACAAAATGGCGGCTAAACCATCGATCTAAACAATAAGGGAAGTTTTAAAGTGCTTTTAGGTCTTCTTTGAAGTCTGATATGTAATCCTTAGCAAATTGAGATGCATTCTCCATCCATACACGCCGGAATTTACCGACATTGGGCTATAATTTAGGAAAACAGGGTGACAGAAGGACTCGGTCATATGTTTTCGAGCATACGACCAGGTTGACAACCCTGGATCCGATTTGTCATTCTAGTTCAGGCCGGCTTCCACACTGCACATTGATACATTGAATATGCTAAGATGATCAATGGACAGTGCAAAAGCCCCAGAAAATATTGTCACAAGTGGATAAATTTAGAAAGACAACTATTTCTGTAGCAACTGGTTCCTGTAGCAGGAGTCCAACAAAAGGAACTATATTTTGTATCATTTCTCTTCATATGTAGACAAGAAATGTAGTTAGGATGACTACCAACTCATACGTGCCGGTTACGCACCCGTGAAAACATGAAATATCGACTTATGATGCCTTCGGAAGCAACCGCTACCTGTTGCATAAGTCAAACAATTAGAGCCAATTTTTTTCCCTTTTATCTTACTAGGGCCACCGTAACATTAAAGCGGTCTCAATATCTATCCCCACGTGCATGACCTTTACGCGCCCGTGAAAACATATAATCCACTTACGAATCTTTCAGAAGCAACCGGTATGTGTTGCATAGGTCAAACAATAGGAACCAAATTTTTCCCTTTTTCTCTTACTAGGGCCCCCGAAACATTAAATCGGTCCCAATAACTAACCGCATGGACATGACCTTTGCGTGCCCGCAAAAACATATTATCGACTTCCGACGCTTTCGGAAGCAACCGGTTCCTGTTGCATAAGTGAGAAAAAGAAAACTGACTTTTGCCCTACCCTTTCTTCTAAATACATAGACAAGAACTGTAACTTGGCTCTCACGACTACCCACTCATTTGTAGCATGTATAACTCGCTGTGCAGAAACAGCCATACGCGGCTCTTGCGCGCAGCCAAAGCCATCAAAGATATAGCATGATACCGAAATCTTTCCCATGAAAATGTCTTGTACATCTTTAAAGTATATTGAAATTGGCCAATTACATAAGAATAAATGATGATAATTAAAGAAAATGATAAAAATAAAAGAAAAAAAAAAAAAAAAAAAAAAAATGGCACAGCTGGGGTTCGAACCTCTGGCCACCAGGGCCAAAAAGGCTCTTGGCACAGCGGTCTTACCCACTGTGCCATGGAGGCAACTGGAAATTAGTCTGGCTATATATACCTATAACCATATCCCCCCTCCCTTCCCATAATTCCTTGGAGAAAAAAATCCAAGATGGCGGCCGAGAAAAACAAAATGGCGGCTAAACCATCGATCTAAACAATAAGGGAAGTTTTAAAGTGCTTTTAGGTCTTCTTTGAAGTCTGATATGTAATCCTTAGCAAATTGAGATGCATTCTCCATCCATACACGCCGGAATTTACCGACATTGGGCTATAATTTAGGAAAACAGGGTGACAGAAGGACTCGGTCATATGTTTTCGAGCATACGACCAGGTTGACAACCCTGGATCCGATTTGTCATTCTAGTTCAGGCCGGCTTCCACACTGCACATTGATACATTGAATATGCTAAGATGATCAATGGACAGTGCAAAAGCCCCAGAAAATATTGTCACAAGTGGATAAATTTAGAAAGACAACTATTTCTGTAGCAACTGGTTCCTGTAGCAGGAGTCCAACAAAAGGAACTATATTTTGTATCATTTCTCTTCATATGTAGACAAGAAATGTAGTTAGGATGACTACCAACTCATACGTGCCGGTTACGCACCCGTGAAAACATGAAATATCGACTTATGATGCCTTCGGAAGCAACCGCTACCTGTTGCATAAGTCAAACAATTAGAGCCAATTTTTTTCCCTTTTATCTTACTAGGGCCACCGTAACATTAAAGCGGTCTCAATATCTATCCCCACGTGCATGACCTTTACGCGCCCGTGAAAACATATAATCCACTTACGAATCTTTCAGAAGCAACCGGTATGTGTTGCATAGGTCAAACAATAGGAACCAAATTTTTCCCTTTTTCTCTTACTAGGGCCCCCGAAACATTAAATCGGTCCCAATAACTAACCGCATGGACATGACCTTTGCGTGCCCGCAAAAACATATTATCGACTTCCGACGCTTTCGGAAGCAACCGGTTCCTGTTGCATAAGTGAGAAAAAGAAAACTGACTTTTGCCCTACCCTTTCTTCTAAATACATAGACAAGAACTGTAACTTGGCTCTCACGACTACCCACTCATTTGTAGCATGTATAACTCGCTGTGCAGAAACAGCCATACGCGGCTCTTGCGCGCAGCCAAAGCCATCAAAGATATAGCA